>OX393559.1:1932496-2484996 GCA_947650365.1 Chamaelirium japonicum | reverse complement strand
AGGGTCAGGATCGGATGACCCAACAAAATTTGACCCAGCAAATAACCCAGCACCCTTTGAGGCACCTAGAGGTTTTAGAATGGGCTGATTTTTTGTAGACATGTTGTCTATGATATGTTGATCATCCTCACAAAAAATCAGCTCATTCTAAAACCTCTAGGTGCATCAAATGAGATCTTCAAATCAACGGTTAAAATTGACAGTAAAAAACCGTTGATTTGAAGAGCGTATTTGGTGCACCTAGAGGTTTTAAAATGGGCTGATTTTTTGTGAGGATGATCAACATACCATAGACAACATGTCTACAAAAAATCAACCCATTCTATAACCTCTAAGTGCATCAAAGGGTGCTGGGTTATTAATGGGTCAAAATTTGCTGGGTCATCTGATCCTGACCCATATATATATATATATATATATAGTCATGCTATTGTGCAGCGGATTAACGTGCGGCCAAGTGAATGGCTGAACATGTAGATTTTTTTTAATTTTTTTTTTTTGGAGTGTGATCACCTACCTTTTGATATGCCACATGTCAAAAATCAACTCATTCTAAGACCTATAGGTGCTTCAAATGCGATAGGCTTTATTGATCGTTCATTTGAATGGTCAATAAAGTCGATCACATTTGAAGCACCTATAGGTCTTAGAACGAGTTGATTTTTGACATGTGGCACATCAAGTGGTAGATGATCACCCTAAAAAAAAAAAATTTAAAAAATCAACACGTGCGGCCATTCACTTGGCCGCATGTTAATTCGCTGCACAATAGCATGACTCTCTCTTTCTCTCTCTCTCTCTCTCTCTCTCTCTCTATATATATATATATATATATATATATATATATATATATATATATATATATATATATATATATATATATAGAGAGAGAGAGAGAGAGAGAGAGAGAGAGAGAGAGAGCAAACGGGAAATGAGCTGCTAGCCTATTTCGAAAAAATAGGCAGCCACCCATTTGATGCCCTTAGGAGTCTTAGAATGTGCTGATTTTTTATGAGCATAAGTATTTTATCTTAGATAAAACACCCACAAAAAATCAGCACATTCTAAGACTCCTAGGGGCATCAAATGTTAGAAGTTTTATCGATCATTCGTTATCACCGTTAATCTGAAATATTACATTTGATGCCCCTAAAAGTTTTAGAATTTGCTGATTTTTTGTGGGTGTTCTATCTAAGATAAGATGCTTATGCTCACAAAAAATCAACACATTCAAAGACTTCTAGGGGCATCAAATGGGTGGCTGCTCATTTCGTCGAAATAGGCCGCCAGCCTATACCCCGTATCCTTTCTCTCTCTCTCTCTCTGTCTATATATATATATATATATATGAATGCTTAGGCACGGTCTACAGTCCATGTTGTTCGTGGTCCGCAACCGTCCGATGCACTGGCCGCATGCATCCGATGCACGTAGTGGTGCATCGGACAGCTGCGGACCATGGACCGCACGGACCGCAGACCGCACCTAATCATTTCCCTATATATATATATATATATATATATATATATATATATATATATATATATATATATATATATATATATATATATATATATATATATATATATATATATATATATATATATATATATATATATATATATATATATATATATATATATATATATGGGTGGGGATCCCGTGCCTTCAGAAAAATGATTTCAAATGGGACGTCAATTTATGATCATTGATTTTATTCAGCACAAACGATCCAGATTCGTTCCGACCATTTACCTATTTATATATACCTGTTGAACATGTGAGCTGTTAGATGTGAACTGTCATTTTTTTTTTTGGTAGGGCAAATTTGAGTTTTCAGAACCCAACTACCAAGTTTTTGGGTTCTCGCAGGCGGCGAAGAAAAACCATGGAAAAAAGTAGGTATCGTCTAATTATGTGTTTTGAATCTAAAAACTCCGAGTTTGGTACTAGTATTTGATCTGAGATCTGATTAAAAATGATAAGAACCGATTCGAAATATAAAGGGATCAAATCTTGATCTAATGTGATCCAATCTTGATTAGACTGGTTAGAGCATCTCCAACCGGCTCCGTAGGCGAGCTCTGAAGGCCCACGTGGCACTCCGAATAGAAATGGGCGCTCCAACCGGCTCCGAAGGATGCTCTGAAGGCCTACGTGGCATGCCACGTAGGCCACGTGCGGCCCGGACCTCCGAAGCCCTCCACATACAACAGAGCTCCTTCGGAGCCTCCGAACGAATAAAAAATTCTGTCTTTTTTTAAAAAACCCCCCGGACCTTTATAAATTATTTTATATATATATATCAAAACATGTACTTTTTAACAGATTTGGTGTAACTTTGAAGACTTTGGATAACTTGTAAATATATAGGGTGTTTCATGCAAATGGCTCGGATATCCCGTTCGGAGGCCGTTGGAGCTGAACCTCTCAACAAGGACACCTCCGATGAGGTGGCAGCAAAATACGGGCCCCACTTGCTTCGGAGGTGCTCCGAGCTTCAGAGCCGGTTGGAGATGCTCTTACCTAAAGAAAAGGGAGTGGTGGGACTGGGTAAAAAGAGGGGTGTTGATGGGACCAATTGGAGAGAGAGAGAGAGAGAGAGAGAGAGAGAGAGAGAGAGAGAGAGAGAGAGAGAGAGAGAGAGAGAGAGAGAGAGAGAGAAGGGGGTGGGTGGGCCGGACTTGAGAGGGAGGGGGTGCGCCCCCCAGTACACATGTTTCTCTTTTAACCAAAAAAATATTTTTTAATTAAATTAACCCTTCCTTTCTTACAAAAAAAAATTCCTTCAAAGATGTACTATTAATTTCTTTCCTCTCCATATGTGTGTGCACTCATCCTAACTAGGCCATTAGATCATAGTGGTTACATTCTTGTCCCAAGATAAATATTAAGTGCCACTTATCTTCCCAAGCAATCCACCATCCTTCCCATGAGAGAGAGAGAGAGAGAGAGAGAGAGAGAGAGAGAGAGAGAGAGAGAGAGAGAGAGAGAGAGAGAGAGAGAGAGAAATCCAATGGTTTAGGATTAAAGATTAGACTGAGTCAATTTTGCACATCCAACTGATCATGAGCTTCTTTGCAGTTTCAGTTTCTCTATCATTGTTATGGCTGATGTCCCATCACAAAATTTCCACTCACCAATCATTTGAGTTTGTTATATATTATTGGGTAGGTGCAAATAAGTAGCTCATGCAGTCATTGTGAAGAAAAAAAACATATGGAAGCAATGGTGGGTGGGGTTTACAAAGCTCTGAAGCTAGCACAAAGGGACTACTCCCGGCCCCCTAGCAAGAAAAGAATAGAAACCCCCGGCCCCATACATGAAACACCAACAAACCTCTGAAGCTAGCACAAAGGGATTGACTACTCCCGGCCCCCTAGCAAGAAAAGATCTAATAGAAACCCCCGGCCCCATACATGAAACACCTACAAATTATTGACGTTATTGGACACAGCTAGCTAGAGTTATGCAAGGAGAGCTTTGATCAAAGCCCTCTGGCCAGCATCTGATTGTAATTCTCGATGGACTCAAGTCGCTGGAGTTGGAGTTGCTTCCTGAATCGGCTGATGAAGGCATCGGCGCAGTCGTTGATGTCCTCTGGCACCTCGCACTCCGCCCTTCTCGCACCCATCGGTCTGTTGGGCCTGTACGGTGCCACCTCTTCCTGAGCGTTTGGCCTTGCGGAGAGAGGAGAAGAGGACGACAGTGGGGTGGAGGTGGAGGTCATGTTCTTCGCCATCCAATGGACTTTTATGCTTTGCCTGCAGATCTCTCTCTCTCTCTCTCTCTCTCTCTCTCTCACAGATGAGCCTAAACAACGAGAACTAATAGGAGGGGGAATTAAAGAAGATGGAAGAGGTGATTGGGGATGAAATGGAGTGTCCCCCCCTCCCCTTGCTGCTCCTCTTTTTATAGGGTGTGGGGACTCAATTGGTGATGGCATGTTGTTGATGAGTTCTGTCGTCGTCGTCGTCGTCTAAAATTCACGCAGACACGTGAACACGAGCTGGCAGGGTCAGTGAGTCAATGTGGAAGCGTGCGGCTGAGGCTTACTCCCTCCCTCCGATCAAAACTCAATTTCATACTTGGACCGCACTCCTTTGCAGAACGAGTTGGTCGGTCCCACAACTCTCTCTCTCTCTCTGGAACGAGTTGGTCGGTCCCACAACTCTCGCTCTCTCTCTCTCTCTCTCTCTTTATTTATTTTATTTATTTTTTTCTTCTGCTCGAAGGAAACCAGGAAGGAAGAAGTTGTACGGAAAAGAGAACGCAAAAAAACGTGCTGCTGCCGCAATCTCGGAACAACCGACCCGGCTGCTTGCTACACTACTTGTGGTCTGCATTGGTAGCAGACCGTCCGAGTCCATTCAATGCTGGCTGCGGTTCACAGTACTCCCGTCCGATTCGATTCAGTGCTGCTGCGATTCTCGGGCTCAGTTCGTCAAATTGTGTGTATTATCGAGCCATTTGTTCCGCCGTACGCGGTAGACCTGTCAACAGGTCGGATTCATATCCAAATCTGCTATATCTGAATCCGATCAGATAATCCCAGTAGCTGAATCCGATATCCAACACATCTTCAAGTTCGAATATCAACTCTGGTACCCACCCTATCCCCCTTCCCCTTTCCACCCTTCCTTTCCTTCCCCACATATGGACTCAGCCCTCTATCTCTCCCCCTCCCACTGTATGGCTTTCCTGACCTTAGACGAACTGCTTCAAAAATTCAAGGCCACAAGGCTCGACCTTGTTCGGAGACTCGGAAAAAAGGAAGGACAGCGCGGTTTGAAGCTTCGCTTATAGGGAAGATCCTATTTGACAAGACCATCAAAACGGCTTTCTTTATGGAATCTCTGCAAAAAGCTTGGGCATCTTGGGGTAAAATGAAGATCACTGACGACCACGATTCCTCCTATCTCTTTGAATTTGATTCACCGCAGAGCCTTGAAAAAGTTTGGAGAAAAGGCCCATGGTGCTTCAATAGAGACGCAATGATCCTATCCCATTGTGCACACCTTCAACCGCATGAATACACCTTTGATGACTTGGAGATCTGGATCCAAGCCTTCAATATCCCCAGGGTCTACATGACTAAAGAATCGATTAAAACCATCGCCAAAGAGATAGGTACGTTCACACCCCTAGAGGCAGGGGTGGAAAAGCAGTGGAGCACATTCATGAGGTTCAAGGTTCGGATTAACGTCCTCAAACCGCTCTTGAAAAAAGTTATAGTAGACCTAAAGAATGATGGCAAAGCTATTGAGATCTGCTTGAAGTTTGAAAGACTTCCGAGTTACTGTGAGACCTGCGGAATCATGGGGCACACCAATAGAAATTGCTCGATGAGAGTGGACGCCCTCTACCATATCTTGAGAAGGAAACTGATGAAGAAGTCCGCCAAGAGCTGGAAGCTATCCTTCGCCCAATGTACAAAGAACCCCTCTTCACTACTAACCCGTCGCTCGAAACGTATGTATGTGCAGAATTCCACCCTCTTGGGAGAAGATTCAGACGATGGGCTCCCCTCCACGACCCGCCGGACGTCGCCAATCTCCAGTCGATCGGATCTGGTTGTTGGAAATATAATCGTTCTAAACTAGCAAATTTAGGATTTAATCAAATTATTAATAATAAAAATTGATTAGCAAATGTTATTTTCGCAAACAAGGACAAGTCAAATGTTTGCCAAGGCAGAGCGGGTTCTATGGAACCGTCATTCACCTTGCCGAACTTTTCTAAAAGGGAGAAATAATCTATCTAAAATATATCTAATTATTTAGATTTCTCTATTAGATGCAAGTCAATTATTTTAGATCTAATATTAGGACAAAAGAAGAGTTAGAAACTCTGGCCTGTGGTCGAAGCGTGCTAGGCACTGTCCAAAGAATCTTATTGCCCCTCTCGTGCGGGTCTCGTGTCAATGGTTCTCGGAGATACGGCGACCCCGGTCAGGCGACCTCCTTCTCGTCGGCACGACTCCAAGAAGGCTTTGCGAACCTCGTTAACTTTCAGGAACCCAGCGACTCGGATGACGATCTTCTCAAATCGGGGAGGCAGCACCGCAGCAGAGCCTTGGTCCAAGAGAGGGAGTCTCTTCGGAGCAAAGGGGCAGCACAACAACACCACGATACGAGAGAATGGAAGAGGAAGAGGCAGTAAGCAGGGAGGAATTCCGATTTTCGGAGTGTACTCATCCCATGGCTGCACCGGGCCTTATATAGGCCTCGGGCAGTTAATGGGAGGCTGAAAGAGGGGAGCGGTTAATGGGCTGCGATTAAGCCCATTAACCTCGCACGTTGCAGCTCGCAGCGAGCCTGTACGTAACGGCTAGCATGCAGCGCTTCTCGCGTAACGGCTAGTGTCCCAAATAGTAAATAATAAATAGTGGAGGACTTAAAAGCAAAAAACAAAAATAGGGCAGGTGCGGACCAGCCCATTTCGGAGGTGCTATCGTGTCCGGGTCCGCGGGCGCACACACACGCGCCACCCAGCCCATGCCCATGCCCAAGCCCAAGCCCGGCTCGGCTCGGCACGGCACGCACGCGCGCGCGTATGTGAGCTAGTGGAGCCCCTCCTCTAGTGTGATGACTAGTGGGGGGAAGTGGGCAAATCCTTATATGTTGGTAGGGGATTTCTCCCCTAACCGATATGGGACTAAAAGTGTATGTGGTTTTAACACACACACACCCAACAAACCCCCACATGTGTTTAAAACCACTAAATATTAAATAATTAAAAAGTTTAAAATATAAAATAAAAAGACTTTGCTGGATTCCTTATACTACGCAGTAGGTGTAGGTACCTTCCGGTTTGAACCTCCACTTAGTACAGTTGTATACATCCATGAGGGCTTGGTGGACTACGCCTTGAACCAGCCTCATTTATCTAGTTTCTACAAGTAGTACACGTAGTACAGTTTTCGATGGTTCTAAGCGGGTTGCGCTATTAATGGCCTTGCGCATATATCTTTTCTTGTATGTTTCTAGGGAGCAGCCCTGGTCCCAGAGTTGCGGCCTCACAACGACATACATATAGGTAAGTCCTAATAGGGGTGTGAGCAAGGCGACACCCCGCCTCATGGGTCTTGGACTTATTAAGAGTTTTAAACTCATCCTACCCCTTGCTTTTAATAAGCACTGACGTCATAGGGACAGGAGCATTATTCAGTGCTCCTCATTTTCAATCACTACTACAGTTTGTTTCTACCCATTGAACCTCCGTGAGGTTGGGTTCCCACTGCGGTGATCTTTCTTATGGGCTTAATCCCATCCCCCTCGACGATTCTAAGACCACTGTCCTAGAGAGGCCCTTAGTTAAATGATCCGCCAAATTCTTTTCGGATCTAACAAAGTCTAGGGCAATTATTTTATTTTTCATCTTATATCTGAGAGATCTATGTCTTACTTTCAGATGTCGATTTATTTTCACATCAGCGTTTTCTTGATTACATTTATCAATACCTGATCGACAATCACAATGGATAGATATAGCCGGTAAAGGCTTTTCTATCAATGGGATCTCATATAGAAGATCTCGAAGTCATTCTGCTTCTGTGCTAGTGGTATCTAGCACTATCATTTCTGATTCCATAGTACTCCTAGCTATAACGGTCTGTTTGGTGGATTTCCAAGATATAGCTCCACCTCCTAGTAGGAATACATATCCGGTTGTGGACTTAATATTTATTGAGTCACTAATCCAGTTAGCATCAGAGTATCCCTTTAATACAGCTGGATATCCACTATAGTGGAGACCGTATGATATGGTTCCCTTAAGGTATCTAAAAATTCTTTCTAATGCATTCCAATGGGACAAATTCGGATTAGACGTATAACGACTAAGTCTATTTACCGCGTAAGCGATATCGGGTCGAGTATAGTTTGCTAGAAAACCTAGCGATCCTATGATTTGAGCATACTCGCTCTGTAGTCTAGGAAGTCCAGTATTCTTTGTCAGATGGGTATTTGGATCATATGGTGTGGATACTGGTTGGCATCGGGGTCATAAAATTTCCTAAGGATTTTCTCGACATAGTGGGATTGGGATAACACTAAACCATTGTTCTTCCTAATGATCTTAGTGTTCAAAATAACGTCGGCCTGTCCTAGATCTTTCATGTCGAAGTTTTGGGACAAAAAATATTTGATATCATTTATGATTTGTATGTTTGAACCGAATATTAGAATATCGTCAACATACAAACATAAAATGACAACATTATTACCATCTAGTTTATGGTATACACATTCATCCGTTGTATTGATATCAAATCCGTAGGATAAGATAACTTCATCGAATTTCATATACCATTGTTTTGGGGCTTGTTTTAGTCCATAGAGGGATCGAATTAACTTACACACCTTTCCCTCTTATCCAGGTGCAGTAAATCCCTCAGGTTGGTCCATATATATTTCCTCATTAAGGTCGCCATTCAAGAAAGCAGTCTTAATATCCATTTGATGTATGACTAGCTTATAGATTGAAGCTAAGGCGATAAGGATCCTAATCGTGGTTATCCTAGCGACAGGTGAGTAGACATCAAAGTAGTCTACCCCTGGTTTTTGGGTAAAACCCTTGGCTACAAGACGTGCCTTAAATTTATCTATGGTACCGTCGGGTCTAAGCTTTTTCTTAAACACCCATTTACATCCTATGGTTTTACAACCAGGAGGTAAATTGGTGAGTTCCCAGATATGGTTTTGAAGTATGGATTGGATCTCGTTATCTATGGCTTCTTTCCAAAAAGGTGAGTCTATGGACTTCATTGCATCTGTATAGGTGGAGGGAGAGTTCTCCACCATAAGTGCATAGAAGTCATCAAAGACTTTCTCTACATGGGCACGTTTACTCCTCCTAGGTTCGGTTTGGGTTAGCGGTTCAATCTGGTCTTCAGGTTCTAATTAGACGTCAGGTTCGATCTGAGTCACCTGATTAGAACTGGAGGCCTGGTTATTAGTATTAATCCTAGTATTGATCCTAGTCTTATAAGGGAAGATATTTTCGAAGTATGAGGCATCTCTAGCTTCGATTATGTGTTATTGGCTATTTCGCTTATTTCAAAGTTAAACACTAAAAATCGATTAGCGTTACTATCTGAAGCGTAGCCAATAAAGATGGTATCTACAGTCTTAGGTCCTATCTTCTTCCTTTTGTTATCAGGGATTTTTACCTTAGCTAGGCACCCCCACACTTTTAAATATTCTAAGTTAGGTTTTATATGTTTCTATACTTCGTATGGGGTCAAGTCATTGTGTTTGAAAGGAATGCGGTTAAGGATAAAACAGGCCGTCATTAGGGCTTCCCCCCATAAGTTCTCTGGTGCTCCAGAGCTTAGTAACATGGAATTGACCATGTTCATTAGGGTCCTGTTTTTCCTCTTCGCTACACCGTTGGATTGGGGAGTGTAAGGAGCTGTGACTTCATGGAGTATTCCATAGTCATCACAGTATTCACTTAACTCATTTGAGGTGTACTCCCCTCCTCGGTCTGACCTACGGATTTTAATGGTTTCGTCTAATTGGTTTTCAACCAGAGCTCTATAAATTTTAAATTTACTGAGTACTTCATCCTTAGTTTTAATAAGGTATAGGTGGCAATATTTTGAAGCGTCATCTATGAACGTTACAAAATATCTATTGCCACCTCTCGCGGTTCTCCCAGAATCATAGACATCGCTGTGAATTAATTCAAGTATTTGGGAGTCTCGATCGATGGTTTTAAAAGATTTCTTAGGTTGTTTGGCATCTACGCATATCTCGCACTTGTCGAGATTCTTAGTATCGGATTTAGGAATAATGTTTAAGGTCATGAGTTTCTTAATAGAGTTATAATTTACATGACCTAGTCTTTGGTGCCAAGTAACCGAAGACTCAATATTTAGAATTGTAGATGAAGGATTAAAGACATTCAATTTGAATAAGCCATCACAGAGAAATCCTTTTCCAATAAAATTTGTTCCTTTAGTTATTACAACTTTATTAGACTCGAATACAAGCTTATACCCATGTTGTACTAACAAGGACCCACTAATAAGATTTCTCCTAATCTCCGGAACGTGGTGGACTCCGCGCAGGGTTAGGGTCTTCTCCGACGTCAGCTTCAGGTCGATCCGTCCTATCCCTAGCACACGAGCCTCAGCATTGTTCCCCATGCTTACAGCTCCTCCACCTGAGACCTGATAGGTGGAAAATAAAGATTGATCAGAGCAAACATGAATATTAGCTCCTGTGTCAATCCACCAATCAAATGCTTGAGAGGTCATGTTAACTTCAGGGGTGAAGAGAACAGACCTGAAAGCGGTCCCAGAAGAGCCAGCTCCAGAGGTCACCATGTTGACTTGGGAGCCGGGTGGCATTTGACCATTCCTTCTTGGATTTGGAGGTGGTGCTGTCTTCTTGTAGAAGCATTGGTTGGCCATGTGATTGGTCCGACCGCAGACGTAGCAGCAACGCACTCCTTCCTTCTTTTGGTCCTTGGGATGGTTTGGGTTATGGCTGCTATGGTATGGCTTCTTGGTATATGGCTTAGGCTTAGGGTGGAAGGGTTTCTTCTGGAACTTATGTCTAGGTTTTTGGAATGGCTTAGACGGTTGACCCTCTACGTTGTTGACCTTGGGTTTGGATTCAGAGGATCCCTTTTTCCTGAGCCTATGTTGCTCCTCAATTCTAATAGAGTTTTAGAACTTGAGTTAGGGTTAGGTCACCTTGGGTATGACTTAGGTGCTTAGAGAACTCAGACCAAGAAGCAGGTAGTTTATCTATAAGACAGGCTATTTGGAAGGTTTCATCAAGGGTGGAACCATTAGTCTTCAGATATTGGACTAGGTTCTCAAACTCATGAATCTGATCATTCATGGGTTTGGAGTCAACCATTTTGAAGCTGTTGAAGTCAAACGCTTTGAAGCGTTTTACTCCAGCATCATCTAGGCCATATTTACGCTCTAGGGTATCCCATAGGTCCTTAGGGTTTTGAATGGTATAGTAGATATCATATAGTCTATCAGATAAGGCTCCTAGGATCCTATGAAGGCCATGGTAGTTGATTTCTTCTGGGGTCCTAGTGGGAATGCCAGAAGTTGGTTCAGTTTCAGGTTGAGAAGTGGAGGCTCGGGTACGACGAGTTTGGCTAGACCCATTGGATACTCCTGGTGCGGTTTCACCTATGGCTGACAATAACCCAAGTGTGGTTAGCTAGAATCGCATCTGGTTTTGCCACCTCTTGAAGTTAGACCCATCAAACTTCTCGGGTTTGGCACTAAGGGTTTCACGGTTTGGTGAGGCCATTTCGGACCAAAGTTAGGAGTTGAAATCTGTGGATTGAAAAAATAAGTTTTGTCAATTTTAAAGCACACTTAGATAGATTCAACTTTTAGAAGTCCAAATGAAACTTCCAAATCCTAACGGCCAGATGGGCTCCAGGTAGGAGGTGGAGCACTAGGCTCGCTCAAATACCAAGCTACCTTGGGCAATTTAATGCCGGTTTGATAAGCCTTTCTAGACACCGTAGGCAGTGGAATATTTCAATGACGACTTTTAGTCTTTTCTATAATCTATGCTTCTAATTTACTTTTGTAGAAAATAGTTTTGTAACTAGTAGCAACTAATAGGTAGCACGGAATAACGTCTAATAAATGATCACGTAGGCTAACAGATGATTAGTGAGCACGTTACAAAGAAAATAACTTATGAACGATTAAGTTATAACAATAAGATTCTTGGATTGTTGGAAATATAATCGTTCTAAACTAGCAAATTTAGGATTTAATCAAATTATTAATATTAAAAATTGATTAGCAAATGTTATTTTCGCAAACAAGGATAAGTCAAATGTTTGCCAAGGCAGAGCGGGTTCTATGGAACCGTCATTCACCTTGCCGAACTTTTCTAAAAGGGAGAAATAATCTATCTAAAATATATCTAATTATTTAGATTTCTCTATTAGATGCAAGTCAATTATTTTAGATCTAATATTAGGACAAAAGAAGAGTTAGAAACTCTGGCCTGTGGTCGAAGCATGCTAGGCACTGTCCCAAGAATCTTATTGCCCCCCTCGTGCGGGTCTCGTGGCAATGGTTCTCGGAGATACGGCGACCTCGGTCAGGCGACCTCCTTCTCGTCGGCACGACTCCAAGAAGGCTTTGCGAACCTCATTAACTTTCAGGAACCCAGCGACTCGGATGACAATCTTCTCGAATCGGGGAGGCAGCACCGCAGCAGAGCCTTGGTTCGAGAGAGGGAGTCTCTTCGGAGCAAAGGGGCAGCACAACAGCACCACGATACGAGAGAATGGAAGAGGAAGAGGCAGTAAGCAGGGAGGAATTTTGATTTTCGGAGTGTACTCATCCCATGGCTGCACCGGGCCTTATATAGGCCTATGGCAGTTAATGGGAGGCTGAAAGAGGGGAGCGGTTAATGGGCTGCGATTAAGCCCATTAACCTCGCACGTTGCAGCTCGCAGCGAGCCTGTACGTAACGGATAGCATGCAGCGCTTCTCGCGTAACGGCTAGTGTCCCAAATAGTAAATAATAAATAGTGGAGGACTTAAAAGCAAAAAACAAAAATAGGGCAGATGCAGACCAGCCCATTTCGGAGGTGCTATCGTGTCCGGGTCTGCGGGCGCACACACACGCGCCGCCCAGCCCATGCCCAAGCCCAAGCCCGGCTCGGCACGGCACGCACGCGCGCGCATATGTGAGCTAGTGGAGCCCCTCCTCTAGTGTGATGACTAGTGGGGGGAAGTGGGCAAATCCTTATATGTTGGTAGGGGATTTCTCCCCTAACCGATATGGGACTAAAAGTGTATGTGGTTTTAACACACACACACACCCAACAATCCCCCACATGTGTTTAAAACCACTAAATATTAAATAATTAAAAAGTTTAAAATCTAAAATAAAAAAACTTTGCTGGATTCCTTATACTACGCAGTAGGTGTAGGTACCTTCCGGTTTGAACCTCCACTTAGTACAGTTGTATACATCCGTGAGGGCTTGGTGGACTACGCCTTGAACCAGCCTCATTTATCGAGTTTCTACAAGTAGTACACGTAGTACAGTTTTCGATGGTTCTAAGCGGGTTGCGCTATTAATGGCCTTGCACATATATCTTTTCTTGTATGTTTCTAGGGAGCAGCCCTGGTCCCAGAGTTGCGGCCTCACAACGACATACATATAGGTAAGTCCTAATAGGGGTGTGAGCAAGGCGACACCCCGCCTCATGGGTCTTGGACTTATTAAGAGTTTTAAACTCATCCTACCCCTTGCTTTTAATAAGCACTGACGTCATAGGGACGGGAGCATTATTCAGTGCTCCTCATTTTCAATCACTACTACAGTTTGTTTCTACCCATTGAACCTCCGTGAGGTTGGGTTCCCACTGCGGTGATCTTTCTTATGGGCTTAATCCCATCCCCCTCGACGATTCTAAGACCACTGTCCTAGAGAGGCCCTTAGTTAAATGATCCGCCAAATTCTTTTCGGATCTAACAAAGTCTAGGCAATTATTTGATTTTTCATCTTATATCTGAGAGATCTATGTCTCACTTTCAGATGTCGATTTATTTTCACATCAGCGTTTTCTTGATTACATTTATCAATACCTGATCGACAATCACAATGGATAGATATAGCCGGTATAGGCTGCACCGGGCCTTATATAGGCCTCGGGCAGTTAATGGGAGGCTGAAAGAGGGAAGCGGTTAATGGGCTGTGATTAAGCTCATTAACCTCGCACGTTACAGCTTGCAGCGAGCCTGTACGTAACGGCTAGCATGCAGCGCTTCTCACGTAACGGCTAGTGTCCCAAATAGTAAATAATAAATAGTGGAGGACTTAAAAGCAAAAAACAAAAATAGGGCAGGTGCGGACCAGCCCATTTTGGAGGTGCTATCGTGTCCGGGTCCGCGGGCGCACACACACGCGCCGCCCAGCCCATGCCCAAGCCCGGCCCGGCTCGGCACGCACGCGCGCGCGTATGTGAGCTAGTGGAGCCCCTCCTCTAGTGTGATGACTAGTGGGGGGAAGTGGGCAAATCCTTATATGTTGGTAGGGGATTTCTCCCCTAACCGATATGGGACTAAAAGTGTATGTGGTTTTAACACACACACACACCCAACACTGGTACCTCCCCCACCCATTCCCCCTGGTAACTTTAGGTCTGACGTGGATTTGCATGCAAACAATTCGATCAAATACGGAAGTAGCGACAACCAATCCGAAGGTTATGATTTGCTGGACGTCCCCATCTTAATTAGTCCAAATTCGCCCCAGTCATCCAAACTGATATGGCAAATTTTGAAGGTGCTTTGATCCCTTCCTTGGTGACAGAGGATACTTGTTCGGGGGATTTTTCGCTGGTCCATACGGGCTGCCTGCAAGACAAAGAAAAAGCGTGAGAACGGCTGGCTCCCTTAGGAGCGCAGACCCTCCGACGCTCAAGTCAGTCTCAGGTGCACAACGGCGAGCTGTAGTATACCAAAGTGGTAGGGAAAAGGGTTTCGAACCTGTACTCTGGAGCCTGGGGGTGAGCATTTATAGACATCGGCGACCTACCATTGCCCGACACGTGGAGATTCTTTCCAGAGCCTTCTAGACCCCCACGTTCTGGCTCGCGTGGGTCTCTGACAATCCTTGGAACTCGCGCCCCTGATATTCTTTATCGTCGAGCCTGCCAGGCGGTTTGAGTGGGGGAGGGCATCTTTCTTGTCGCTGCCAGGTGGCTATTCTGGAATATTCAAGTCTGGGAGATCTCCAAACTGACTCAGGCGAGCTTCCATGGATGTTTGTCCATGTAGCTTCAGAGGGGGTTTCGACACCTAGCAACCTTTATGCCTCTTTACGGGGGCGACCTCAGGTGGGAAGCCCGGGCGAGCTCGCCCCCCCCCCCGCCCCCCCCGTCGCTCCGCCTTCTCTTCCACATTTATCAAGAGTCAGACCTCGCAGGAGCGACCTCTTTGATAAGCAGGGGAGTCTTGGCGAGCTTGGGGCGAGCTCCTGAGCGAGCTTGGGCGAGCTCCTGAGCGAGCTGGGGGCGTTTGTGGTGCCGGTATCTTTGTATGCATGACGGTTTAACTCCCGCTGCCATCACCAGCGAACTCCTGTGCGAGCTTGGGCGAGCTCCTGAGCGAGCTTGGGTGAGCTCCTGCGTGAGCTGGGGCGAGAGCGAGCTTTTAGCCTAAGGCCCCTTCGGCCCAATGTGGATCTCGCTCCCTGTCAAGGTGTTTTGATGAGCGCGGAGGGGGGGGGGGGGTGAACTCCAGGGTGGATTTCAGCTATCCCCAACATTACCCCCTCCTGAGGGAGCGACCAAGGAGACTTTGACGCTTGCTCAGGAGTCTTATTGCACACGACGGTCGGATTGGGAGTACTAGTCATTGGCGACCTCCACTTTATGGGCTGCGGGCATCCGCCGTGGGCGGTCTGCGGCGAGCGCTTTGACTGCCAGTATTTCACAAACGCTGGGCGGGCCGGGAGCGTCAGCCACGAGCGATCTTCTTCTGGCGCGAGCTCATCACACGCGGTCAGGGTCTGCCTCGGGCGAGCTGCGGGCACCAGCCGTGGGCGATTTGTGTCGAGAGTTTTGACTCCCAGTATTTCACAAACGCTGGGCGGGCCGGGAGCGTCAGCCACGAGCGATCTCCTTCCGGCGCGAGCTCATCACACGTGGTCAGGGTCTGCCTCGGGCGAGCTGCGGGCACCAGCCGTGGGCGATCTGCGTCGAGAGTTTTGACTCCCAGTATTTCACAAACGCTGGGTGGGCCACGAGCATCAGCCACGAGCGATCTCCTTCCGGTGCGAGCTTGTCACACGCGGCCAGGGTCTGCTTCGGGCGAGCTTGGGCGCCTGCCGTGGGCGATCTTGTGACCGGGTATCGCCCTAAATCTCCAACGGTCGCTTCATCTTAAATGCGGTGTGAGGCACGATGTTGATACGATGAATCTCATCATGAGATCCCGATCGGCGCGAGACACGTGTCTCCTTCTCATTTGCTCCTCTTTCTGTCAGTAAAGGACAGCGTCGGCGCCGACGCAGCCTTTTCCCACGCGTGGCCCACGTGGCACCGCCTCATTGGAGAAAGGCAAGCTGTCGCTTCAACCGTCGGCGTGTCGCCTCGTTGGGCGTGCTCGAGTATTAACTGCGGCCCGATTCACCTGCTTCTCACCCGTCTATAAATAGGGGATAGGGGGCGATTTTTTACCGCTGCGTGAAAACAGCTCTCCCTTTCTCCTTTGCTTTCAACTCGCAGCTCGCTAGCGCCCTCTCGCTCTCATGGCTTCCTCTGCTGCTGCTTCCTCTTCTGCTGCTGCTGCTGCATCCTCCCAGAGGGAACCTCTCAATGTTGCCCCCATTTCGGTGCGGGAACCTGGCACCGAGGAGGAGGTTCCCTCAAGGGAGCCCATCGTCGTCTGGTTCAACGATATCAGCGGCGCGCCGGTCCCTACTAGCCTATGCTCCACGGCGAACATCCCTCAGGAGCTCCCATCCTGCCCTTCCCGCACTCGGGGAGGCCGCTCTCCGGCACGGCGGTCTCCGTGGGGCAGGTTTGGTCGGGGCTTCGGCTTCCCCTGAACCACCTCGCCAGCGAGCTACTGGAACTGGCGGGCTTATGCCCTGCTCAGCTTCCGGGAAACTCGTGGGGGATCCTCTACGGGCTTTCTCGAATTGAGGAAGCCCTCTACGTGAGGATCCCCCTCGCCTACCTCCTGAAGAAATGGTTCCTCAAGCCGGTGACCGCCTTCAGCGAGGTGAACTGCGGCCAGTTTTACCTTACTGGCAGCACTGGCGAGCTACTCCCGTTCTCCGCCGTGGAGAACAAGGACAGGTACTGGAAATAGTACCCCTTCGTGGTGGACGGCGACTGGCGGGGTCCCTGCGCCGGCGTCCCCGCTCTTCCCGATAGGCCGCCCATTCCCGTCTTCAAGGAGATCGCGGAGTACCGGGCGAAGGGGAAGAAATGCATCACCGCGGCTCGAGAGAAATCTCTCGACGACGTGATCTTGCACTTCCTCGGGGGACGGACTCCCGAGAAAGTCCTCGCTCCGGACTTCTCCTTCCTATGGAAGGACCTCCGGACTGGCGTCGTCACCACCCGACAGAAGGTGATGCGCAAGAAGGTGGCGGTCTCCCGCCGCGCTGGCTCGACCTCCACGGCAGCCCCTGCGACCTCCACAGCGGGGACCTCGGCGAAGAAGGGGAAGAAGCGGGCTTCTCCCATCAAGGTCGCCGACAGGGACACCCTTGAGATGCTCCGCGAGGAGGACGTCGCCCCGCCTCCGCCACCAGCCCGCGAAGCAGCCCCAGGTCAGGCGACCTCCCTCTCCATTCTTCCTCCAAGGATCCCAATCTCGGAGCCTCAACGTCGTCGTATTACTTTTGTCGAGCCCGAGGATCCGCGCGTTGAGCTTCTTCTCAGCATGGTGGAAGTGGAATCCCCAACGGCTGAAGTGTTGATGCGCGGATTCCCAGGTGACCCTTCTAAGACCTTGTTTGTTGCGGTGATGAATCCAGAGGAGGGCGCCTCGCGGAAGAAGACGAAGAAGAAGAAGACTCCTTCAGCCCGCCCGTCGAGAGAGGACAACATTGTTCGGGAGGCTCGCGAAGCCTTCCAACAAGTCCTCGAGGAGCGGAGGAAGGCCGCCCTCGCGGAGGCGGGCTTGGGATCAGCCGATGATCTCAGCACGACCTCCAGCTCCGACGATGAGGAGCGGGCTTCGGGAGATGAGCCCGCGACTGCAACTGCGGGGCTTCCCCCGCCCTTCGAGGGACCGGCGCCGCCGACCTCGACCTCTCTAGCACCCGCTCCGAGCAAGACCCCGGCACCGGCTGTGCCTGCTCCCAGCGCGTCCGCGCCCTCTGCCTCCGGCGCGCCTGCGCCCTCTGCTCCTAGCGCGCCCGCACCCGAGCCCGCGCCCGCCGCTTCCAGCGCGCCCGAGCCCGCGGTTGCTGCTTCCAGCGTGCTCGCGCCCTCTGCTCCCAGCGTGCTCGCGCCTCCCAGCGCGCCCGATGCTCCTAGCGCGCCCACCGCTCCCAGCGAGCCCACAGCTCCCGGTGCGCCCGCGCCCTCTGCCTCCGGCGCGCCCGCGCCCACGGCTCCCAACGCGCCCGCGCCCGCTGCTGCCAGCACGCCTGCTCCCATGGCTCCCAGCGCGCCCGCGCCCGCTGCTGCCAGCGCGCCTGCGCCCACGGCTCTCGTGGTTCCGGCCCTCCCGGAGGAGCTGGGTGGGCTGGTCTACTGGTCTCCGGACCTGGGGACCATCCTGGACGATCTTCCGAGCTCCAGCTCGGAAGCCTCGGACCCTGGTGTGCACGAAGAAGGGCGAGCCGCCGCGCCATCCTCGGTCGCTGAAGAGGGCCCCAGCGCCCAAGGGGTTGAGGCCGCTCCGGTCGTCGCCCCCGCGGTGCCTGAGCCCGCTGATGCTGCCGCCGCAGCGCCTCCTCCAGCCACTCCGATCGAGGGAAGCCAGGCGGGCTCCTCCTCAGGCGGCCCTGAGCGCGCCCCTTTTTACACGCGGGAGATCTTGGGGCGCAACATTTTCGCCCGGACTCCCTACATCGCCCTCATCAACCGGCTCGTCGAGGCAAGATTACCTTCGCGCTCCTTTGGCTGATATCCCTTTCCTGTTCTAATTTTCTTCTAACTCTTTTAACTGTTTCACTTTGCCATAGGTGGAGCGGGTCAGCCGGGCTCTCGCCGATGAGGTCGCTGGCGTGGCGGGGGATACTATCACCCTCTACGATGACACTCTCCATAGCTCGGAGAGGAGAGTAGACGAGCACATCCACCATCTTCACCAGGCGGACCGATCCGGCGAGCTCCGAGCTGAGGTGGACCGGCTGCGCTAGCAGGCCGCCTCCGCAGATACGGAGGTCGTTCAGCTGTGCCAGCGGGCCGCCACTCTCACCAAGTCGCTAGCCTCGGTCGAGGACGCTCGAGCCCGCGCCCTCGCGGATCTACAAGAGGCGATCAAACCCAAGGAGGCCGCTCAGAAAGAAATCGTCGAGCTCCGCAGCCAAGCGGCGGCCTCCAAGGACGAGATCGCGGCGCTGAAGGAGGCACATCTCCGCGACCTCAACTCTCAGCGAGAACGGCTCCAGTCGCAGCTGGGCGAGCTTCTCAAGAAGGGCGCGCTGGACGCCATCGAGAAGTATAAAACCGAAAGGTCAAAAAAGAGAAAGCACGACGACGACGAGGGCACTGGCGCGGGCCCAGCCTAGGCTATATTTTTTTGTAACCCTGTTGTAGTCTTTATGATAAATGCGATGAATAGAATATTTCTGAGTTCGCCTTTGTGTACTCTTCTGTGTTTCTTTTCTTTCTGCGAGTCCGCTCATGAGTCCGCTTTAGGAGTTTCGCAGCGATCTCGAGAGTGATACCCCGGGCGAGGCAACTAATTCGATTCAACCCTTTTATTTTAAAGTATATGCAAACGAAAAACTCGGCATGCTCGCTAAAACTCAATATAGTCTCTGAGCCCGGAAAACGATAAGCGAACCAAATGACTTCAAAAACTTCCTACACTCAGAGACTTAAAACCATTTTATTTTTGAAGGAAACTAATAAGTGCTAACTGCCCCCTGCCCGGTTAATTTCCCTCGATGATCCTGTTCAGCGGACTTGCCCTTTGAGGGGTATGCCCGCGCCAGGATGCTTCCGTTCATGGCAGGTGAACGCGAAGGATCCCGGTTAGGTTTAGAGTCCACTAGGCAGCGGACTTCCCCAGGAATCTCAAGGTCGCCCATTGGCTGCCTCTGAGGATCCCGGTCTTGCTTTAAGTCCGCACAATGGCAGACTGCCCCGGGAAGCTCAAGGTCGCCCACTGGCTGCCTCTGAGGATCCCGGTCTTGCTTTAAGTCCGCACAACGACGGACTGCCCCGAGAAGCTCAAGGTCGCCCACTGGCTGCCTCTGAGGATCCCGGTCTTGCTTTAAGTCCGCACAACGGCGGACTACACTTTATAGATCATGTGGGCTCTTGCTGCGCCGAGCTCCCGAGTTAAATTCTTTGTTGAAACCTCTATCGTTCATTCATAACTTCAGAAGATGATTTACAAAATTCCCTGGTTTTATGCGTAAAACTTGCGAAGGTGCAAAGCATTCCAAGGTCGCTCTAACAGGTCGCCTTCAGCGGTCATCAACCGGTAAGCCCCCGAGCTTCCTGCTTCGTGTACTATATAGGGGCCTTCCCAGTTTGCCGCAAGCTTTCCTGCATTAGGCTCTTGCGTGTTTGCGAACACCTTTCTCATCACCATGTCACCAGCCTTGAATGCCCGATGGCGGACTCTTTTGTCATATGCGCGCTTCATTTCCTGTCTATATCCGGCGAGGTGTAGATTGGCGCGCTCTCGTTTTTCTTCGAGCTGATCGAGGGAGTCGGCGAGCAGTTTGTCGTTGTCGACCTCCTCCGACGCCAGCCTTCTTTCAGTGGGCAGCTCGGCTTCTACGGGTAGCACGGCTTCGCAACCAAAAGTGAGACTGAAAGGGGACTCGCTAGTTGAGCGACGTGGAGTAGTGCGATAGGCCCACAAGACTCCATCGAGCTCCTGCTCCCACAATCCTTTTTTCCCTTCCAGCCTTTTCTTGAGGTTGTCTAGGATTACACGATTCGTAGCTTCGGCCTGCCCGTTGCTTTGAGGGTACCTTGGGGACGAGAACCTTAGGTCGATTCCATATTCAACGCAAAAGCTTCTGATCAAGCGATTGTCGAACTGGCGACCATTGTCGGTGATAAGTACCCGAGGTAGACCGAACCGACAGAAAATATTCTTCCAAAGGAAGTCCTTCACTTGCTTTTCGCCTATCTTAGCTAGCGGGACTGCTTCCACCCATTTGGTGAAGTAGTCCGTTGCCACTAAGATGAATTTCTTTTGCCGGGCTGACACGGGGAAAGGTCCCACAATGTCCAGTCCCCATTGCTGGAAAGGCCAGGGGCTCACCAGAGGATGCAGCTCTTCTGCGGGCATATGATTTGTCGTGCCGTGCTTCTGGCATTGGATGCAGCTTTGTGCGACCTTCAGGGCATCTTGCTTCAGAGTGGGCCACCAGTACCCTTGCCTCCGTACCTTCGCAGCTAGAGACCGCCCACCAGCATGGTTTCCCAGCTCGCCAGAGTGAATGCAATTCAAAACTTCTTCGGTCTCCGGGCTCTCGATGCAACGAAGATTTGGCCCGCCAAAAGATCTTCGAAAAAGGCGATCCCAGCGAATGAGATGGCGACCTGTGCATTTCTCCACTCGCCGGGCTTCCTCTCTACCCTCTGGAAGCTCACCCTTTTAGAGAAAACGAAGAATATGGGCGGTCCACCCGCCGGGTGATACGTCGGTAGAGACTTGAATAACAGCGGGCTCTATCAGTCGGAGCCGAGACTGATTTTAGACCTCGATGAGAATCTGGCGAGCTTCTGATGTTCCCAGCAGGGAGGCGGCGTTTGCCAAAGCATCAGCTCGCCTATTATCGGCTCGAGGAATTTGCTCGAAGGAGATCTTTTCGAACTCTGCGGCCTTTCCTTTTACCAAATCCACGTAGCCCGCCATTCGCGCATCCCGGGAGGCATAATCCCCATTGATTTGACAAATGATCAACTGGGAATCGCTGAAAACCTTTAACCGTTTGGCGCCTACTTCTTGAGCGAGCTCTAGTCCGGCGAGCAGTGCCTCATACTCTGCCTCATTGTTGGTTGCAGTAAAATCCAGCCGGACTGATTTCTCAAGAAGTATCGACTGGGCGATCAGTGCAACCCTGATCCCGACCCCCAAAGCGTTGGAGGATCCGTCGACGAATAATTCCTAGCCCGCCATCTCTGAATGCTTAGTTGGAGGAAGCTTGCCTTGGTTATCCAAGAACCTCACCTTCCCAGGGTGTGCCTCAGTTGGCTCATCCTCCTGGTACTGGACCGGTTCTTCTATGGGGAAGTCCGCCAAGAAATCGGCGAGAACCTGCCCTTTGATAGCAATTCGAGGGACATACTCCAAACCATAGGCGGCGAGCTCGGCGGACCATCGATAGAGCCTGCCGGCTACCGAGGGCCTGGAGAGCACGCTCTTCAGAGGGTGCTCCGTGATGACTTTGACAGTGTGCGCCGAGAAGTAGGGGTGAAGCTTTCTCGCGGTAAGGACCAAAGCCAATGCGACCTTCTCAATTGGTCGATACCGGAGCTCGGCGGGAAGCATTGTGTGGCTTACAAAGTAGACAGGCCGCTCCACCTTTGCTTCTTCTACAACAAGGACCCCACTTACCGCATTCTCTGTGACCGCAAGATATACGCCAAGCTCGGCGCCATCTTTGGGTGCCGCTAGGATTGGCGGGCTCGCCAGATAGTCCTTGATCTTTTGAAAAGCGAGCTCGCACTTTTCATCCCAACAAATGCTCACTCCTTTTCGTAGTAGCTCAAAAAGAGGTCGGCAATTGTCTGAGGATTTGGAGATGAACCGATTGAGCGCGGCAATTCGCCCGCTCAACCTTTGGACCTCCTGCTGGGTTCTTGGTGCAGGCATTTCGACAAGTGCTCGGATTTGCCCAGGGTCGACCTCGATCCCCCTGTGGGTGACCAGGTACCCTAGGAATTTTCCGGAAGTCACCCCGAATGCGCACTTCGCCGGGTTTAGCCTCATTTGGTACTTTCTCAGTACTTCGAAGGTTTCGCGGAGATCGGCGACATGCCCCTCTCGCTTTCGACTTTTCACCAGGAGGTCGTCTACATAAACTTCGATATTCCTGCCGATTTGACCCTTAAACATCTGAGTGACTAACCTTTGGTAGGTCGCTCCAGCGTTCTTTAGTCCAAAAGGCATCACTTGATAGCAGAACAGCTTCTGGTAGCCCACCCCAGAAGAGAAAGCGGTCTTCTCTTGATCGTTGACGTGGAGAGGTATCTGGTTATACCCAGAATATCCATCCATGAAGGACAGGGCCTGGAACCCGACAGCTGCATCGACCAGTGCGCCAATCCGTGGAAGAGGAAAACCGTCCTTCGGGCATGCTTTGTTGAGGTCGGAGAAGTCGATGCACACTCTGACCGCTCCGCTCTTCTTTGGCACTGCCACGATATTGGAGATCCACTCGGGGAAGTGCGCCTCGCGTATAAAGCCAGCTCGCTCTAGCTTATCTATCTCCGCCGCCACTACAATGGACTTCGTAGCAGGTATGTGCCGAGCTTTTTGCTGGACCGGCGGGAATTCTTTCATGGTGTGCAGACGATGACAGGCGACCTCCGGGTCAATCCCTGGCATGTTCGCGAAGCTCCAGGCGAATACGTCACGGTATTCCCTGAGTATGTCGGTTAGGTCCAGGACCTCGCCCTTGGTTAGCGAGGTCCCGAGACTAACAATCCTCGGTCCGTCCTCGCTACCGATGTTGACTTCTTGTAGCGGCTCGGTAATGGGAAAACTTCCTCTCTGGGACCCTGGTAGGCGACCTTTCTCCTCGAGCTCAAGATCCACACCGCTCCCACCCGGGGGTGAAGTAGGGGATTTAAGCGAGGAGACCTCTCTCGGGCTTTGAGGGAGCCCGCTCGAGGTGGGCGTTAATTGCTAGGAGGGCACGGGCCTCTTGGCCTCAGCGACCTCAACGTCTGCGAGGTGAAAGACGTCCTGCTCGCACCTGGTAGTAGCGACCTGGTCTCCTCGAATTACCATGACCCCCCCATTGGTGGGAAACTTGAGGGCCTGGTGATTAGGCGAGGACACCGCTTTCATCTGCCTCAACCAAGGTCGCCCTAGAATGGCATTGAAAGCGGACTGCCCATCCACCACCGCGAAACGGACTTGACGTACCTCCAGGCCCGCCGTTACGGTGAGGGTTATCTCTCCTACCACCTTAGCGACCTCGCCAGTGAAACCGGTGAGCGATCCCGTTGAGGGAGACAAATCAATTTGTCTCAATCCCATTCGCTGGAAGGCCGACAAGAATAGGATGTCTACGGCACTTCCTGGGTCAACCAGGACCCGCCTTACTTCGATGTTCGCCATCATAAGGCGTATGACGAGGGGATCATTGTGGGGGGTAACAACCCCGGCCATGTCCTCCTCCGAGAACCAAATAAAGTCTCAGGCTTCTACCCTCGGTGTTTGGAGCAATACAGGGGTTAGAGAAACGGAGAATACCTTCTGATGGTGTGACAGACCGCCGGCCCTCTCGGGGGAGGTGGAGGCAAAGCGGGCTCAGCGGGCCCCGAGCGATCTCCCTCCCGAGGAGCCCGCGCCGGTATCACCTCGAATCTCTTTGGAGGCGAAATGAACTGCTCCAAATGTCCTTGGGCGACCAAGTCCTCGAGGTGGTTCTTCAGAGCCCAGCATCTGTTGGTGTGATGCCCGAGGCTGCGATGAAAGGCGCACCGCTGCGAATTGTCGGTTGAGCCGGGCTCCCCGACCTGCAGGGGGGTGGATATTGAAAGAAAGGCTCATTCCTGATTTGGTGAAAGACTTGTCCTGGCGAGTGGGTTAGTACGGTGAAGTCCCGCTCCCCGGGACCCGGAGGCAGGCGCCAGTTCGCCGGCCTTCCAGCGACCACCGCGGGGGCTTCAGCGGGCTGTACGGCAGGACATGCGGGCGGTCCGGGAAAAGGTACCGCCGGTGGCACCTCCCGCCTCTCCACGGCCTTAACGACGAGAGGTCGCAGAGCCGGAGGAGGTCGCTGCTCGACTGCCTTTCCCTTCCGGTCTAACACCGCATCTTCGAGCTTGATGTGTTGCTGGACAAGGGCGAAGAGCTCGACCATCGTGCGAGGATCTTTGATCACCAGCACGTCATAAAGTTTGCTCCCCTCGGGGAGGGCGTTCCGGAAAGCGCTCACCGTTGTGCGATCTTGGCCGACAGCGTCCTCCAGAGCGAGGTAGGCGCTTCGAAAGCGCGTCGCGAAGCTTCGAAGGGTTTCGCGGGCTCCCATGGCCAAGGTGAAGAGATACTCAATCCTCTTCGGGGGCTGCCTGTTGCAGCGGTACTGCTCCAGAAATAGTCTAGAGAGAGTAGGGAAGTCTGGAATGGTGCCCGATGGCAGTTTGTGAAACCAGTTTAGCGCCGAGCCCGTCAAGCTACTTGGGAAAGCCCGGCATAAGACATGGTCTTGGTCCCAGAAAAATAACAGCTTCCGGTAAGCCAATAGATGGTCGACTGGATCTTGCGATCCATCGAACAGTACAAACTTAGGCGGGGTCCAATGATGAGGGAAACCTCCTTGGTGCACCTCGCTCGTGAAGGGCGAGCTACCCCCGTGGGTGGCGAGGTCCTCTAGCAGGTCCACCGTCGCATTTGGTCGCTGCCAGTGCCCGGGGAAAACTCCCAGAGGCTGCTGCGCAGGTCCTAGGCGGCCATGCACGCTCCCTCGAGGGGGGTTCGGATCCACCCCGCGGCGACCCTCGGGGGATACCGCTCGACGGCCTCCTTGCTGTTCGCCCGCGGATTCCTTCAGCGTGGCGGTTGGTCTGTGGGAGGCCGCTGCCTCTCGAGATTCGGAAGGTATAGCCACCGCGGGCTCTTTCCCTCGCCGACGATGGCGCGGGTCGCGATCCCGCTCTAGAGACCTTGCCTCCGACTCGTCAGAATCGGCGCTCCGGCTACGGCGGCGAGGGATGGTCGCCCGCGAGGTCGCCTGGTTGCTAGACCGCTGGGTTACTAGCTTCTGCAACCTCGTAAGCGGGGTTTCCGGCACCCCGCGCCCGGTCGCTCTCTCGACCGGGGGTTCCGGATGGGAAACCTGCCGAGCCGGAATGGTCATGGGCGGGCGCGATGTTGAAGCTGGTGGTCGCGCCGGAGATGCAGTCTCCGCCGGCCTTGACCGTCGGCTGGCCGCCGGAACCTGACGCAGTCGCGTCAGTTCCTCCATAATGGCCCGCTGGGTGGCCAACATCTCCAACAGGAGCTGGTCACTGAGCGGGACATGGGGCTGGGGGGTCTCAACAGGAGGTTCGCTGCACGCAGACCTCGCACGGGTCCTTGGTCGCCTGCGTCCCCTTGTCGCCGGAGCCATCTTTAGGTTACGAGAGCCCCCGGCGTTCAACCGTGTGGTCGTGGGCGTTCTCGCAGGAACCAGTCGAAGTATCCCACAGACGGCGCCAAATGTTCGGGGGATTTTTCGCTGGTCCGTACGGGCTGCCTGCAAGACAAAGAAAAAGCGTGAGAACGGCTGGCTCCCTTAGGAGCGCAGACCCTCCGACGCTCAAGTCAGTCTCAGGTGCACAACGGCGAGCTGTAGTATACCAAAGTGGTAGGGAAAAGGGTTTCAAACCTGTACTCTGGAGCTTGGGGGTGAGCATTTATAGACATCGGCGACCTACCGTTGCCCGACACGTGGAGATTCTTTCCAGAGCCTTCTAGACCCCCACGTTCTGGCTCGCGTGGGTCTCTGACGATCCTTGGAACTCGCGCCCCTGACATTCTTTGTCGTCGAGCCTGCCAGGCGGTTTGAGTGGGGGAGGGCATCTTTCTTGTCGCTGCCAGGTGGCTATTCTGGAATGTTCAAGTCTGGGAGATCTCCAAACTGACTCAGGCGGGCTTCCATGGATGTTTGTCCACGTAGCTTCAAAGGGGGTTTCGACACCTGGCAACCTTTATGCCTCTTTACGGGGGCGACCTCAGGTGGGAAGCCCGGGCGAGCTCGCCCCCCCCCCCCCCCCCCCCCCGTCGCTCCGCCTTCTCTTCCACATTTATCAAGAGTCGGACCTCGCAGGAGCGACCTCTTTGATAAGCAGGGGAGTCTTGGCGAGCTTGGGGCGAGCTCCTGAGCGAGCTTGGGCGAGCTCCTGAGCGAGCTGGGGGCGTTTGTGGTGTCGGTATCTTTGTATGCATGACGGTCTAACTCCCGCTGCCATCACCAGCGAACTCCTGTGCGAGCTTGGGCGAGCTCCTGCGTGAGTTGGGGTGAGAGCGAGCTTTTAGCCTAAGGCCCCTTTGGCCCAATGTTTCACCTATGGAAGGCATTGAAATCCCTCTCAAAATCAAGAAGAATTCCCACAAAGTCATAAGGCCCAAGACCTCAGCCATTAACTCTCGGAAGTTGGATTTAGAGGGTCATCGGGTTTTTTCGTGTCCGACCCCGTTACAGAAATGGTGCAGATCACCGGATTGTGTGGGTTTCTGTGGACCTCCCCCTGAACCCAAAAAAATCAGAACCCTTCTTCTTGATGGTGTTGTCTCGGCTTCCGTAAACAAATACCAGGTGGCAATGGCTGATGCGTTGTTGCCACTGAACCATTGAAGCTGTTGAACTAGAATTGCAGGGGTCTAGGGAGCCCCATGCAATCCAAAGCCTGAAAAATCTCCTCAGTAGGTGTAGGGGGTTTTTCTTGGATTTGGCGGTTTGGTTGGTAAGTACAATCTAACAAACCAAGGAACGCAGTAGAACGGGTTTACGTGGAAAAACCCCTTCTCAACGTCGAAGGAAAAAAAACCACGGGACGGGACGATAATACACTAACAAGGCAAACGGATTACAATCTCTCACCCTACCCACTTACACCCGAAGAGGACCGGCCTTCTAAAATACCGACTTCTCAAGTCTCTCTCTCTCAAAGTACCGAAAACTCGGAAAAGAATTGGGTAGTATCTCCCCTTCCAGACTTCCCATCCATCTTTCTGAGGGGGTAGGTCCCCTTTTATAGTGCTTGTGGGGGGGTTTTTAATTGAACCGGGCGGTCAGGATCGGGAATTACGTGGAAAAACCCCTTCTCAACGTCGAAGGGGAAAAAACCACGGGTGGGATGAGAATGCACTAAAACAATGGTTGCGGTTACAATTTCTCGCCTTAACCCCAATTACACCCTGAGGATTCGGTCTCCTAAGATACCGACCTCTGCAGTCTCAACTTAGTTACCGACCTCTGCAGACAAAACTTAGTTACCGACCGACGATGGTAACTTCAGCTAAAGTACCGACCGACCTCTTTAGCTCCGCAAATCCCGGGATGAAGCTGGCAGCGCCTCCTCCAGAATTCCGTCCCCTCTGCTGAAGGTGTAGGCCTCCTTTCATAGGGGTGAGGTGACGATTGGAGCGCTCCGCGCGGGACAGGTAGGTGACGTGTCTCAGCAAAGAACTCAACCATCGAGGTAGTGGGGACGTGGCGCGCGGTCGGCTCCCGGTAACTTCGGCCGAAAATCTCGGGAGCGTAGTCAGCACCCCGTAACTGCTGTGCGCTCGAGATCTCCGGGTTCAATCGTCGCCCCTTTCTTCGCTTTAGTGCGCGGCCGGCCCTTAGGTGAGAGGTTTTGAATCACCTCTCTTGCCTTCAACTTGATGCACGAACGACCGACTTGGGGGGCGGGGGGGGAGAGAGCTTGGACCCCCCCCCCCTCTCCTTGTTGTGCGGCCGATCGACTTGGGGGGGGGGGAGACTTGGACTCCCCCCCCCTTTCCCTGCTGTTGCGCGGCCGTCCGACTTGGGGGGCGGGGGGGAGAGCTTGGACCCCCCCTCTCCTTGTTGCGCAGTCGACCGACTTGGGGGGGGGGGACTTGGACTCCTCCCCTTTCCCTGCTGTTGCGCGGCCGACCGACTGGGGGGGGGGGGTTTGGACTCCCCCTTCTCCCTACTGATGCGCGGCCGACCGACTTGGGGGGGGGGGGGGGGGACTTGGACTCCCCCCCTTTCCCTGCTATTGCGCGGCCGACTGACAGGAGGGGGAGTTGGACTCCCCCCTCTCCCCACTGATGCGCGGCCGACCCCTATAAGGGGGATGGACTTGAGCTCCTCCTTGCTTCATTTTGGCATGCATCCTACCCGCAACGAAGTTATAGCCCCCTGGTAGGTATGTTCGCTCTTCTTCTCCACTTCGTGCGTGGCCGGATTGCGACGTAGCTACGGCTCCCGGCGGGTAAATTCCTCATGGTACACACAATACCCCCTCCTAATCGGACGATTTTCAGCCCCGCTTGGTCAGGATCATTTTGTCTCAATTTGCATGCCAGCCTCGTTTTGCGTGCTAATCCCTGTTTTAGAACTGTTGGAACTCCGGATGGCTGTCCGGGCTTTTCCCAGTTTTTTGCCACATGGCATCACTATGTGTCGCCATGCAGCCTTCTCCTTTTTCGAAATCCGAACCGACTCCCACAGCTCATACTTTTCCTATAAATAGGACATAGAGGGTTCATTTTTCCCTCTGCTTTAGAATTCCTCTTTTTCTCTTCTGTGGCTGAAGGCTTGTTCGGGTCGACGGAGCGCTGCGTGAGGTGAATAGCTTCGCTGCAGTCATCTTTAGATACACACCGTGGGGCTGCGTGTTGGAGGGAGCTTCTTTTGGATACACGCCGAGGGGTTGCGCGTTAGAGGTAGCTTCGTAGCGTAAGTCAGTACTGAAGATGTCGTTCAGCTGGTTCACTGTACCGAAGAAGTTCCCGCTGCTGGAAGACGTCCGGGCTGCGTACGGTATCCCTGATGTCATATTTCTTTCTTTCGCTACTTGTAACGACCGCATTCCAGAGTGATTTCGTCAGAGCAACCCAGATTTTTTTTTAATATTATTTTAATATATTCAATGTGATGCTACTGGTTGTGCTTGGACGGGACCAGGCAGTGGGTCTCGGGTACGAGTCGCAGGGCTACAACTGAGGTGTAGTCACACGAGCACGTGAGTAGGGATGGCAACGGTGCAGTTTAAAACCGCAAACCGCGGAAAACCGCACCGAATGGTGCGGTTTTGGTTTGCCAAAATATAAAACCATCGCGGTGTGGTGCGGTTTCGGTTTGCGGTTTCGGTGTTGCGGTGCGGTTTCGGTTTTATCCAAAACCATAAAAAACCGCACCGTTTAGACCTTTATAATGTTAAACCGCGGTGCACCGCACCACATGGTGCGGTTTTGGTTTTATATATGGTGCACTGTCGCGGTGCGGTGCGGTTTCGGTGTGGCAGTGCGGTGTTGCGGTGCGGTTTCGGCTTTGCCCAAAACCGCACCGAAACCGCACCGTTGCCATCCCTACACGTGAGCACGTGTATCGAGGCAAGACACGAACGACTTTTATTTATTTATTTATTATTTATTTTATTGTGGCGAGTCTATCGGACCCGGCAATGTTCGCAAGCCTGCGTGTCTCGACGTGAGTGGAGTTTGAGTCAGACGCGACGCGGGCAACACCAGGAAAAAAAAAAAAGAAGAAAACTAAAAACTAAAAAAAAAAAAACCCTAAAACCCAACCCCGTACCCGAACCAGACCCCAGCCCAAAGCCAAACCCACCCAATCTCTCACTCTTCCTCTTTTCTCCCCCATCTCTCTGATCTCTCTCTCTCTCTCTCTCTCTCTCTCTCTCATCAGACCCTCACCCTCTCACCCGATCTCCCTCTTCTCTCTCGGATCCCCCTCCATTCTCAAACCCGATCCGGCCTAGCCACTCTACCGAGCCGCCCCCCTCTACCCTGCCGCCCTACGCCCCCTACTTGACCCCTAAGTCCTACCCGCCACCCCTCCCCTCCCTTTAAAAACTGAACCCCATCCCCCTTGCAGTGAACTGAAAAGAAGAAAGAGAGAAAGAGAAACCAGAGGAGAGAGAGGAGAGGAAAAGATTGAGAAAGGAAGAGAGAGAGAGGAGTGCAGAGTTGGAGGCGTAGCACCGCCGCCTGCGGCCCTCCCCTCCCGTCCGTTCGTGCGCCGGCGATCTCGCCAAGCCGATCCCCTCCCACGGTGAGCTTCTCTCTCCATCCTTTGTCGTTTCCTTCCATGCAGGTAACCCGACGACCCGACAAGCAAACATCGCCAAACCCATCACCACCACGACCCGTCCCGGCCATGCGACACACCTGCCAACCCCTTACATTGTCAGGTGCTCCACGGCCCGCCACAAGGCGGCCGGAGCAAACCACCTACTTTCTCATCCTCCGTTTAGGAAACTCAACCCAATTTCCGAGCCGAACTCCAGAGTTCGCCGGCTCGGAACGGGGCCACCTTGGCACAAACGGGTGCCTCCCCGATGATCTCCTTCGCGTCCTCTTCGGATCGACGCCAACGGGGAGGTGGGCCGACCACCTGTGGTTGCACGGGAGCAAAGCTCTCGAACGGTAAGAAAGATGAATGGCACAAATAGTAAATTAAATGAATAATAATAATCTTTGTGTAATTTTAATATATCTAAATAATTAAATATTTATATTGTTAACTAACGAGTTTCTCTTTAAATAGTCAAATCCCATTGTCCCACTTAGGTGGTGGACCCCACTTAAGTGGGTGGGCCCAACATAAGTGTGTGGGGCCCATCGCCAATACGCAATACCTAGTGACCAAAACTAATTCAGTTGCCATTTCGTTGTTCGATGTCGGAATTCGGCAAAACCGACGTCAATGGAATCGGTTTTCCGAGATCTACCCGCTGACTGCAGGTTAACCTCAAAAATGACCAAAATACCCGGTAGTGGGCCTTAGTTCAGTCGATTTTGAATTGGCCTTAACTTTGCTATTCAAACTACGAATCCCGCGAAATTTGTGGCATCGAGTTTCGAATCCCGATGCCCTCCTATCTATACCACTGGAATCTATTAGAGGACCCTCAGAAACTCAGCGATCCTGTGGGGGAAAATCTTCGTGCTGACCCGAAGACTTCGCCACACCAGTCAATTGAAGTTTGAGTCGATGATTGCTTTTCGATCTGTTGAAAGGAGTTGGTGCTTTCAATATGCAGACAGAGAGAATTTGACACGAGAGATGTGATCTCGGAGTTCAGCCGAAGCCTACGTCTTCGTGCTATAGGGAGCAACCCGAATTTCACTAACACTTGTATCGAAGTGATCTCGACAGACCGAGTACCACTGAAACCACTCTGATCTCTTCAAAGATAAGAAGAAGATCGAAGAGAGGAGGATGAGGGAAAGCTGAGAAATTCTAGAGCTCTGGATCTTTGAAAATCAGATTTCAGAACTGGAAATCAGATCTTGGATCCATTTACATTCGAAGGGCTGCTATTTATAGGATTTTCTGGCGGCAAATGGCAGTTTCTGCTGTCGTATCTGGGGATCCTCTAGGTAAAGTTGGTGGGCCCCGCTACCGTCTCCTGGGGGATTCCACAGGCCCTTGGGCCCACAAGGCAGGGCCGGTAGGTCCCGTTTTATAGTTTTTTTTGGGGGCCCACCAGGCAGGGCCAGTGGGTCCCGTGGTAGTCTTTGGGGGCCCACCAGGCAGGGCCGGTGGGTCCTGCTGTAGTCTTCGGGGGCCCACCAGGCAGGGGCGGTGGGTCCCGCTGTAGTTTTTGGGGGCCCATCAGGCAGGGCCGGTGGGCCCCGCTGTTTGCAAACTTCTTGCCAAAATTTGCACCCACAGTTACCCCCTCCAAGTTAGCTAAGAGGCCACCTTGGCTGGCTTGGATTCTTGGTGCAAAGCTAACGACCCCCCTGTCATAAATGCAAAGGAGCTTGTCGAGTGTTAGCGTCGAAATAAGACTGATCAGTCAATTTCTGACTGATCGGTCAAACTTGACCGATCGGTCAATTTTGACTGATCGGTTGAATTTGACCGATCGGTCAAATTCAACCGGTCGAGGTTGAAGTGATCGGTCAGAAAACATAGTTTTCTGACTGATCCAGTAGAAAATCGACCGATCGGTTGAATTTGACCGATCGGTCAAGTCTGACCGATCGGTTAAATTCAACCGGTCGAGGTTGGCGGGATCGAGCAAAAGGCCAAGTTTTTTGCCCGATCCAGTAGAAAATCGATCGATCGGTTGAATTTGACCGATCGGTCAAGTCTGACCGATCGGCTAAATTCAACCGGTCGAGGTTGGCGGGATCGGGCAAAAGACCAAGTTTTTTGCCCAATCCAGTAGAAAATCGACCGATCGGTTGAATTTGATCGATCGGTCAAGTCTGACCGATCGGTTAAATTCAACCGGTCGAGGTTGGCGGGATCGGGTAAAAGGCCAAGTTTTTTGCCCGATTCAATAGAAAATCGACCGATCGGTTGAATTTGATCGATCGGTCAAGTCTGACCGATCGGTTAAATTCAACCGGTCGAGGTTGGCGGGATCGGGCAAAAGGCCAAGTTTTTTATTTGATCCAGTAGAAAATCGACCGATTGGTTGAATTTGACTGATCAGTCAAGTCTGACCGATCGGTTAAATTCAACCGGTCGAGGTTGGTGGAATCGAGCAAAAGGTCAAGTTTTTTGCCCGATCCAGTAGAAAATCGACTGATCGGTTGAATTTGACTGATCGGTCAAGTCTGACCGATCGGTTAAATTTAACCGGTCGAGGTTGGCGGGATCGGGCAAAAGGCCAAGTTTTTTGCCCGATCCAGTAGAAAATCGACTGATCGGTTGAATTTGACTGATCGGTCAAGTCTGACCGATCGGTTAAATTCAACCGGTCGAGGTTGGTGGGATCGAGCAAAAGGCCAAGTTTTTTGCCCGATCCAGTAGAAAATCGACCGATCGGTTGAATTTGACTGATCGATCAAGTCTGACCGATCGGTTAAATTCAACCGGTCGAGGTTGGCGGGATCGGGCAAAAGGCTAAGTTTTTTTTTGCCCGATCCAGTAGAAAATCGACCGATCGGTTGGATTTGACCGATCGGTCAAGTCTGACCGATCGGTTAAATTCAACCGGTCTAGGTTAAGTTTGGAACCTACCGAGTTGAGGTGGCAGAAGAGCCTGATTTTCTGCGAGGTCTTTTCGTAATTTATCCGATCGTCTGCCTGTCGATCGGGTAAAGTCTTCGAGCGGCGATGGAGTTTGATTTTTTCTGCTTGAATCTTCGGTCCATCTAGATCGGGGAGTCTTTTGAACCGGCGGTCCGGTTGGACAGGCGGTTCGCTCGGACCAGCGGTTCGCTTGGACCGGCAGTTCGCTTAGACCGGTGGTTCGATGCTTCATCTGGTCTGACGGTTCGCCTGGTCCGACGGTTCGCCTGGTTTTACGCTTGCTACGGATTGACGCCACGTGTCCCTGCAAAAACACAGGATTTGATATAGTGATGACACGTGCCCTCTCGATTTGCGTGCCAATTTCTTCTGGGTTTATATGCTTCTCTGGGTTTCATTTTTGCCTCGCGTTTCTAGAATTTTTTGAAGTCCAGAACTCTTGCTTTCGATTTCTTGTTTTCTGCTTTCTCTCGACCGATCGAAATGGCATCATCCGGTAGCGCGAAGAAGATGAATGTGGTCCCCTCGAAGAGGAAGGGGAAGGAGATTGCAGAAGTTTCATCCGCTCCGAAAGGCCGTGGCAAGGGCAAGGCTGAGCTTGTCGAGCTTGGTCAATTAGGCAAAAGGCACACGGGAGTTGGATTTGCTTCTGTACCAACCCGGCCAGAGCACATCCCCAAGGCAAGTTTTGTTTTGGGCCCTCTGACGTCGCTGATGAAGGAGCCTGCCTATGTGTACAACACTGGTGGCAAGTTCACTGATGTGAAGAGGGCGAAGTGGCAGAAGCTGCTGGCCTGTTTCACGGAGGGGAAGAGTCGGCCATCTCTCCCTGGAGTTCTGTCTGCTTTTGGTATCGACAAACGGACGGTCTTCGTGAATGTCGCCAGTATGGAACAGGTGATGGGGACAGTGATCACAGTAGGCCAGTTGAATTGCAGACTGCGCCTTCCACTTCTACCGTTCGCCGTGAGGCTGCTAAACACTTCAGGCCTTTGCCCCGGACAGATTACCAGGAACGCATGGAGGATTATCTACGCTTTTTGTCGCGTGGAATCTGACTTCCAAAAGGAGCTCAGGGAGTGCTACTCCAGCATCCCTGAGGATGAAGAGGCCCGGATCGAGCTGGGATACTTCTTCTACCACTACAGATGGGCTTCGAGGAAAGACAGCCCGTTCTTCAACTTGACATGTGTCTCTGCCTTGCGCCCAATTGTCGACACCGTCCCTTCTGATAAGCTCTACACCGATTGGCCGCTTTCGGTTTCCGGTGCCTGGACCCCTCTCTCTGTGCCTGAGACCCCCCGGAACGATGTGAACAAAGAGATAAAGATGTATTACACGGGAGGTGCCTTAGCCTGGCCTTCGAAGCGGGTTGGTGCCATCGACAATCTGTTCCTGGAGCTGACATGCGGTACTCGATCATGGAAGCAGTTTTTGAACTGCCCGGTCAGGTATGACAATGCCAATCTCTTCCATCGACTACAAGCCCAGTATGAAGATAATGAAGTCTTGTACTCTGATTACGAGGAGGATCCTCAATCGGGCAAGATTATCAGAAGAATTTGGACTGAGAAGAAGGCATATGGTGCGAGGTGTCGATTGCCCACCACAGAAGAGAAGCTGGTGGTAAGCCGCCGGGGCCAGGCGAAGAAAAGGAAAGTCTTCATCGAGGAGGAGAAGAAGGAAGAAGAAGAGAAGGAGAAAGAAGAGGAAGAAGAAGAAGAAAAAGATGGGGAGAAGAGAGATAAAGAAGAAGAAGGTGGAGATGAAGATGACGACAATGGGGAGGACGGTGATGGCGATGGAGATGATGATAACGACGACGACGATGAAGATGGGGGTGGTGAGGAAGACATTCCTCCCACCCCTACTGGTGTTGATGGTGGAAATGGGGGTGGTGAGGAAGAAATTCCTCCCACCCCCACTGGTGGTGAAGAAGGACATGGGGGTGGTGAGAAAGAAATTCCTCCCACCCCCACTGGTGGTGAAGAAGGAGGGGAAGACTCGCAGCCTATCCCCATCGACGAGGCCAAGGCCCATCGAATGGAGGAGGTGTTGGATGCAGAAGGTGACGACCGAAAGGTGCAGCCCATCTACCACTTCGAAGAGTTGAAGAAGCACCCAGTGCGCCTTAAGATCAAGTTCTCGGGGAGTGGTGGGGTTGGTAGCAACCCCACGCCCCTCGACCAAATACCTCCAGATGTCCCTCGTCTTGAAGGTGCTAAGACGAGCGGGGGTCTGGAGGTTGAACAACCTCCGCCCCCTGCGCATTCTTCAGCTGCTAGGGTGGCTGAAGAAATGGCAGCTATTGTGGCCAGGCTCGAGCAGTCGAGCGGGCAGCAAGATGAAGGGGGGATCACTCCTCCTCGAGGTGTTCCCTCTCCCGCACATACGGAGAGAGGAAGCCGCATGGATGATGAGGCTCCCCAACCTCCCTCCAGAAATTACCCCCACCAAGGAGAAATCAATTACCACTGGTAAGAGCTCTGACTGTGGAAAGGGAAAAGCACTTCGGGTTGATGCCGCAGGTATCCTTTGCTAACGTCTCTTCTTGATTGCATTATTGATCTGATGCTTGAAAAATTCTAACTGTTTTGAACTTTCGTATATTGATTTGTAAAGACTCTTGCTGGCACGGCTCTGTTGATGAAGGACTTGGGTGAGGTTGATATCAACCACCCAACTCCTGTGATCCGGAAGCTCTGCAACCTTCCGGATGCTACTATCGAAGAGGCCTACAACAGGCTTGAAGTAGTGGTAAGTGCATCAGCTTGCCTTGACTTGACTTTTGAATTGAATCTTCTTAAATATTTCTAACACTTCTTGTTTGTTTGCAGAACTCAGCTGTCCTGAAGTTTGCAACGAAGCTCTTCAAGAAGGTCGGAGAGCGGGGGGCTTCAACTGAAGTCTCTCGCTTGACGGCTGAACTTGAAGCTGCTAATGAGGAGAAGGACAAGCTGAGGGAACTTCTGTCTTCGAAGAAGGAGGCCTTGAAGGCCAAGATCGAGGCTCTTCACAAGGAGAAACTGGAGAGCAAGGGCTGGCAAGAGGGTTATGTTGCTCGAGGACACGAGCTCGAAGAATTGAAGAACCGTTTCTATAAGATCGAGACTCTGTCCATTGAGCGTGCAACTGAAATAAAGGAGTTGAAGACTCAACTTGCTGCCAGGGACGCTGCTCTTGCTGCCAAAGAAGCCGCCCTTGCTGCCAAGGAGGCTACTTCTACCGCCAAAGAGGAGGCCTTAATAAAGGAGTTGGAGCAGACTCGTGCTGAATGCGAGAGCTTCAGGGAGACGACAGAGAAGGAGGTGGAAGCACTCAGGGTTCATGCCAGCAGCGTCCGGTCTTCTAAGGCTTCTGCGGCGAGCAAAGCTCGTGGTGGATCCGAAGGAGAGAAGTTGCGCACGCAAAGTGTGGCCAAACCTTGATATGTTCTATCTTCTTTTTTGTTGTTGTACTTATAAACTCTTCATATATAAAAGCTCACTCCTGTACTTGTCAACTTTTTGATAATAAAGATATCTTTTTGATGTTTTAGAAACTTCATGTCTCTGGTATTGAATTCTTTGAATATTGTGTTCTGGATGGTGTTGGAATGTTCGAATATACAAACACTTGAATGTAAGGGGTCGAGTCGCAACTCGATTACCCAAACTGGTTAAGTACCTCAAAAATTGAAGGTTGCGTTGTAGCACAACTTGAAATTGTTAACATTTGTATGTGAGGGGTTGAGTCGCAACTCAAGCACCCAAACCTGTTAGACGATATTGAAATTGAAATTGAAGGTCATTTAACATTTGTAAGTAAGGGGTAGTGTCGCGACACAAACTCCCAAACCTGTTAAATAGACGTAGTAACTTGAAGGTTGTGTTGTAACACAACCCGAAACCGTTTAACATTTGCTTGTAAGGGGTCGAGTCGCAACTCAAGCACCCAAACTTGTTAAACGACCTGGTAATTTGAATGCAGATATATTTTGATCTTAAACGTAGATAACTTGATAACTGCTCCAGAATTTGAATTGAGAAGCGATCGTTTGAATATTTGAAAGAGATCTTTATTCATCATGGAATTTATATCATGGATAGTACATTTTGAGATGTCTAGCATTCCAAGCTCGTGGCAATCTATCTCCTTCTGGTGAGATCAGTCGATAAGATCCTTTGCCTCCCACTGATTCAACGATGTAGGGTCCTTCCCAGTTGGGAGCTAGTTTCCCGCTGCTGTGTTCTTTAGTGTTATAGAAAACTGCCCTGAGGACTAGGCTGCCAATCGGGAACTGTCTCTTGTATACCTTCTAATCGTAGGCTCGCTTGATCTTCTGTTGATACTTGGCAATTCGAACGATTACTTGATCTAGTAGTTCCTCAGAGAAATCCAGATCGTTGGCTCGAAGTTCCTCATTGATCCCTTCTTCAACTGCTTTGGTCTTCAAAGTTTTTGATATGTTTTCTGTTGGGAGTACTGCTTCAGACCCATAGGTTAGGCGAAAGGATGAGAACCCAGTTGATCTTCTAGGAGTTGTTCGATAGCCCCACAGAACTTCTGGTAAGACTTGCTCCCACAATCCTTTCTTGCTATGAAGTTTCTTCTTGGGTATACCCAAAATGGCTCTGTTTGAGGCTTCAGCTTGACCATTGCATTGAGGGTATCTTGGAGTTGAGTAGAAAAGCTTGATTCCGTTGTTCAGGCAGAACCCCCGGAACTTTTTGGAGTCGAATTGGGCTCCATTGTCAGCAACTAGGACTTGTGGTGTGCCAAACCTTGAGAAGATATTATGTCTGATGAACTTGATCACTTTATCGTCGATCTCCCGGAAAAGTGGCACTGCCTCGACCCACTTGGTGAAGTAATCTGTGGCTAGCAGCAGATACTTTTTCTTGCTTGGAGTTGGTGGGAAAGGACCTAAGAAGTCTAACCCCCATTAATGGAAGGGCCATGGGCTTGTCAATTGATGAAGCTCGTCTGCTGGGAGATTGATAGCCCGAGCATGTCTTTGGCAAGGCTCGCATCTTTGAACCACCTGGTGCGCGTCTTTTGCGATTGTTGGCCAGTAGTAACCTTGTAACTTCGTCTTGGCTTCAAGAGATCTTCCTCCCGAATGATTTCCGCAGGCTCCGGAGTGGATGTCAACCAGGATTGCCTTTGCTTGTTCAGGGCCAATACATTTGAGCAACATCCCATTGTGAGACTTGAAATATAGATCTTCACCTTGGAGAATATAGCACATAAGCTTTCTTTGTAGTCTTCGGGCTTGATTTGGATCTTCAGGCACCTTGCCATGTTTGAAGAAGTCAAAGATTGGCTATCTCCAATCATCGAGCTCATTTGATGTGGTAAGGTTCGAGACCAATTGTTCTCCACCCCCAAATCTTTCTGTAGCGGTAACGATCTGTTGCTCGGGGGTGGTCTTTGGCGATTCTTGATAATCGATTTGTATTTGTCTTCCTTCGAGTGAATCTCCAAGAACTGAGACAGTGTTAGCCAAGGCATCTGCTTCTCGATTTTTTGCCCTTGGGATTTGAATGAATTCGGTGCTAGTAAAACGTTGTTGAAGACGTCGCACTAGGGCTAAATAGTTTTGCATTCTTTCTTCTCTCGCCGTGTACTCTCTGTTGATTTGTCTTATGATTAGTTGGGAGTCGCTGTAGACGATGATTCGATCAACCCCCAGGGATTCAGCCATTTCGAGTCCGGAGATGAGTGCTTCGTATTCAGCTTCGTTGTTGGTGGCATTGAATCTGAGAAGAGTGGCCTTCTGAAGATGATCAAGTTCGGGGGATACCAAGACTATCCCAGTTCCCGAACCGATCGTACTTGAAGCTCCATCAGTATAAAGTTTCCATGGAGTTGTTGTGGCAATAGCCTCAAGGCTTGGATCGGTTCTTGTAGCCGGTCTGAACGGAGGTTCAGCTTCATCTTCAAGGCGCATATCGATATCTTCTTTCCAAGTTTTGGGGTCTTCAACTGGAAAGTCAGCTAGAAAATCAGCAATTGCCTACCCCTTGAGTGAAGTGCGAGGTTCGAATTGAATCCCCAGAGCACTCATTTCGATCACCCATTTGGTCATTCTACCCGCTCGACTAGCTTTGTCGACGATATCTTTGAGTGGGTGTTCTGAAATGATGGTGATCTGATGGGAAACAAAATAAGGTTGGAGACGACGTGATGCAGTGAGTAAGGCTAGTATGACCTTCTCCGTCTTTGAATAGCGAGTCTCAGCCAGAAGAAGAGTATGACTGATGTAGTAGATCGGCTGCTCGATGCTTTCTCTTCTGCTGACCAGGACCGCACTGATTGCTTGATTGGTGACGGTGAGATAGAGCCATAGATCTTCTTTTGGAAGTAAGCCGTTAGGATAGGAGCTTGCATCAGATATTTCTTGATATCTTGAAAAGCTTCTTCACAAGTTGGATTCCAGCCAGAGGTATCTGCCTTTCGTAATTTGTCGAAGAGTGGTTTGCACTTGTCGAAAGACTTCGAGATGAACCGATTGAGGGCTGCCAACCTTCCAGTGAGGCGTTGAACTTCCTTCCGATTTGTTGGAGACGGCATATACAGAATAGCTCGAATCTGGTCTGGGTTGGCTTCGATGCCTCTCCTGGTCACAAGATGACCCAGGAATTTGCCTGATTGAACTCGAAAACACACTTGGCTGGATTGAGCTTCATACAATACTTTCGAAGGACTTGAAAGGTTTCCGTCAGATTGGATAGATGTCTTCCTTGAGTGGAGCTTTTGGTGAGAAGGTCGTCGACGTAGACTTTGACGTTGCGCCCGATCTGATCTTCGAACATCTTCGTGACTAGCCATTGATAGGTAGATCCGGCATTTTTGAGTCTGAAAGGCATTACGTTATAGCAGTAGAGACCTCGGCTAGTTACAAAGCACGTCTTCTCTTGATCATCAGAGTGAAGCGGAATTTGATTGTATCCAGAGTATCCATCCATGAAAGATAACAGCTCGTGGCCAGCAGTGGCATCGACGAGTCTATCTATCCTTGGCATAGGGAATGGATCTTTGGGGCAGGCCTTATTGAGGTTGGTGAAGTCGATGCACACTCTGACCTTCCCGTTCTTCTTTGGGACAGCAACTATATTGGAGATCCAAGTAGGGTACTCTACTTCACGGATGAAGCCTGCTACGAGTAGCTTACTGATCTCTTCTTGAACTGCAACTTATAGTTCTGGTCGGATTGTGCGTGGCTTTTGCTTGACAGGCTTCACTTCTTCTTTGATTGCTAGGCAATGGCAAACGTCATCTGGATTGATCCCAAGCATATCTTCGAAGCACCAGGCGAAGACGTCGATGTTGGACTGAAGGAAGGATACCATGTCTCACGCTTCTGCGTCGCTGAGACCGGTACCGATGAATGTTTGCTGTGGGAGATCTCCACTGCCGATATTGATTGGAATGATTTCTTCAATTAAAGGTGAAACATCCCACTCGATTGGTGGGGGCTCAACCAGCGAGATATCCTTTGATTGCTATATTGTAGAAGGACCCGCTTCATCTCTGGGTCGCTTTGGAGGAGCGATGTTGATCTTGCGATCTGTTTTTGCAGCAGCAGCTTCGCAAGATCGACCGGCTTGTTGATCTCCTCGAATGCAGACAATGCCTTCTCCCGTTGCAAACTTGAGAAGGTGATGGTAGGAAGAGAAGATGGCATTAATCTGGTGGAGGAATGGTCGCCCGAGAATGACGTTGTAGCTGGACGTTCCTTCGATGATCGCGAATCTCACCGAGACTCGAGTCTCTTGGCTGAGGTCGAGGGTGAATCTTGATTCACCCACCGTTATACTTTGCTCGCCGTTGAAGCCATGATCACCGTTGGAACGACGTCAAGGCTTGAATATTTATGTCCCAGACATTTGAAGCAGTCTGAGAACATAATGTCGATGGAGCTCCCAGTGTTGATGAGGATCCGATTGACAGTGCTTCCGTCGATAAGGAGCTTCAGGACCAGGGGGTCTCGATATGGAGTATGAACTCCTTGAAGGTCGGTGTTGTTGAAGACGATAGAAGGCCAAGCTAAGCATTTGATGGGCTTCTCGATCCAGGTGTCCTCCTTGTTCGCCGTAGAACGAACGTGGAAGATGCGTCGAACTTGCCGATCAACTTCTTTTCCGGTCAGTGCTTGATTGTGCAATGTTCCGTGAATACCAAAGACATTGGCATTCACAGTGAGAGGTGACCGGTTGGAAGAGATTTGATGGACCCAGCAAGCCTCTTTTGCCTTGGCGGAGGTTCGGCGTTGATCTTGTCCGCCTCTGACAAACTCTTGAAGATGGCCTTCGCGCAGTAGATCTTCAAGATGAAATCTCAGCCGATAGCACCGATCGGTGGAGTGACCATGACTTCGGTGGAAGTCGCAATAAACTGTTTTGTCAACCGTGACCTTAGTGTCAGGCTGCAGAGGATTGGGCCTTCGAAGGAACTCTTTATGTTAAATGCGGTCGAGGATCTGCTCGATCGGTAAATTCCACTCGGTGAAAGTGGTCTTCTTTGGGGGAGATCGGCGTCCATCATTCCTTGACCGTTTGTTGGCAGGGGGAGCTGCTGCCTCAGCGTTGTGAGCTTTTGTAGCATACTTCGGAGCTTCCCTTTTGGAGGGTCGCCTCTTCATCTCTCGCCCCTTTCGAGCTACTTGATCATCCTCAACCTCAATTTCCCTTTGGATTCGATTAAACATTGAACCCAGGGAAGGAGGAGGATTGCGAATGAAGTCATTGTAGATATGCAGGTCGAAGCAGAGTGCATTCTGGAAAGCCAACATGATAGCTTCATCATCCAGATGTCTCCCAGAGAGGGCGGCGTGCTCGTTGCGGAATCTCCTTCTAAAGCTTCGGAGACTCTCGTCGGCGCCCATTCTCAGCCCGTAGAGGGAGTCGAGCTTCTTCTCCGGCTTCAAGTTAAGTTGATAATGCTGCACGAAGTGACTGGCCAAAACATCGAACCGGGTGATGGATCCCGCTCGAAGGTTATGGTACCAATCGAGAGATGGCTCGTCGAGGCTCCCGATGAAGGTGCGGCAGAGCACGTTGTTCTCTTCTTCGTGCGGCGTTAAGGCTTGCTTGAAAGCGAGTATATGGAGAGTTGGATCTCCTTTGATGCAATTGAATTTAGGGAGAGTGGGAGTTCTCCATCCCCTTGGAAATGTTGACTCGAACAAGCTCCGATGGAGAGGTTCGGCTGAGGAGTACCAGTCTCTATGACCATATCCTCGACTTGGATGTAGATCGAGAGGCAAGATCGAGAGGTCTTGTTCAGGCCTCTGAGTATCAGCAGGTTGGAGTCGGTGACGAAGGTCCGATCCAAGCCCACATTGAAGCGGAATGGATAGAGAAACTCTACTTTTTGAGGGAGCCCCTTTCATCTGGTGGTTCCTTGAGATGTCAGGTTTTGAAGGTGCCTTCCTGTCGCAGTTACGACCGAAAGAGGATTGGGAGGACTCATCGTCGAGGCAATCCCAAACACTCTGCTTCCATGGGGTAGCAGAGGGAGTTGGGTCATGACGAATCCTCTCGAGGGCAGCAGTGCCCGTCGACCTCCGTGGTTCGGAGTGGATCGATTACCGTGGTAGATCGACTCTCTCGTTGGTCGAGGGAATCGGAAGAGTGATCCCGACTTCAGAGGCTGCTTTCTTGAGAGCATCTCTTTCAGCAGTGAGAGCGGCATTCTGCTTAGCTAGTTGAAGCAGTTGAAAGTCGACTGCAGAAATTTGATAAGTCGATGGAGGATCCTCAGCTGGAATGGGGGCAGTTTGCCCAATTGACTATCGTGCAGGTTGGGCGATCGGTCGATCGACTGATCTCCCGCTTCCTGAGCGAACCCCTATTTCAGGGACAGCAAGGGGCTGTCCGATATTGAGCCTTTGACTCATTGATCGAGTCTCAGGACAAGCTTGTTGAGTATTACTTCCTTCTGGTTGACCCTGATGCTTTGTTCTCGCCATTTAGTAGAGAGCGAAGGGTGCAACGAGAGTGCCGGTGTCCTAGCGGTTGTTTGCTCAACCGAAGGGGCTAGGAAGTTTGATCGATTGTCAGCTCAACCGATCTGAAAATTGTTGTAGGGCGAACTTGACTTTTCACTCGATCCCATAGACGGTGCCAAACTGTGGGGGAAAATCTTCGTGCCGACCCGAAGACTTCGCCACACCAGTCAATTGAAGTTTGAGTCGATGATTGCTGTTCGATCTGTTGAAAGGAGTTGGTGCTTTCAATATGCAAACAGAGAGAATTTGACACGAGAGATGTGATCTCGGAGTTCAGCCGAAGCCTACGCATCCGTGCTATAGGGAGCAACCCGAATTTCACTAACACTTGTATCGAAGTGATCTCGATAGACCGAGTACCACTGAAACCACTCTGATCTCTTCAAAGACAAGAAGAAGGTCGAAGAGAGGAGGATGAGGGGAAGCTGAGAAATTCCAGAGCTCTGGATCTCTGAAAATCAGATTTTAGAATTGGAAATCAGATCTTGGATCCATTTACATTCGAAGGGCTGCTATTTATAGGATTTTCTGGTGGCAAATGACGGTTTCTGCTGTCGTATCTGGGATCCTCCAGCTAAAGTTGGTGGGCCCCGCTACTATCTCCTGGGGGATTCCACAGGCTCTTGGGCCCACAAGGCAGGGCCGGTGTGTCCCGTTTTGTAGTTTTTTTTGGGGGCCCACCAGGCAGGGCCGGTGGGTCCCGCTGTAGTCTTCGGGGGCCCACCAGGCAGGGCCAGTGGGTCCTGCAGTAGTCTTCAGGGGCCCACCAGGCAGGGCCGGTGGGTCCCGCTATAGTTTTTGGGGGCCCATCAGGCAGGGCCGGTGGGCCCCGCTGTTTGCAGACTTCTTGTCAAAATTTGCACCCACAGATCCCACTTGACCCCTAAGTCATACCCTTCCAAATAGGCCGGACCCATTTTTCGGGGACGAGTCCCCGCACACCAAACCTGATCATCGCACAGATCCCCATGCTCTTGATTCAATGTTGATCCCCTGTGGAGGGTGACTTGGCCAATACCATAGTGCCAAATGTCTGCTGAGTCCCTATTGAGGGTGATTCAGTGATTGAAATCACTGCCAGTCGATCCCCTGCGGAGGGTGAACCGACTATTTAGGCCTAAAACCCTAGTTGCGTCGTAGTGATGCCTTGACGCAGCACCCTAGATTTCTATTGTTCTGACACACTTACTTGGAATATTGGTTTACCAGGCTACCATGTAGAGTTCGATCAATAGAAGTTTAATCCCGAGCAGAAGATGAGCTTACTACAAAATCCATGTACGTAACAGGGATGATTTAGCCGTAGTTGGAGCAGAGACAGATCAAGAGCAGTTAACGGGAGTTTGTGCATGATCGACAACCAGGTGACATCTACCTCCCTTGCATGGTCTTTAATAGTGGAAAATGAGATCAACTAATGGTAGGTGTCCATAACGTTGCATGCGGGTCCCGCCGGACATCGTCGCATATGGTCGGGTGGACCCCTCCTTGCATGCGGAGTCACGAGTCCGGCGACGCATGCTTAAAAAGTTAATAATTTAATAATAATTTATCTATTGTTTGCATGGACACCATAGATAGGCACTCCCTTAAAATAAATAATTAAATAATTAAAATAATATTTATTGGGACCCTTCTCATGAGATGGGTGTGGAGACCCTAGCACGCGAGAATACGGGCGAGAGTAATTTAGGTTTATTGTGATGCATGTGTTGTGAGCGTGGTGCGAATCCCGGGGTGAAACGTCAAAGCTATTTTATTATTATAACTGTGCGATATCCTATTCTGTGAAAAGATTCGGACCCCGTGCGCGCAAGGGCCGTGAACCACCCTGCGCACACAGCTGAAGATCAGTAGGTTAGGGGATCACGGGCAAGAGTTGTGGTAAAGCCAATAGGAGTAGCCCTCTAGTAGGGATTAGCCTAGCAACCCTGTCCCTGGGTTGTTAAAGCCCCCAAAGTAACGCAAGTGGAGCGGTAGAGCTCCACTGTGAAAGACGGAAAATCTCTTATGATTATCTGGGTAATTTGTGCATGGTGTTGGTGGATGCACGGCGAGAGAGTTGGTCCTCTACATCGAAATAAAAGGCCCTATAGTAATGCCTGACCGGGGGCAGGATGAACAAAATATCCGGGGTTCACTTAGGATAAATGACGGATATTGTAATCTTATTTGTTTTATAATTAAGCACTGTTGAATATCGAATGGACTGCGTGGTAGATAACCTACTAACAGTAGGAATTGCATGTAAACATAGATTACTGGTAGGCTTAGGTTAACCTCTGTAAACTTTGAACTGCTTATGTAATTTAATTCAATTAAATATATTATCTCATATTATTAAAGACTTTTAGGATGTTACTAGCCATTAATTTGGCTAATCTTCCAATTTCCCATTGGGGGCTACTCTTTCTCACGAGTAGACTCTTCTGCAGGTCCGGAGTTCGGGAGTAGCAGTGGGAGGCCAGAGGTAGTTTTAGGGTTACAGTCGTATTTTTTTTTTTTGGTATGTAGTTTCGTTGCAATGTAATGGGTGGATTTTATATAAGAATCATTTAGTTTAAGATTAGTGTTTTGTTATTTGTTAGTGGCAATGATACAGCTGAATTCTTTTGGGTAGACCTCTCCTCAAGGCCACAAGCCTATGATAGATCACAATGAAAATATAAGTATCTAAATGGCTTAATTGACTATCCCTGTAGATAGGACCTTTGGGCCACTGTATTGAGTGTCACGGAGTGGGTGAGACTCCTAGCTCGCCATCAGTGGCTCGAGTCCCGTGCTCCCTTAGAGGGATTCCTGTCAGCAGGTGGTGGCGCCGACAGGCCACACATGCTGAGAGGATAACCCGGTTGAAGGTCGAGCGTGATCATTTCTCTATCGGCAAAATATTTTTATCTCTCTGCTTTCTTTAAATATATATATATATATATATATATATATATATATATATATATATATATATATTCATAAAGATCAAATTTTAAAATATTTCTTGTTTCTCCCTTCCCCTTCATTTATGAGAGAGCCGCAGTCCTGTGAGAAAACCCTAATTGGTATAGATAGCTGACTAAACCCTAAATCCCTTTGTTTTTCTTCAACTCACAGCCCAGGGATCGGTTCCAGATTTTTGGGGCATGACAGCTGGTATCAGAGCCTAGGGATATGATTCTAGGGATTTGGATTGTAGAAGTTGAAGTTTAGGTCTTGGAGTCATAGTATTCTAATATGAGTTGTATTGTAGATGGCGGGTACTAGAAGGGGTGAAGGAGCGAGTTCGTCCTCTGAACTTGACAGTACAACGAGGATGATGGAGATGCTCCAAGGAATAGCCACCATTGTTCAACAGCAGCAGACAGCGGCCCAGCAGCAGACTACTTTAGCTCTGACTGCCCTTGCCCAGGCACAGGCTCGTTAGCTTACAGAAGGCGAGTGTCAGGGGAGACTGTTGAAGGACTTCAAGGCGATGGGACCTCCAACTTTCAAGGAAGAGGCAGACCCCTTGCTGGCTTATCGATGGTTTCAACAGATAAAGAAGGTCCTTGATGTTTTGGAGGTCGTCGGAGACCGACGAGTCACTCTTGCATCGTACCAGTTTGAGGCAGAGGCTGATTTCTGGTGGCAGTCGGTCTCGCATTCAAGGATAGCTGATCGAGGAACTATCTCCTGGTCGGAGTTCGAGGAACTTTTTCGGAGAAAGTTTTTTCTTATGACTGTATAGAACCAGATAGAGATGGAGTTCCTAGCTTTTTACCAAGGGTCTTTTACTGTGGCACAGTATGAGGCAAAATTTTCAGAGCTTGCGAGGTACGCTCCGCACCAAGTAGTGACTGACGCTCGAAGGGCAAAGTGTTTTGAGCATGTGCTAAAGTCAGAAATCAGGTGTAGGGTTGCGGCCTTCTTGGGCCAATCCTAAAAGGAAGTGGTTACTCGAGCATTGGCCATAGAATAAGAGTTGGAAGGATCTCGTAAAATCCCGAAGCAGCATCAGGTAGAGCACCATAGTAAAAGGTTTAAGATTTCTTTCGAACCACCAGAGGATGGACAAGGGAAGAAGAATGGAGGTCTACGACTTTGTTATCGCTGCAAGCGGGAAGAACACATTCACAGCACTTGTCCTTTGGGAAAAATATGTTTTAATTATGGACAGAGAGGTCATATGAAAATAGATTGTCCCGATTTAAGTGCTTAATATAAGGGTTAGTATGTAGGAATAATGTGTGGTGTGTTTTGATCCTTTTAATGTTGGAATCTTTATGAAATATAGCATATAAATTTTTAGAGCGCATAGTGGGATGAGGTCCTCCTTTTGTTAGTTATTGTTGTTTTCCGTTGACCTTTAGCATTAGAAACCTAGTCGGTATTTTAGGACTCATTAATCTTCGTTGACCCTTAGCACTAGAGACCTAGCTGGTATCTTAGGATTCCTTGATTCTCCATCGACCATTAGTATTAGAGGCCTAGTCGGTATTTTTAGGATCGTCCATTATTTAGTTCTAGGTATAATAACTAGACTTGTCTTCTTATTTGTTTTCTCCGATGTATTGTCGGAGATTATATGTCACGTTTAAATGAATCCTACGAGTAATGATGATGACCTTAGGGACAGTGGTTTCAAAGAGTGTACCAGGAGATGGAAATCTTAGGTAGTAGTTTGAGTTCACATGGTTTGTAAATTTTGGAATGTCTCGATAGAGACCCTCGCGATAGGATACGCACTGTTCCTCGGGACCTTTGGTGGTGGATTATGACTGTCCGGTAGAGGACATTGTGAGACTATACACTTTCTTTACTGAGAATTTGGTGGATAAATACGTATCGACTCTTCGGAGACTTTGGCAGTTGGTTTCGTAGTTCCTGTTGGAACTTGTGGCAGAGTGTGCATTATTTCTTCGGAAACTTTGGCAGCTGGCAGAGCTTGCACTGTTCCCAATCGGAACTTTGGCAGCTAGTTACGTAGTTCCTATTGGAACTTGCGACAGAGCGTGCACTATTTCTTCGGAAACTTTGGCAGCTAGTTACGCAGTTCCTGTTGGAACTCGCGACAGAGCGTGCACTATTTCTTTGAAAACTTTGGCAGCTGGCAGAGCTCGCACTGTTCCCAATCGGAACTTTGGCAGCTAGTTACGCAGTTCCTGTGGGGACTTGCGGCAGAGCGTGTACTGTTTCTTTAAAAATTTTGGCAGCTGGCAGAGATTGCACTGTTCCCAATCGGAACTTTGGCAGCTAGTTACGCAGTTCCTGTTGGAACTTGCGGCAGAGCGTGCACTGTTTCTTCAAAAACTTTGGCAGCTGGCAGAGCTTGCACAGTTCCCAATCGGAACTTTGGCAGCTAGTTATGCAGTTCCTGTTGAAACTTACGACAGAGCGTGCACTATTTCTTCGAAAACTTTGGCAGCTGGCAGAGCTTGCACTGTTCCCAATCGAAACTTTGGCAGTTAGTTACGCATTTCCTATTAGAACTTGCGGCAGAGCGTGCACTGTTTCTTCGGAAACTTTGGCAGCTGGCACAGCTTGCACTATTCCCAATCGGAACTTTGGCAGCTAGTTACACAGTTCCTGTTGGAACTTATGGCAGAGCGTGCACTGTTTCTTCGAAAATTTTGGCAGCTGACAGAGCTTGCACTGTTCCCAATCGAAACTTTGGCAGCTAGTTACGCAGTTCCTGTTGGAACTTGCGTCAGAGCGTGCACTGTTTCTTCAGAAACTTTGGCAGTTGGCCGAGCTTGTACTGTTCCCAATCGGAACTTTGGCAGCTGGTTACGTAGTTCTTGATTGGACTCGCGAGAGAGAGTGCACTGGCCATATGGCAGTGACGTTGAGATGAAATTGAGATAATTGAGTACTAGAGTATTGTTAGTGACCATACTAACGGACTTGCTTATGTTTTTGGAAATTGAGAATGCATTATCAGTTGGAATCTTAAGAATAGTCATTATTTAGGGGATTCACTTAGCTTTGTTTCTAATTATTTTGGTTTAGGACCGATCAACCAATCTTGTAGAAAGATACTGTCAGTATAATGTATAATCGTGTCGGTGTCCTAGTTTTCGGCTCCATTTGGTCAGTAGGTTAGTTCTTCTCGTAGTTCAGTATTTTCTACGCAAGTAGTAAGTTTCCTCGTATATCTGAATTGTACATCATAGTGTATCTTTTAGAAGGTTTCAAAGTCTTGCGATAATAATATAGTTGGGAGTGTTGGTATTAGGACTTTCTTTGAGTATAGGTGCTTTATGATTTATCATGATTCTCTCCTTATTCTCGTTCGTTGTGACATAGTGGTGCTATGATAGACTCAACATTTCTTAAGTTAATTAATGTATATTAGGGGTGTTCAATTCGTACTATAGATGTATTTTCCGTGTACATTTTTTAGGGTAGTAGTGGTGGTGTAGGAAATAGAGGTATTTTCTTCGGAAAGGAATCTCATAGGATTTAAGTTTAGGCGTACTAGTTCGAGTTATCAAGTTGTCTTTATTTTAATTCTATAGATGTATGGGCATAGGTTTATATATAGGAAGTACATTTATGCATTAGTATCGTTAGATGGGAATGTCTCGTGATCTTGTTTCGAGGATCAGGTTGTTACCTTACTTCTGGATAAGGAGGACGCTCCTTATCCAGGAAAAGAAGACGATCTGGACTCATGAAAATCTATATTAGTCCATAATTATTATAATGGAAAATAAAAACCCAAAACTCGTATTCGCGATGCGAGAATTTGGAATTTTATCTCTATCCTAATAATTATGAGACTTGATTTATATTACGTTAGGTTAGTTGACAGGGTAGAATCGCGAGTAGCAGAGTATAAGACGTATCATTGGTAAGTATGGTTTAGTGGCTTACTTTTCTTATTGGCAAGGTAAATAATATTATTTATACCAATTATATATTTGTCTTTTGTCGCTTTGATGGTGTAGATGACAATTTTGTATCATTGGTTTAGAGATTAAAATTTTCGGGACGAAAATTCTATTAAGGAGGGTAGGATGTAACGACCGGCATTCCAGAGTGATTTCGTCAGAGCAAGCCAGATTTTTTTTTTAATATTATTTTAATATATTCAATGTGATGCTACTGGTTGTGCTTGGTCGGGACCAGGCAGTGGCTCCCGGGTATGAGTCGTAGGGCTGCAACTGAGGTGTAGTCACACGAGCACGTGAGCACGTGTATCGAGGCAAGACACGAATGACTTTTATTTATTTATTTATTATTTATTTCATTGTGGCGAGTCTATCGGACCCGGCAATGTTCGCAAGCCTGCGTGTCTTGACGTGAGTCAAGTTCGAGTCAGACGCGACATGGGCAACACCAGAAAAAAAAAAAAGAAAACTAAAAACTAAAACAAAAAAAAATACCCCTAAAACCCAACCCGTACCCGAACCCGACCCCAGCCCAAACCAAACCCACCTAATCTCTCTCTCTTCCTCTTTTCTCCCCCATCTCTCTGATCTCTCTCTCTCTCATCAGACCCTCACCCTCTCACCCGATCTCTCTCTCTCTCATCAGACCCTCACCCTCTCACCCGATCTCTCTCTTCTCTCTCGGATCCCCCTCCATTCTCAAACTCGATCCGGCCTAGCCACCCTACCAGCCACCCTTCCGAGCCGCCCCCCTCTACCCTGCCGCCCTACGCCCCCTACTTGACCCCTAAGCCCTACCTGCCGCCCCTACCCAGCCGCCCTACCCGTCGCCCCTCCCCTCCCTTTAAAAATCGAACCCCATCCCCCTTGCAGTGAACTGAAAAGAAGAAAGACAGAAAGAGAGAAACCAGAGGAGAGAGAGGAGAGGAAAAGAGAGAGAAAGGAAGATAGAGAAAGAAGGAGTGCAGAGTTAGAGGCGTAGCACCGCCGCCTGTAGCCCTCCCCTCCCGTGCGTTCGTGCTCCGGCGATCTCCTCGAGCCGATCCCCTCCACGGTGAGCTACTCTCTCCCTCCTTTGTCGTTTCCTTCTATGCGGGTAACCCGACGACCCGACCAGCGAACATCGCCAAACCCATCACCACCACGACCCGTCCCGGCCATGCGACACACCTACCACCCCCTTGCATTGTCAGGTGCTCCACAGCCCGCTATAAGTCGGCCGGAGCAAACCACCTCCTCTCTCATCCTCCATTTAGGAAACCCAACCCAATTTCCGAGCTGAACTCCAGAGTTCACCGGCTCGGAACGGGGCCACCTTTGCACAAACGGGTGCCTCCCCGATGATCTTCTTCGCGTCCTCTTCGGATCGACACCAACGGGGAGGTGGGCCGACCACCTGTGGTTGCACGGGAGCGAAGCTCTGGAACGGTAAGAAAGATGAATGGCACAAATAGTAAATTAAATAAATAATAATAATCTTTGGGTAATTTTAATATATCTAAATAATTAAATATCTATATTGTTAACTAACGGGTTCCTCTTTAAATGGTCAAATCCCATTGTCCCACTTAGATGGTGGACCCCACTTAAGTGGGTGGGCCCAACATAAGTGTGTGGGGCCCATCGCCAATATACAATACCTAGTGTCCAAAACTAATTTAGCCGTCATTTCGTTGTCTGATGTCAGAATTTGGCAAAACCAGCGTCAATGGAATCGATTTTCTGAGATCTACCTGTTGACTGTAGGTTAACCTCAAAAATGACCAAACTACCCGGTAGTTGGCCTTAGTTCAGTCGATTTTGAATCGGCCTTAACTTTGCTATTCAAACTACGAATCCCGCGAAATTTGTGGCATCGAGTTTCCAATCTCGATGCCCACCTATCTGTACCACCTGAATATATTAGAGGACCCTCAGAGACTCAGCGATCCCATATGACCCCTAAGTCATACCCTTCCAAATAGGCCGGACCCATTTTTCGGGGACGAGTCCCCGCACACCAAACCTGATCATCGCACAAATCCCCATGCTCTTGATTCAATGTCGATCCCCTGTGGAGGGTGACTTGGCCAATACCATAGTGCCAAATGTCTGCTGAGTCCCTATTGAGGGCGATTCAGTGATTGAAATTACTGCAAGTCTATCCCCTGCGGAGGGTGAACCGACTATTTAGGCGTAAAACCCTAGTTGCGTCGTAGTGACGCCTTGACGTAGCCACCCTAGATTTCTATTGTTCTGACACACTTACTTGGAATATTTGTTTACCAGGCTACCATGTAGAGTTCGATCAATAGAAGTTTAATCCCGAGCAGAAGATGAGCTTACTACAAAATCCAAGTACGTAACAGGGACGATTTAGCCGTAGTTGGAGCAGAGACGGATCAAGAGCAGTTAACAGGAGTTTGTGCGTGATCGACAACCAGGTGACATCTACCTACCTTGCATGGTCTTTAATAGTGGGAAATGAGATCAACTAATGGTAGGTGTCCATAACGTTGCATGCGGGTCCCGCCGGACATCGTCGCATGTGGTCGGGTGGACCCCTCCTTGCATGCGGAGTCGCGAGTCCGGCGACGCATGCTTAAAAAGTTAATAATTTAATAATAATTTATCTATTGTTTGCATGGACACCATAGATAGGCACTCCCTTAAAATAAATAATTAAATGATTAAAATAATATTTATCGGGACCCTCTTCATGAGATGGGTGTGGAAACCCTAGCACGCGGGAATACGAGCGAGAGTAATTTAGGTTTATTGTGATGCATGGGTTGTGAGCGTGGTGTGAATCCCGGGGTAAAACGTCAAAGCTATTTTATTATTATAACTGTGCGATATCCTATTCTGTGAAAAGATTCGGACCCCGTGCGCGCAAGGGCCGTGAACCATCCTGCGCGCACAGCTGAAGATCAGTAGGTTAGGGGGTCACGGGCAAGGGTTGTGGTAAAACCAATAGGAGTAGCCCTCTAGTAGGGATTGGCCTAACAACCTTGTTCCGGGGTTGTTAAAGCCCCCAAAGTAACGCCAGTGGGGCGGTAGAGCTCCACTGTGAAAGATGGAAAATCTCTTATGATTATCTGGGTAATTTGTGCATGGTGTTGGTGTTGTAGCTCGTGTGCCCTTAACGTGGATTTTCTGTATTAACATTAATAAAGATGACTTTGGTTATTGCTTTAATTAGAATACTACTATGGTATATGATAATTCTCATATAATAAAAGGACCCTAGGGAACACAGTAGGCCACTGAGGCGCATGGAGGATCCATACTTGGGAGACCCAGTGGACCAGTTCTGTGTAGACCTAGAACTAGTTCACAGCTTAGGTGATGTCGGTCGCTTCACCGAGAACAAGCTGTTGGCAGGTAGAGGATGTGATGAAGTCTCCACCACGGAACATTGGATTCCCATTCACCTAACCAAGCACGATGATCATGTTGAACAGGAACCAAGACGGTGCACAGTTCAGTGATTCAGACACTGGTGCATAAACCGTCTTACTACTATAGATAATCTGTCCTTAACCCTGAGGAACCATGTACACTGGGCCAACCAGTTGTATGGTGCTTTGATGTGCCAATGTGTGCGGGCCTTCCATAGTCCAATACCATGGTACGTTGGGTTACCCGGCTGGCGCTTGAGTGACATGTAATCCCTACAGGTTATCCGACGTTCAGTGTTGGATGGGTGCAGTTTGATGAGTCAATCTGTCCACACAGTTAACCCAGGCCTGGTGGTTGTCAGTATGACTAACGATGTTCCGGATGCTAGGCATAGCACCGGAAGGTGTGTGGTGTTATAGATGACAAGTCATCAAACCCTAGTCAGATGATCGATCGGGATCTGACGGTGCTCCCCACCGCTCGAGTCGTATCATGGCACCAGTAATAGGAGGGACTAAGGATTATTGGAGTATAGTAGAGAACAGGGTTACGAGGGAGTAACATAAGTTTAGGATCACTAAAGTTCAACTCGCGTCGCACTCTGGGTGGCTACGCGGGTTAATCGGATTAGGGCTGATTAACGGAACTTTCGGTGTGTCACCGGAAAAATTAATCAGGGATCCGATTGGAGCTAGAGATCCCGAACCCTGAAGGTTCCATCCTGTCGTTGCATATAGGAATTGTTCCCCGACCTAGTTGGATACGTTGGATGCGAAGTAGCGCAATGGAGCGCAAGCCCGGAGCCAAAGAACCTAATTCACATGTGTTACGGGCCACATGGGTATTTTGGTAAATACTGAAATATGGCTCAGAACATATTGAATATGGATCTTAGATTGAGCGGAATAATTCCAGGAGCTCACAGGTGCTGACGGAACTCGATTTCGAGTAGCGCACCTCACTCAGTCTGACTTTCAGTTTTCCGTTTTTCGTGAAGGACGTTTTCGTCCGGACTTCACGATAGACACCCGGAAGACCTAAATCCGACCCCCCCTTATCCCTATCCACCTAGGGGCCGGCCCTAGGCTCCTTGGAGCCATGGGAGACTGGCCCTATAAAGGAAATAGGGAGGGGAGGGCCGGCTCTAATGGTTCTACTCCCTCCCCTCCAAAAATCCGACCCCTAGTCCTCCTCCTTTGTGGTTTTGGCCAAGGAAAAGAGAGGAAGAAGAAGGGAGAAGGAAGAGAAAGGAAGAAGAAGGAAGAAAGGAGAAAGAGGAGAAGAATATCTCGTGGCTCGCCATCATCTTCGCAACGGATTACTCCGTGGGCTCGTAATCCCTGCACTCAGAGACGGGATTTTGAGGATTCTTAAATTCGCAAAGGACAAGGTGCTATCCGACAGTTTCCCTTGCGATTCAAGTGCGGTTCTTCATCGTTCTGTAATCTCCGAATCATAGATCCATAAGGTATGATAAATCTAAACATCTAAGTAGATGCATGTATGTCTTCCGTAAATCGTAGTATGCCTCTAGGGTGTCCGCACATATGCTAAGATCGTAGATTTGCATGTAGATTGTTTTGTATCACGAATTGTAATGAAACATACACCGTATGCTCTTTGGATCTTTCTTTTGCTTCCGTTGTGACTCTGATTAGCGGATCCAATATCCAACAATTGGTATCAGAGCACGCTTTGGTGTATGTTTCATGCAGGAATTCATGAAAACATCATGTGAATATATGATGGCATATGTTTTCGTCGGGGTTCGGCGTAGATCATGCATATGGATTGTGCTATGTATCATCTTTTTGCAGATGCCGTACTGAATAGTAATCTGTGATTGTATGTATCCGGGGGTCGGACCCCGGATTTAATTTTGCATTGATTATTATTGTGGATTGTAAGGCTCTAGATGGGCGAGGGTGGGGGTTGACCATCCTCGGTTCCCTGGCCATGTTTCTAGGATTGTCTTCTTTACTTTCTAGCGAAATTGTACACGAACGAGCATTTGCTCGGAGCGTGTTAGTTTTTCGGTCACAGGAAGAAGGAGATGATGCTACATCCACGGTTCGGGCAAGCAGTACCATGGCGTGCAAAGACCCGGCGAAAGCGTGCACGTTGGCGATGAAGGAGATCGTCGTCAGAGATCATGCAGAACGGAAGAGCGGGATATCTTAGCTGTGCAATTCAGGTTCAGGGGTCGGACCTTGGACTTGATTCAGTTTGGATGTTTTTCTGTTGTTTCTCTTTATTTCGTATTTAGAGAACCCTGATGATAATATGATTATCTTGCTTGTGAGTTTGTCTCTAGATCAGGCTTAGGGTTAGTACTAAGCTTATGGATTCATCGGTGTCTCTAAATGGTTCTAACACGTGCGAATCCGGTGGCTAGCTAAAAGGAAAGGTAGTAACCGCCCTCGTGGTAGTTCAGGTAGCCAATTACTGTGCACCGAGATAGACGCAGTGTTAGATTTGTTTAGAGATAATTAACTAATGTCTCCATAAGAAATATGATAACCCTAGTGGGATGCCCTTTCCCCACGTGGTCCTAGCGACCAAGTTAGGTTAGGATTTTACTGTGTGATACCCATTTCTAGATAACGTTTGATGGTAGTATGAACTCATCATGATTTGGTTATGCCACTATTAGGTTGAGGCCCGGAGAAGGTTGTCGGATGTCCCTATTTGGCCAGCATCGAAACCTGTAATGAGATGAGGTCTACTATGACATCAGGCATCAAATTGTGAACGAGGCGTCATCGTAGTGGGAGTCCTTTCCACGTTGACCTTAGGCTAGGCTCCAGATCTTAGGATTATGGACAAACTAGTGAAGTATCGGGATCCTTGGAATCTATGTAATGTGATCCTTGCAAGAAAGGCGAAAGCTAAGTATTCAAGGTAGAGACTATGATATTTTCCGAGGATACTAATGCTTTGCGGGAGGGTTTGTAATCCTAGTAGGAGTGCGGTAGACCAGGGTCTATGTCTAGAAGGTCGTGACTATTCTAGATATGCATAAAACCTCATAAAGAAGGGATGTGTAAGAAGTTCCCTCCAAAGGGGAGCCCCTGACGTCCACAATCAACCGGCTAAGGGTCTGGGTGGGAGGTACGCAATTCGATATTCCCACCGGGTGAGAGCTGTGTTTCCTTCTATGTTGGTTCGCCTAGTGGTTTCCTTCGGGACATGGAGGATGCCGGTGGCAGTGGGTGACGGTTTTATCCTGCACCGCGGGAGCCTATGAACCCCCCTGCCGACACCACCTAGATTTGTGGGAAGCATCCGAAAGCTTGTGTGAAGCCGCTGTTGCTGCGCACGCGGATCATATAAAGCTGGCCAAAAGGAGACTGGGAGGTCTTTCAGTTTACCATGGGTAATTCTGATGAAGACTGGGTCGTAAAAACCCCGTTGACAGAAGCGGTTGCATGCTCTCACCGAGATGCTGTCTCCAATTCAGGGCCGATAGTCTCAGTGCTCCAGCCCAGGAAATTTAGATTCCTGGATGTCTCTACTTAAGGTGGTGAAGACATAGCGGCTGGAGTAGACATTATCTATTTCTAAATTCTATGAAATAGATTGTAGTAGACCCTAACTATTGCTTTAAACCATTGTTTACAGAAATCATGACCAAGCTCGACCCCCTTGCCTCCATACTTAATGATAACAAACTTACAGGACCAAATTACGAGGACTGGAAGCGTAACCTGATGCTCGTCCTAAGGGTTGGCAAACACATAATTGCCTTAAGTACCCCTCAACCGGCCATGCCGGGACCAGATGCAACTGAGGCCCAATTAAAGGAATGGAAAGACTGCCTAGATGCTGATGAGATATGCAAGTGTTACATTGTGGCATCCTTGCAGACCATCCTTCAGAAGCAAGTTGAAGACATGGCCTTTGTTTCAGACATGATGCTCTACCTGAAGGAAATGTTTAAGGGTCGTAGTCGGGTAACTCGTTACCTGACCATCAAGAAATTGGTGTCCATGAAGATGGCAGAGGGGACTTTAGTTCGAGATCATATGCTGAAATTGTTTGGCTATGTGAACGAGCTTGGTTCCTTCGATGTCATCTTGGATGCAGACATCCAGACCGACATTTTTCTCGCGTCTCTGTGAGGAGCGTTTGAGGGCTTCGTTACCAACTTCAACCTTAACCGGTTGGAGATGTCTAACGCAAAGCTCCTAGCGGTGCTCCAGGCGGCAGAGGATGGGATGAAGGCAGGAGCCTAATCCCTAAACGTGAAGCGGAATTCTTCTCTGAAAGCCAAGGACAAGTTTCAGAAAAGAAAGTCTAAGAAGCCCGTGAAGATGGGCCAGGTGCAGTTGCAGGTTCCCAAGCAGAATGGTCCGGCGAAGCCCAAAGGAAAATGTTTCCGATGCGGCAAGAAGGGGCACTGGAAGGGCGACTGCCGGACGGCTCCCAAGAAGGCTGAGACAGGTATATCTCAAATCCACATAGTGGAATCCCTTGTAGCATCCAGTTGTTCTCCAGTTTCATGGATTGTGGATTCTTGTTCCACTAACCATGCTTGCAATAATTTGCAGGGGTTCAAGGAGACAAGAAAACTAGGTGATGGGGAGATAATCCTAAGCATGGGAACTGAGGCCATGGCAGAGGCTGAAGCAGTTGGAGATGTCATCTTGCAGTTCCTTGATGGAAGATGTTTATTACTTAGAGACATACTTTATGTACCGTCCTTGAGACGTAATTTAATTTCTGTTTTCTTATTGAATAATAAAGGTTTTTTAGTTTTATTTGATGCTTCTGGTGTGTCAATTAAATTGAATGGTTCCTTTGTTTGTAAGGGAAAGATACAGAATGGTCTCTATGTAATTAACTCCAATCATAAGCAGGATAACATAACTGAAGCTTGTGTGATTAATTCATCTAAAAGGAAAAATCCATCAGATAATCCAACACTCCTTTGCCATCTAAGGCTTGGACACATAGCCTTAGACAAGATTCACAGGTTGGTTAAGGTAGGACTCTTAAGTCCAAATATTTCAGAAAGCCTACCGATGTGTGAGTCTTGCCTAGAAGGCAAGATGACTAAAAGGTCTTTCCGAGCCAAAGGTAGCAGATCTAAGGAGGTATTGGAGTTGGTACAAATTGATGTATGTGGGCCCATAAGTGTCCGTGCTATAGGAGGCTTCGAGTATTTCATTACCTTCACGGATGATCACTCGAGGTTTGGATACATATACCTAATGCGGCGGAAGTCTGAATCCTTTGATAAGTTCAAGGAGTTCAGAGCTGAAGTAGAAAAGCAGACGGGTAAAAGTATCAAGTCTCTTCGATCGGATCGAGGAGGCGAATACCTATCGGATGAATTTATTGGGTACCTGCGTGAGCATGGGATCGTATCCCAGTTGACTGCACCAGGGACACCACAACAGAACGGTGTATCTGAGAGGAGAAACCGAACTTTGTTAGACATGGTTCGGACTATGATGAGTTATGCAACATTGCCACCTAGTTTTTGGGGATATGCCCTAGAGACGGCAGCATATACTTTGAACTTTGTTCCATCAAAGTCAGTACCCCTAACTCCTTAGGAGCTGTGGTTGAAGCGAAAGCCAAGCCTATAATACTTTAGGATTTAGGGTTGTCCAGCACATGTGCGAATGGACAAGCGAGATAAGATGGAGTCAAAAACTAAGGTATGTCTGTTCGTTGGGTATCCAAAAGGGACAACGGGTGGTTTATTTTATGATCCTGAGGATAGAAAGGTTGTCGTCTCGACGAACGCCGTATTCCTGGAGCAGGATTATTTAATAGACCATAAGCCCACCAGTAAAGTAGTTCTTGAAGAATTGCTTGGTACTGATGGGAGTACGCAGACAGAAAACATAGTGGGAGTCGATACCACTAAGATTAACGGTACTGTAGAATCGACTTCTATGGAACCACCGCAGGTTCGTTGCAGTGGGAGGACCACAAGTGCTCCTGATAGATACATTGGAGAAGCCTTTATGGTAGATCCAGAGTTTCAGGAGGATGATCCTCTGAACTATGATGAAGCGATGGTATCCTCTGACCATGCAGTATGGCAGGAAGCCATGAAGGCAGAACTGATATCGATGTCCCAAAATTCGGTCTGGACACTTGTAACACCACCTCACAACATTAAACATGTTGGGTGTAAGTGGGTGTACAAAAGAAAAAGAGGCCTGGATGGTACCGTTGAGACTTACAAAGCTAGACTAGTCGCTAAGGGTTATACCCAGCGAGAAGGGATCGACTATGACGAAACCTTTTCACCAGTGGCTATGCTTAAGTCTATCCGGATCCTCTTGTCCATTGCAGCCCATTATGATTGGGAGATCTGGCAAATGAACATCAAGACCGCATTCCTCAATGGGGATTTGGAAAAAGACATCTACATGTCTCAGCCTCCAGGCTTTATCGTAAAAGGTCAGGAAGGTCTGGTGTGCAAGTTGCAAAGGTCCATTTATGGACTGAAGCAAGCATCCAGAAGTTGGAACATGCATTTTGATCAGGCTATCCAGTCTTATGGATTTGAACAGAATGTGGATGAACCATGTGTTTATAAAAGGAGCGATAAGACTGCAGTAGTTTTTCTAGTACTTTACGTGGATAATATCTTGCTCATCGGAAACGATGTTGGAACGTTGTCTACTGTGAAGGTGTGGTTATCCTCTCAATTTGACATGAAAGACCTGGGTGAAGCAAGTTATGTTCTGGGGATCAAGGTAACTCGAGATCGCCAGAACAAGATTCTCTCGCTGTCACAGCCAGCCTACATAGATATTATCTTGGTCAGATTCAGTATGCACAACTCCAAGAAGAGACTGGTTCCATTCAGACATGGAATGAAGTTGTCCAAGGATCAGGGTCCTAAGACTCCTGAGGAGAGGGCAAAGATACAGAAGATACCTTATGCTTCGGCAGTAGGGAGTCTGATATATGCCATGCAGTGCACGAGACCAGATATATACTATGTAGTAGGCATGATGGGCAGGTATCAGTCAAATCCGGGTCTAGGGCACTGGACTGCTGTGAAAAGTATACTCAAGTATCTCCGTAGGATGAGAGATTATGAGTTAGTTTACTCTTCACATGAACTGATGCCGATTGGATATACGGATTCTAACTTTGCGTCAGATCCGGAATCCAGGAGATCGACTTCAGGGTTTGTGTTTTCATTAGGAAGAGGAGCTGTCAGTTGGAGGAGCGTGAAGCAGGGATGCATCGCGGATTCGACGACAGAGACTGAGTACGTTGCGGCGTGCGAAGCAGCTAAGGAGGCGGTGTGGCTCAAGAAGTTCCTCACGAATTTAGGATGCGTACCGGGAGCTCAAGATCCTATTGTCCTTTACTGCGACAATAGTGGAGCGGTAGCACAATCCAAGGAGCCAAGATATCACCAGAAGAGCAAGCATATCGAGCGAAAATACTACATAATCCGGGACTTGCAGAAGCGAGGGGAGGTAGCAGTCACTCAGGTGGTGTCTACAGATAACATGGCGGACCCTTTCACAAAGGCGTTACCGACCAAGGCTTTTGAGAAGCACGTGGGTGCCATGGGAGTTAAGACTGTTGTTCCCCGCTAGGCCAAGTGGGAGATTGTTGTAGCTCGTGTGTCCTTAGCGTGGATTTTCTATATTAACATTAATAAAGATGACTTTGGTTATTGCTTTAATTAGAATATTACTATGGTATATGATAATTCTTATATAATAAAAGGACCCTAGGGAACACAGTAGGCCACTGAGGTGCATGGAGGATCCATGCTTGGGAGACCCAGTGGACCAGTTCTGTGTAGATCTAGAACTAGTTCACAGCTTAGGTGATGCCGGTCGCTTCACCAAGAACAAGCTATTGGCAGGTAGAGGATGTGATGAAGTCTCCACCATGGAAACATGGGATTCCCATTCACCTGACCAAGCACGATGATCGTGTTGAACAGGAACCAAGACGGTGCACAGTTCAGTGATTCAGACACTGGTGCATAAACTGTCTTACGACTATAGATAATCTGTCCTTAACCCTGAGGAACCATGTACACTGGGCCAACCAGTTGTGTGGTGCTTGTTAGAATTGGTGAGGTCTATAGCTCGTAAAAACCTATAGTTTAGCTATGTATGGTTGATAGTATAAGATTGCATCTAGGTACGTACCTTAGTACGTGTTCTGATTACAGAACAGAGAGCCATGGCTACATGGTAATCCTCTTGAGTGGGAGACTCAAGGGACTGGTCCCATGTAACCTAAATACGTTCGCAGCTCTGATTAGGGTTGGTCGCCCTATCAGGTTAAGCTGTTAGGATGACAGAGCGTGGGTGTCTCCACCACGGTCATTACCAGGTACAGTGCTGTGGCCGAACGGAACCAACACGGTGCACAGATCGGTGAGCAGACACCGGTGCACTAAACTGTGTTTCTGCTTAGGGTAAAACGGTCCTAAACCCTGAGGAGCCATGTCTGGTGGACTAACCAGTTGTGTGGTGCTTTGGCGCACCAATGTGTGAGGATCCGGATGCAGTGATCCAAAACCACGATGTACTAGGTTACCCGACTGACGTTGCATCAGCATGTCACTCCTGCAGGCTATCCACACCCCTAACGGGAGGTGCGTTCCTTGGTCTGACCTACGTCGTATTAAACCCTGGCCAGGTGGTCATCAGTTTGACTGGTGACGGATCCGGTTACTCGGCAGAGTTATCGGAGGTACGATGTATGTGGTCAACCGGGAAGGAACCGAGTCATATGAGCACTCGAGTCTGACGGTATTCTCCACTGCTCGAGTTACATCATGGCACCAAGTGGAGGGACAGCGAGTTTACCATACTAAGCGGAGAGCAGGGGTATGAGAGAGAACATAGTAAGTCCGGGGGAATTGGAGTGCAGCCTGCGTCGCACTCTGGGTGGCTACGCAGGTTAACTCGGACTCAGAGGATCGATGGTACACTCGGGTAGTGTGTCGATCGAGTCTGAGTTGGAAGCCATGAACCCTGGTCCCTGAAGGTTCCACCTTATCGACATTATATATGGTTCTTATACCATCTCCTCGAAACACAGAACGTAGTTAGAGGAAGCGAGAAGTCCAAGCATACGCTCCGTGAGTGCTTCGCACTAGTGCACGGTAGATGCGTAGCTACGTGTGTGCACTAAGGGGAAACCCTAGGTTAGTGCAGAGACGCATGTAGCAATTCCTTGCCATAAGTGGACTTTGCCACATGGGTGCGATGCACCGGGACATGTTGCGAGTTGACTAGTTGACTTCACTAGGGGCACCCTACGGGAACCTCAGAGAATAGTGAAATCACTGGTGCACTTCACTTATGTATGCCTTGCAAATTCTCGTACACGAGGAACGGCCAACTAGTGGCATAAGGGCGTTTTGGTCATACCATGCGCCACTATGCACTAAGGGGGCCGGCCCAAAGTGTTGAGAGACTGGTCAAGGCCGGCCCCATTAGTTTCGGGAGGTTGTTGCCTCCGATGAAGGGGCCGGTTATGAGGCGCAGAAAATAGGCTGGTTTTGACCGTTTTCGAAAACAAGGAAAGGATAGAGATAAATAAGAGATATATAGGGATAAGGTTTGAATCTATCATCCTTATCCATACTGTCCTTATCCATATGAATAGGCCGGCCCTATATATGAGAAGGAGAGAGAGGGTGCACGAAATTGATAGAGCCATGCAAGCCCTAGGGCCGGCCATGGCATGGGGAAACCCTAGCCGCCCCCGCTCCTCTCTTCGCATCTCCTCTCTCGTCTCTCTCTCCCTCGCTTGCGCCATTGGATGGCGACTCGTTTTCCTCACGTGGTGTTTTGTAGAAGGAGAAGGCTCGTCGTATGGAGGCACTCAGAGATCCATCGACGAGGTGCCGTGCATCGTGTGAGATCGGGTGAACTAGAAGGCGTCTCCCGCAACCTTTTGCTGTCCAGAATCTGCACAGAAAATCAACGTTGTTTCTGCGATTCCGGAAGCTACAGAAGTCCAAACGACATGAAACTTGTTGGAAAAGTTGCGTCTCAAAGTTGGCTACCTGCAGTCCAAATTTCAGCCCAATCGGAGTTCGGAGCAGAAAGTTATGTCCATCGCACCGAAGCTATGTCGAGCAGATCCGTAGCCCGTCTCCATCGACAAAGAAGAAATTTGTCGCGGTGAAAGATTCTGCACGCAGGTATGACCTCTAACAAGTAGATCTAACATAATTAGAACATGCATTCATGCTAGTTTGTTCTTTCGCGTTAGATCATCGTTAGGGGTTCGCGTAGTTGCCATGCTAGATTCATACACGCATATGTAGATCGTTTCGATGAAAATTTTGATATGTAACGCACACCGCTCACGGTCCTCGGACCTTCACTTTGCTTCCGCTGCGGGCCTCTACCATGGATTTATTTCCAACAATTGGTATCAGAGCACGCTAGTGGTGTGCGTTTCATGTTTTTTTCATGAAACCGTCATGTGCGCGCATGAATAGTATGTGCCGCCATCGGGGTTCTACGAGTAGATCATGCATAGTAGATTTTGTATGTTCTATGCGTTCTTGCAGGGCGCCGCTTCTAAAATTATTCTGGATATGTGATTGCTTGCTACCGGGGGTCGGACCCCGTGTTAGCGATTTTGTCTGGATGTTTTTTCTTCTGTGTGTGGATAGATTTTAGAGCCATAGTCGGGCAAGAGGTGAAGATTTACCACCCTTGATTCCCAGGCTTTTGCTAGGTTTGTTTTCCTTTTCTTTCTAGGAAATTGTGTACGAGCGAGCACTTGCTCGAAGCGTACTAGATCTTTTTCGGTTACAGATTGAAGAGGAGGACTTACCGTGGAGATCCACCACTGGGAAGATGAGCGGAACCTTGGAGGACGATGGCGATCCGGCGAAGCGTACACGATGACGGCAAAGGGCATAAAGCGTCAGAAGATCGTATACAGAGGCTTGCACCGGATCGAGGAGCCTTGTGAAGGAGACAGAGAGCCTGCGCTGTGCCAGTCAGGTTCAGGGGTCGGACCCTGAACTTGATTCAGTTGTGTGCTTATTTCTTTCAGTAGTTCTTTATATTTCTGTAGAGAACCCCGATGCGATAATTTGATTATCTGTGTCAGAGGGATGCCCTTTCCCCTCGGGTCCTAGCGACCTTATTAGGATTGGATTCCACTAGTGACGCCTATTATTTAATTGACCCTTGATGATAGTATGAATTCCTCACATTTGGTTATGCCCCCATTAGGTCAACACCCGATTAGTCGGGTGTGCCTATTTGGCAAGCATCGAAACCTAGAATGAGTTGGAATTCTACTATGACATCATTCGTCAAATTTATAAGCAAGGCGCCATGGTAGTGGAAGACCTTTCCTGTCAGTCTGACCTTAGGCTAGGCTCCAGGGCATTAGCGTGATAGCCAAATTTGCAAAGCATCAATGTTCTTGGGATATGTAATGTGACCCTTGAGTGGAGAAATCCACTCGAGGCAGGGACTATGATATTCCAAGATCGATTAATGCTTTGCGAAAGGCTTGAATGCTAGTGGGAGCACGGTATGACCAGGGTCTAGTGTATAGGTTGTCGTGACCTTAGTGTACACTCATACTTGCATTAAATAACCCTCAACTTTAATAAGGGATGTAAGAAAGGACTTTTAGAGATCCTCTGGCCTCCACGGCCAGTCGTTTTGTGTTTGGGTGGGGATGCATAACTTCACACCCCCTAGGGTGGGAGCTGTGTGTTTCCATGCCAAATTACTTAATGACCTCCCTAAGGATATGGCGATTACGAGGCCAGGAGAGAAGGGCTTTTCATCCCACCCTAGTGGGGGCCGCATGAACTCCCGTGTCATAATTGCTTAGGCTCGTGGGTAAGCATCCTAAGTGCATGTGAGGTATTCGTTGCGAAGACAACGGTGATCACGTGGCACTGGCCAAAAGATAACCATGGTCCATCAAAGCCCTTAGTTGGCAGATTTGGACTGGGTCAAGGAAAGGCCCGTGTAAGCGGATTGACGCTGCATGATGCCCCCTAGGGCAGGTGTAGTCGATTCCGAGATCTTACATACATGGTTAATTAATCCATAGAGGTGTCTTCGCTGTGAGGGTAGCGCTGACATTTGGATATAATTAGCTTATTTTCAAAATCCATAAAATAAGTTATTTTGCATTCATTTTCATTCAACCATATAGTTCCCCTATCCGCTATCCCATAAGAGAACCAGTTATCGGGTCTCTAACTACGTAGAGTGGAAGCACAATCTTTAGCTTATGCTTAGGGTAGTAAATGTACATTGGCATGCAATCTAAATATCCCTGTACTAGACCTAATGGGTCCAGATATCACTAGGGCACTAACTAGGGCATATGACGACTAGCAAGAGTCTAAGGAGAAGTGCAAGTGCTATGTTATAGCAGACTTGCGGACAACTCTTTAGAAGCAAGTCAGAGATATGCCGGGTCTTCTCAAAATAAGTTTTACTTGCATAAGATGTCTGGAAGGCGAAGTCAGTCGACTCATCGCTTTTCCATTAAGATACTTGTCGGTACCGAGATGTCTGAGGGTATGCTTTGTTCGGGAACACATCTTTGAGTTCCAGATCGAACTAGATTCCAAAGACATAGTACCGGATGACAAGGTGGTGGAAGACGTCTGTCTTGCATCCTTGTCTGGAACCTTCGAAGGCGTTATCAGAGACTTTAGCTTTAACAAGTTAGAGATGATAAACGCAGAACTTCTAAGGAGATTTTCAAGAGACAAATGATGGGATCAAGATTAAAGGCAATGCCTTTAGTGCTTAACCTAGGCCTTCTTTAGAAGGAAGTAACTTATCAGAGATCGAAAACTATTCTAGTGCAGAAACTGGTGTGGACTCCTAAGTATGGTAACGCTAAGGACGGAAGTGTTTCCGCTTAGGCGTGTGTAGGGGGTATTTGAAGATTGAGTATGGCCTCAGGATGTTAGGAGTTGAGTCGCTATCTAGTAGCAGTTCTTATGCTTCTTGGAATGTAGACTTCGGGTCTACAGAAATTCAAGGAAAGCAGAAGGCTACTTTATAGTGAAGGAATCCTAACATAGGTACTGATGTCATAAGCCGCTGCGGAAGCTGTTAGATATGATTGTTTTAGTTTTTCCGAAACACGGATTTTGATCTTTAGAGATGTAGTTCTGTTTCCTCCTTGGTAAATGAAGTTTTTAGTTTTAGACAGCACCGTTGGTGTGTATCTTAAACTAAATAGATAGCTTCATTACTAGAGAAATAGATCAGAATAATCTCTTTATATTTAATCCTAATTCGGAAATAGATATCATGACAGCTGCAGCGTCTAATTTAAATTCATCTAAATCCTTCGGAGAAGCTATCCCATTTGTGACCCCTCTGATTTAGATATTCTGTCTTAGATAAATTCAAAGGTAAAAGAAGGCCGAGTTTCTGTTCTCAGATTCATCGGAGATCCTTCTAACCTATGAATGTTATCTGGAAGGCAGAATAACTAAAAGGGCCACTAAGGTATTGGAGTTAGTTAATTTTGACGTCTATGGTTCCAAGAGCGTCTAGACGATAGAAGACTCTTCGATTTAATCGAAGAAATAAGTCACTATCGGACGAGTTCCATAGGATCCTGAGAGAGTATGAGATTATCTCCCAGTTAAATGCTCTAAGGATGACACGTCAGAATGAAGTCTCCGAGAGAAGGAATCGGACTCTGTTTGACATGGTCCGTAGTATGATGAATATTGCCAAGTATACTACCCACCTTTGGTGGGGTTGTACCTTAAAACAGTAGCTTATATCTGAAACTATCTCTCATCTAGATCAGTACCTCAGACCTATAGAGAGCTATGGTCTAAGCGAAAGCTGACACTATAGTGTCTCGAGATATAGAGTTGTCCTGCACTTGTGCAAAACGACAAGAGGGATGAGATGGAGATGTAGTTCCAGGTATATCTGTTTGTAGGTTACCCTTAGGAGGCATAAGATGGACTGTTTTATGATCTTGAGGTTAGGAAGGTAATCGTTTCTAAGAACACCATCTACCTAGATCAAGATTATATTATAAGACCATAAGTTTATCAGTAAGGTAGTTCTGGGTGAACTACTGGGTACTGGTAGAGAGTGCGCATTTGAAAAACGTAGTGGGAGTAGATGATACAAGAAACTAGTATACCAGGTATTGTAGAAACGATTCACTTTGTACCACCACCACCTCATCGTTGTGGGACCATCAGAGCTCCTGAAAGATACTATGGAGAAACTTCGATAGTTAATCCAGAGTTTCAGGAGGATAATCCTTAGAGCTACGAAGAAGTAGTGGGAGCTTCCTTTGTACCACCACCACCTCATCGTTGTGGGACCATCAGAGCTCCTGAAAGATACTATGGAGAAACTTTGATAGTTAATCCAGAGTTTCAGGAGGATGATCCCTAGAGCTACGAAGAAGTAGTGGGAGCTTCCGACAGCTCTGACTGACAAAAGACCATGGAGGCAAGCTTACATCAATGTCCCTTGGAACAGTCTTGACACTTATAGCACTATCACCCTTCAGGGTGTAGGAGGTGTATAAGAAGAGCACCCGGTTAAGACTTAAGTAGCTAGATTAGTTACCAAAGGAGAAGGGATTGACTATGTCAAAACCATCTCACTGGTAGCTATGCCTAAGTCTATAACGGATCCTCTTAATCCATCACAGCCCATTATAGTTGGGAGATCTGGTTGATGGATGTCAAGACAGTTATTCTCTAACGGGAATTTGAAAAGGGACATATGGATAATGTAGCCTCAGGCTTTGTGTCAGTAGGTTAGGAAGATATAGAATGCAAGTTGCAATGGTCCATTTATGGACTGATGCAAGCATCCAGGTTGAAATGTCTATTTTGAGTAAGGGAATCCGCTCACATGGATTTGATCAGAATGAGGATAAACCAAGTTGGTACAAGAAAGGTGAAATAGCTACAAGGGTGTATTTAGTACTTTACGTTAACAATATTTTACTGATTGAAAATGATGTAAGAATATTGTTTACGGTAAAGGTTTGTAGTCATCACAATTCGATGTGAAAGACCCTAATGAGGCGAGTTATGCTCTGGGAATCAAGGTAACTCGAGACAACCAGAGCAAGATTCTCTTGCTGTCACAGGCTACGCATGAAGATAAGATTCTAGCCAGATTCGTTTTAAGAGGCTAGATATCTATTGCGCAGCAGGAAGATGGGTCAGTTTCAGTCGAACCCGGGTCCAGATCTTTGGACCGATGTGAAGGGTATACTCAGAAATCCTCGTTAAGTAAGGATTGTGAGTTAGCTTGCACTTCACAGGTCCTGATATCAATTGGACACACAGGATCTGACTTTGGTGTCAGATGTGTATTCCAGAGAATCGATTTCAGGGATTATTTTTTATCTTGGGATTAAAAGCGGTAGTTGGTAGAGTGTGAAGCAAGAGTGCATCACAGACTCTACCATAGAGGCTTAGCACGTTGTTGCGTGTGAGGTAGTATATCAGGTGGTAAGGCTTAGGAAGTTCTTAGAGAACTTGGGACGCGTACCAGAAGCTCAGTTATCTGTTGTTGCAACAGAAGAGCGGTAAGCAAGGTCCAAGGAGACTAGGCACCACCGTGAGGGAAAACCCATCAAGTACAAACTTCACTTGATCTGACAGTTATAGGAGGAAATACAAGTAGCGGTACTGAGGTGGAATCTACAGACAATGTTGCCAATTCCATTAGGGAATTCCTGCAAAGGCTTTTGGGTAGCATGTAGAAGCTACAGAGCTCAACACCGTTATTCCTCGTTAGACCTAGTGGGAGATTGTTAGAATTGGTGAGGTCTATAGTACGATTGACGATGTTCCGGATGCTAGGCATAGCACCGGAAGGTGTGTGGTGTTATAGATGACAAGTCATCAAACCCTAGTCAGATGATCGATCGGGATCTGACGGTGCTCCCCACCGCCCGAGTCATATCATGGCACCAGTAATAGGAGGGACTAAGGATTATCGGAGTATAGTAGAGAACAGGGTTACGAGGGAGTAACATAAGTTTAGGATCACTAGAGTTCAACTCGCATCGCACTCTGGGTGGCTACGCGGGTTAATCGGATTAGGGCTGATTAACGAAACTTTCGGTGTGTCACCGGAACAGTTAATCAGGGATCCGGTTGGAGCTAGAGATCCCGAACCCTGAAGGTTCCACCCTATCGTTGCATATAGGAATTGTTCCTCGACCTAGTTGGATACGTTGGATGTGAAGTAGCGTGATGGAGCGCAAGCCCGGAGCCAAAGAACCTAATTCACATATGTTACGGGCCACAGGGGTATTTTGGTAAATACTAAAATATGGCTCAGAACATATTGAATATGGATCTTAGATTGAGCAGAATAATTCTAGGAGCTCACAGGCGCTAACGGAACTCGATTCCGAGTAGCGCACCTTACTCAGTCTCACTTTTAGTTTTTCGCTTTTCGTGAAGGGCGTTTTCGTCCGGACTTCACGATAGACACCCGGAAGACCTAAATCCGACCCCCCCTCATCCCTATCCACCTAGGGGCCGGCCTTAGGCTCCTTGGAGCCATGGGAGACCGGCCCTATAAAGGAAATAGGGAGGGGAGGGCCGACTCTAATGGTTCTACTCCCTCCCCTCCAAAAATCCGACCCCTAGTCCTCCTCCTTTGTGGTTTCTGCCAAGGAAAAGAGAGGAAGAAGAAGGGAGAAGGAAGAGGAAGGAAGGAGAAGGAAGAAAGGAGAAAGAGGAGGAGAAAATCTCGCGGCTCGCCATCGTCTTCGCAAAGGATTACTCCGTCGGCTCGTAATCTCTGCACTCAGAGACGGGATTTCGAGGATTCTTCAATTCGCAAAGGACAAGGTGTTATCCGACAGTTTTTCTTGCGATTCAAGTGCGGTTCTTTATCGTTCCGTAATCTCCGGATCATAGATTCATAAGGTATGATAAATCTAAACATCTAAGTAGATGCATGTATGTCTTCCGTAGATCGTAGTATGCCTCTAGGGTGTCCGCACATATGCTAAGATCGTAGATTTGCATGTAGATTGTTTTGTATCACGAATTGTAATGAAACATACACCGTATGATCTTCGGATCTTTCTTTTGCTTCCGCTGCGACTCTGATTAGCGGATCCAATATCCAACAGTTGGTAGATGCATGGCGAGAGAGTTGGTCCTCTACATCGAAATAAAAGGCCCTACAGTAATGCCCGACCGGGGGCAGGATGAACAAAATATCCGGGGTTCACTTTGGATAAATGACGGATATTGTAATCTTATTTATTTTATAATTAAGCACTGTAGAATATCGAATGGACTGCGTGGTAGATAACTTAGTAACAGTTGGAATTGCATGTAAACATAGATTATTGGTAGGCTTAGGTTAACCTTTTGTAAACTTTGATCTGCTTATGTAATTTAATTCAATTAAATATGTTATCTCATATTATTAAATACTTTTAGGATGTCACTAGCCATTAATTTGGCTAATCTTCTAATTTTCCCTTGGGGGCTACTCTTTCCCACGAGTAGACTCTCCTGCAGGTCTGGAGGTTCGGGAGTAGCAGTGGGAGGCCGGGGGTAGTTTTAGGGTTACAGTCGTATTTTATTTTGGTATGTAGTTTCGTGGCAATGTAATGGGTGGATTTTGTATAAGAATCATTTAGTTTAAGATTAGTGTTTTGTTATTTGTTAGTGGCAATGATACAGCTGAATTCTTTTGGGTAGACCTCTCCTCTAGGCCACAAGCCTAGGATAGATCACAATGAAAATATAAGTATCTAAATGGCTTAATTGACTAGCCCTGTAGATAGGACCTTTGGACCAGTGTATTGAGTGTCAGGGAGTAGGTGAGACTCCTAGCTCGCCATAAGTGGCTCGAGTCTCGTGCTCCCTTAGAGGGATTCGTGTCAGCAGGTGGTGGCGCCGCCAGGCCACACATGCTGAGAGGATAACTCGGTTGAAGGTCGAGCGTGATCATCTCTCTATCGACAAATTTTTTTTATCTCTCTACTTTCTTTATATATATATATATATATATATATATATATATATATATTCATAAAGATCAAATTTTAAAATATTCCTTGTTTCTCCCTTCCCCTTCATTTATGAGAGAGCCGCAGTCCTGTGAGGAAACCCTAATTGGTATAGATAGCTGACTAAACCCTAAATCCCTTTGTTTTTCTTCAACTCACACCACAGGGATCGGTTCCATATTTTTGGGGCGTGACACTACTGGTCCCCTGGACCCTATAGACGACCACACGATCATCACCCTTGGGCAGTTGTGGTGTGGTCTGAGGCTTCCTCTCGCTAGTTTCTCGGGTCGTCTGCTTGAGTATATGGGGGTATCTCTAGGCCAGATTGCCGGCAACGGTTGGAGGATACTTCGTTGCATTGAGACGGTAGAAGAGTTGGCGGGGCAGCAGCTCTGTGTCGCCTACCTCCTGAAGAAATATTTTATCAAGGACTACAAGATGACTCCCGGCTATGTGTACTCATATTTCAGCTTGCAGGCATGTGCAGGTAGTCGTCCTCCCATTGGGGGCTTGTCCGACTCTGTTAGGGGTTGGAAAGAGTGCTCCATTGTAGTTGGAGGATCGTGGAGGGGCCACTACAAAGTCCCTGGGACGGTCTCCCATCTCGTGGGTACTATTGAAGACTTCTACCCCTCAAGGCAACTCCAGTGCCCCGAGAGTGTCGAAAAGGATTTTGGACACACTGATCAAGAGGGTTACCCACAATGACGACGACTGGCGGCAGTTGTTTCCAAAGCTTCCAATTATCAGATCTCACAGCACGCCCAAGAGGGGGCAAACAGCCAACAGTGACTAGTAGCGGAGAGGAGCCCTCTGCTCCTTCTATGGAGCTTCCTGATAGGTATGTTAGCTCTGTTAGACGCTACAATCCCAACACAGCATCATCTAAGCTCTGCAAGATTCTCAAGCGTCGCACAAGGTCCACTGCGGCTGCGGGTGACGGTAGACGAACAACCGCTGGTCGTGACACAGCGGTGCCGACTGGGAACTCAAGGAGGCATCTCGTCCTGGGTGAGTCTGCTAGCGACGGCAATGAAGATTGCATTCCCGATGCTCATGTCACGAGACAAGCGACTTTCAAAGTACTACACTCCCTTCCTGACGACTGGGTGGAAGACGTGCCGTCTGTGGAGGAAAATCTTCGTGCCGACCCGAAGACTTTCGCAGCACCAGTCAATTAGAGTTGAAATAGACGTTGAGGATCGTTGATCGATCTGTTGATTGAAGTTGAAGTCTTTCGCGGTATACAGGCAAAGAGAGATGCAATCAGAGAAGCACTCAGAGAGAATTGACACGAGAGATGTGATCTCGGAGTTCAGCCGAAGTCTACGTCTCCGTGCTATAGGGAGCAACCCGAATTCACTAACACTTGTTTCGAAGTGACCTCGACAGGCCGAGTGTCACTGAAGTTTCTTCGACTTGTTCAAAGACAAGAAGAAGATCAAGGTGAGGTAGAGGGTAAGAGGAGATAGAGGTTTCTGAGACAGATATCAGATGATGGCACTGATCTGTTTTCAGAGCTCTGGCTTGAGTTCTGGAGTTTCAGGTTTTGAAAGTCCGATCCTTTTACATTCGAAGGCTCTGCTATTTATAGAACTTTCTGGTAGTAAATGGTTGTTTCTGCTGCAGTATCTGGGGGTTCTCCAGGTAAGGCTGGTGGGTCCCGCTGTTGTCTTCGGGGGCCCAACAGGCAGGGCTGGTGGGTCCCTCGAAAGCCTCCATGGGCCCACCGGGCAGGGCCAGTGGGTCCCGTGGTAGTCTTCGGGGGCCCACCAGGCAGGGCCGGTGGGTCCCGCTGTGGTCTTCGGGGGCCCACAAGGCAGGGCCGGTGGGTCCCGCTGTGGTCTTCGGGGGCCCACCAGGCAGGGCCGGTGGGTCCCGCTGTGGTACTCGGGGGCCCACCAGGCAGGGCCGGTGGGTCCCGCTGTGGTCTTCGGGGGGCCCACCAGGCAGGGCCGGTGGGTCCCGCTGTGGTACTCGGGGGCCCACTAGGCAGGGCCGGTGGGTCCCGCTGTTTGCTGACTTCTTGCCAAAATTTGCACCCACAGTTACCCCCTCCAAGTTAGCTAGAGTTCGTTCTGGCTGGCTTGGATTTGGTGCAAAAAACAGCAACCCCCTGTCGCAATAGGCACGAAGAAGCTTGTCGAATGTTAGTATAAAAAAGATTGATCTGTTAATTTTGACCGATCGGTCAATTGTGACCGTTCGGTCAAATTCAACCGGTCGAGGATTGGGTGATCGGTCAAAAAACATGGTTTTTTGACCGATACAGTAGAAATTTGACCGATCGGTTGATTTTGACCGATCGGTCAGTTTTGACCGATCGGTCAGTTTTGACCGATCGGTCAGTTTTGACCGCTCGGTCAGTTTTGACCGCTCGGTCAGTTTTGACCGCTCGGTCAGTTTTGACCGTTCGATCAATTTTGACCGATTGGTCAAAATCAACCGATCGGTTAATTTTGACCGTTCGGTCAATTTTGACCGGTCGAGGATTGGGTGCAGATCGACGATCGGGAGGAGGTTACTGATCAGGTGCAAATCGCCGATCGGGTGCAAATCGCCGATCAGACAAAAACAGCCGGTCAAGAAATGGTTGATCGGCAAAATATCCACGTTTGGCTCCAGATCTAGTGCGTTTTTTGCCGATCAGATGGAGGATGATCGGGAGAATTTCGCCGATCGGGTGAATTTCACCGATCGGGTGAAATTTACCGTTCGGACAAAAACAGCCGGTCAAGAAATGGTTGATCGGCAAAATATCCACGTTTTGGCTCCAAATCTAGTGTGTTTTTCGCCGATCAGATGGAGGACGAAGAGGAAGAAGGGGGTCGAGGTTCGCCGATTGGGCGAATTTGACCGATCGGTCAAATTTGATCGATCGGGCAAATTCGACCGATCGGAGCATCGATCGGGTGATTTCGCACTAAATTTGGAGAAAAACCCTCTTTTTGACCGATCGCTGAAACCTTGACCGGCTGAATATGCCCGATCGGTCGCCGGCTGCCGATCTGAGGCGGAGTTGGCGTTGTTGGTGAAGATGGGGACGCTGCAGCTGCAGCTGGGCTTGATCGAGTGGGTTTTGTCGATCGGAGTCGAGGGTGGCGTAGAGGTGACCGCCGCTTGGAGAGGAGGAGAGAGTGCTCGTGCTTGTAGGACGCCGGAGCAGAGAGGGTTCTGCAGTCACGGGGCCGGGGGATCACAAGTCACGGGTTGTGACTGCTCAAACCCCACTGTGCAGTCACGGGCTGCTCTGACTTCACTGTTCAGTCACGGGCTCCCACTGCTGCCATACTCTTTTGAATGCATAAATGCGGGCCGTTGATAATGGTGTTCGGTGAAGACTTCGCCGCTGATTGCGCGATGGGGTTGAGAGTGGGTCTCTCACGTGAAGACCTCGCTGGCTTCCCATTTGATAGGTTGGTAACTCTCTCTCAATTGCAGTTTTCTTTTGGGCTTCACTTGAGAGTGGATGACATGTGGTCCATGTGGATGGATGCCACTCTGTGCTTTGGTTAAATCAATGCCCTCCAATCCATAGATTTGAAAGAAGCAATGCTACTCACATATATTTTCAATTTAAATAGTATCCTTCTCCTTGATTGCAATCTAGTCCTTGGGTGACTGAATGTATTGATTCTTTCACATGTCGAGCATTTGGGCTAAGGCGTCTTGTAGGAGAGTGCGAGTCATGGCTGTTGATATCGCACTCGGCAAGTTTCGAGACACTTTTTGATATGTCGCTGGCTGCATCTTGCAAATTGTATTGAGTCTTGACCGATCAGTTAAGATGACCAGTTACTATCTAAAGGTTGACGGTAGTCGGAAGATCGACCACCGACCGACCGTTTGTAGCACTGAACGTCGTCGTGATTGTCGGCCCTCTCACAGTAGTTGGTGCCTGCTAACTTAGGAAAGCAACTTGAATGTTTGGGTGTTCTAAATAGAATTCGAATGCCTTGCTACTGAATAGTGTTGAGGCCACGAGCGAAGACTTCGATTGAATGCCGAGACTCGGGTCTCGGACTTTGGTGCCTCGTGCCAAGGTTGCGAGCTTGGACTTTCGACCAAATGCCAAGATGTCGGTCTCGGACTTTGCTACCAAATAGTAGGACTAAATTTGGACTTTGTTCGAATGCTGCGGTTCATGTCTCAGACTTTGCCTTTGAATGGTTGATGAGTCTTCGTCTGTAAGTTGTTGGAGGATTGTTTCTCCTATCTCCTCAGTTGACAGGAGTTGGGTCGCAACGTTCTCTTAACTAATTTGGAGCGTGGAGCACATGTCTTTGTATGTTGATGCTGGCTATAGAAGAGTGTATATTCACCCCCTCATCGGTGGTGAACTTCCAGAATGCATCTTCCTCGAGCATGAGAGCGCGTGATGCTCTCTTATGAGTGTCGAGTGGTAGAAGTCTTCTGTAGTGACTTAGTAAGTTTGAGGGATGTCCTGCCTCTGGAGTGACGTTGGCTGAATGCTGCAGATCGCGTGGGATCTTGATCTTCATGTCGAGATGTGTTGGGGCTGAGAGCTTGTCTTTGGACTTTGCTGGTAGCTTGAAATTGAGAGTTGTGCTGTTTCACAACCCGAAACCGTTTAACATTTGCACGTAAAGGGTCGTGTCGCAACACGAGGCTCTAAACTTGTTAAACGACCTGGTAGCTTGAAATTGAGAGTTTTGCTGTTTCACAACCCTGGTAGCTTGAAATTGAGAGTTGTGCTGTTTCACAACCCGAAACCATTTAACATTTGCACGTAAAGGGTCATGTCGCAACACGAGGCCCTAAACTTGTTAAACGACCTGGTAGCTTGAAATTGAGAGTTGTGCTGTTTCACAACTCGAAACCGTTTAATATTTGCACGTAAAGGGTCGTGTCGCAACATGAGGTCCTAAACTTGTTAAACGACCTGGTAGCTTGAAATTGAGAGTTGTGCTGTTTCACAACCCGAAACCGTTTAACATTTGCACGTAAAGGGTCGTGTCGGAACACGAGGCCCTAAACTTGTTAAACGACCTGGTAGCTTGAAATTGAGAGTTGTGCTGTTTCACAACCCGAAACCGTTTAACATTTGCACGTAAAGGGTCGTGTCGCAACACGAGGCCCTAAACTTGTTAAACGACCTGGTAGCTTGAAATTGAGAGTTGTGTCAAGGCTGTCTCCTTGGACTTCGCCGAATGTCGAGGCAACGAGTGCACCTCAGACTTTGCATTCAAGTGCCAAGGCTGTCTCTTTGGGCTTTGCCGAATGCCGAGGCAGCGAGTGCGCCTCGGACTTTGCATTCACCTCGTTGTAGTCTTCAAGTGAGCCCTTTCGTTTCGAACTTCACCCCCAATGTAGGGATTGGGGAAGAGTCAGACTTGAAAGGCTTAGGATATCGATATGATATATCGACGATGGATTGTCTAGAAAGGGCGGGTTGTTGGATTGAAGTTGAGCTGCTGACTCTGAGCTGCCGACTCATTGAGCGAGTCTCGAGTCGAAACTGATGTCGTTGTGAGTAACTCCCCTCTGGATGATCCTGATAGAATCTTCGCCATTCAGTGAAAGCGGAGGAAGCAACCAGATCGCTCGTGTCCATTCGGTTGTCTGCTCAACCGAGGGAGCTGAGAAGTTTGACTTTGAAGATCAGTTGTCTGCTCAACCGATTCGATGTTGTCGTCGAGCACAATGAGCTTTTCGAACGAATCCCACAGACGGCGCCAAACTGTGGAGGAAAATCTTCGTGCCGACCCGAAGACTTTCGCAGCACCAGTCAATTAGAGTTGAAATAGACGTTGAGGATCGTTGGTCGATCTGTTGATTGAAGTTGAAGTCTTTCGCGGTATACAGGCAAAGAGAGATGCAATCAGAGAAGCACTCAGAGAGAATTGACACGAGAGATGTGATCTCGGAGTTCAGCCGAAGCCTACGTCTCCGTGCTATAGGGAGCAACCCGAATTCACTAACACTTGTTTCGAAGTGACCTCGACAGGCCGAGTGTCACTGAAGTTTCTTCGACTTGTTCAAAGACAAGAAGATCAAGGTGAGGTAGAGGGTAAGAGGAGATAGAGGTTTCTGAGACAGATATCAGATGATGGCACTGATCTGTTTTCAGAGCTCTGGCTTGAGTTCTGGAGTTTCAGGTTTTGAAAGTCCGATCCTTTTACATTCGAAGGCTCTGCTATTTATAGAACTTTCTAGTGGTAAATGGCGGTTTCTGCTGCAGTATCTGGGGGTTCTCCAGGTAAGGCTGGTGGGTCCCGCTGTTGTCTTCGGGGGCCCAACAGGCAGGGCTGGTGGGTCCCTCGAAAGCCTCCATGGGCCCACCGGGCAGGGCCAGTGGGTCCCGTGGTAGTCTTCGGGGGCCCACCAGGCAGGGCCGGTGGGTCCCGCTGTGGTCTTCGGGGGCCCACCAGGCAGGGCCGGTGGGTCCCGCTGTGGTCTTCGGGGGCCCACCAGGCAGGGCCGGTGGGTCCCGCTGTGGTACTCGGGGGCCCACCAGGCAGGGCCGGTGGGTCCCGCTGTGGTCTTCGGGGGGCCCACCAGGCAGGGCCGGTGGGTCCCGCTGTGGTACTCGGGGGCCCACTAGGCAGGGCCGGTGGGTCCCGCTGTTTGCTGACTTCTTGCCAAAATTTGCACCCACACCGTCAACGGGTCCGCACTATGTGGAGGTTGAGGAGTCCGAGATGTCATCTGGATACAGTCTCTCTCCTTCCCATGGGAGGAGTAGGCAAGCCGTGCCATCCAGCTCCACAGGGTCACGAGCATGTGCCTCGCCTCGCGCCCATGCTGCTCTATCTACTGCTGCATCGTACGAACACTTGAACGTATAGCGCTACATGCCTTCGCCTTCCTCCTCTGCTTCAGAGGGTGTCGCTAGGCCCCCTCCTGGGTCTCCTTTCGGAGCTATCGAAGCTATATCCCACCGTCGTTCCGATGGGATCTCTGCTCACCAGGGGGAAGAAGAGGATACAGGGGCAGACGGTTCCAGTTGGCAGAACCAGCTCGACGACCTTCACGAGGTAAGTCTTCTTGGAGTTGAAGACTTGATTGCAGTAGTAATTCCTTCTTCTGACTCTTTGACACATATTGTTTCTGCTTTTGCCAGATGAGTAGCCACGTCACTACGTTGGTCGACCGAGCTACAAAGGGGGGTGCTCGAAGGATTGCCCAGCTCGAGCTCTCCCTGAGGACTGCCCAGCAGGAGTTGGTAGAGACTCATGCTCAGCTAGTGGAAGCCCGAAAGCTCCATTTGGAGGAGGTGGCTGCAGTCAAAGCCCAACTTGAGCTTGCGTAGGTGAATATTGCTGCTGACCCCTTCGAGCTTCAGGAAGCTCTTGAGGCTGCTCAATCTGAGCTTGACGCAATGGAGGGTCGGTTCAGGGACCAGGCTTCTATGATTAGGAGGCAATGAACTGATGCACAGGCTGCCAAGGCAGCTTACGAGGCTGAACTAGCCGTGCTGAAGTCTTCCCTTGACCAGGCAGCTGCATCGGAGAAGACGGCACTTGCTCGGCAGTACGAGATCCTCAACAGAGAGACCCAGTTGGCTCTTGAAGAGCAGGCGAAGGGATATCGTAAGAAGGTTGCCAAGCTACGCAGTTAGCGTCCAACGGGGAAATGGAAAGCTCCCGCAGACGACTGATCAATTCCGTTTGCTGTCTTTTGATGTAATAAAACCATATTCTGGCTTGTACTGGCATTTCTAATGTTGAACTATCTGCATGTTTTGGTTGCACTCCTTCTCTTATCAACTTTGTATTTTAAGTACACATCGACGACGTGTCATCAAAATTTGGCTTTCACATTTTAACTACACGTCGACGATGTGTCTTTTAAACTTGGCTCTCGCATCTTGATTACACATCGACGATGCGTCATTTAAATTTGGCTCAGGTAGTTTATTCGAACGTACCTAAGGAGGGATCTTGCAATTGATCTTCTTGTGCGTTATCCGACCAGTCATGCCCTACGAAGGGACCCGTCAACTTGTTGGCCAAGTGATAGATGTAACATCCGCCCCAAACAAACAAGATTTTGTCCGCTTTGCCCGTGCCCGCACGAGAACTTCCCAGGGTGGTCACCCATCCTAGTACTAGTCTCACCCGAGCACGCTTAACTATGAAGTTCTTACGAATTCTGTAGCGGTGCACGGTTTTAAAACGCGTTTTCTATGTTTGTGAGGGGGAATTATATAAGTAGCTCCGGATCTCCTTATTTCGAGGTGATGTGGGGCTAACTCGTGGCCTTGTACACCTCACCTCACCTCATCCATCTTGGCATCCCAGCCTCAGAAATCTTGGTCGTCACAATCCACCCCCCATAGGGCTATATGTCCTCGTGTAGGGTTAGACCCCCCATTGCGAAAAGAACCGGCTCTGATACCATTTTGTAACATCCGCCCCAAACACATAAGATACTATCCGCTTTGCCGGTACCCGCACGAGAACTTCCCAGGGTGGTCACCCATCCTGGTATTGCTCTCGCCCGAGCACGCTTAACTACGAAGTTCTTACGAAATCCGTAGTAGCTCATGGTTTTAAAACACATCTTCTATGTTTGGGAGGGGAAATTATATAAGTAGCTCATGATCTCCTTCTCTCCAGGTGATGTAGGGCTAACTCATGGCCTTGTACACCTCACCTCACCTCACCTCATCCATCTTGGCATCTCAGCCTCAGGAGTCTTGGCTCTTGGCTATTGGCCTATTAGATCTTGGTCGTCACAATCCACCCCCCTAGGGCTACACGTCCACGTGTAGGGTTAGACCCCCTCATCTCGAGGAGAATCGGCTCTGATACCATTTTATAACATCAGCCCCAAACACACAAGATACTGTCCGCTTTGCCCATACCCGCACGAGAACTTCCCAGGGTTGTCACCCATCCTGGTATAGTTCTCGCCCGAGCACGCTTAACTATGAAGTTCTTATGAAATCCGTAGCGGCGCACGGTTTTAAAACGCATCTTCTATGTTTGGGAGGGGAAATTATATAAGTAGCTCAGGATCTCCTTCTCTCGAGGTGATATGGGGCTAACTCGTGGCCTTGTACACCTCACCTCACCTCATCCATCTTGGCATCCCAGCCTTAGAAATCTTGGCTCTTGGCTATTGGCTTATTAGATCTTGGTCGTCACATCCGCCCCAAACACACAAGATATTGTCCGCTTAGCCAGGTAAGTAGACGGATTGCACCCGGGTTCCAACCGAGCATAGTTCAGGACTCGGGACCGAGCCTGACCAGCCATAGGACCATTCTTCCAACCTTTTAGCTGGGTTTAGACCTCCTCGATTACCCTCCCCGGGATTTAAAATTCAAATTTCGGATGGGGAGGATATGGTAGGATTTGGGATGATAACAACCGGATCTTCCTGCCATAACCACTCCACCTTGTTAGGAAGGCTCTAACAACCCAATCTCCCCAGCCCCACTTACCTTAGCTGTGCGCCCTCCTTTCCCTTCTTATGTGAACCGAACAGGAGAGAGTGGCCGGGAGAGAATGAGAGAGAAATAAGAGAACGGGAGGAAAAGAGAGAGATGAACAGAGAGAGAGACTAAAGAGAGAAAGGAGGGAGAGAAGAAGAAAGAGATCGAGGAAGAAGAGAGAGGCGCAGCCGCAGCCCCTCCGAGTATATCTTCCTACCCCAGCGAACCATCACAGGTCAGCTCTCCTTCTCTCCTCTCCTCCTCCACCTGAACCAGACCCAAGAACCGCGACCCCCTTCCTCCTCCTTGGCCACGGCCCAACCAAGGATGATACCACCACCGCCCACCCCAGGCCATCGGCGACTTGCCGACGCACCCTAGCCCCTCGCTGGAGACCATCGGTGCAACCAGGCACCGCCAACGCCGGCCCAAACCCGCGGACCCCTTCGACCATAGCCTTTCTGGGCTCCGATGGCACGCCGACTACCTCCTCCCGCGCCTCCCCTGCGGGGGTGATGCGGGGGAGACCGGCCGGGCACTGCCGGCGCACCCAAACCCGGTCATCCTGCCACCGCCGTCGTTGGCAAAAAACCAGAGCTCTAGTTTTTGGTTGAGAAGAAACTGGGCAGGGACCAATCCGCAATTAAATATATATCCCAGGTCATTTAGAAAATATTAATACTGCAACCCGACCCGACTGCATAGCAACCCGACCCGCCTTAAGCACACTGTAACCCGACCCGACTGCACATCAACCCGACCCGCCTTAAGTGCACAACAGACCCGACCCAAACAGCAGACCTGACCCGACCAACAGACCCGACCTGATAACCCAGATCCGACCCAGCAGTGAACCGGTTTGGTTCAATTTAACCAGACCCTTGAATCGGCCAGAAATTGGTTCAGCCGCCATTTCTCTGTCCGATCTCGGAATCGAATGAAACCAGCAATGTTTCGACCGGCTCGAAGAGTCCCATATGTTGAAATAGATTTGGTACAATGATTTTACTGTTTATAATCCTTTTCTATCCATAGGCCCGATCAAGTCGGTATATTATGGTTTGACCGCCATTTCCCTGTCCGAACTCTGAATCGGACGAAACTGGTGGCATCATGCTCACATCATCGATATCAATGTATTGAACCTAGTTTGGGACCCTAGAGATCCTCCTACCCTATTGAACCGATCGTGAACCGATTTTTACCGGTTTGACCCTAAAACCTCTGACCGAAGTCGGATTCGAGCGAGACTGGATCCAATGGGTCTCTCATTCCTAGACCAACCTATTTGGACTGCTAGTTTAAGTAATTCATAGATGTAATGACTTATATATTTTAAAGCATGGTTGTCAGTTTCTTGTTCGACGATACATCGAACCGATAGGCGTGAGGAGCGTGGAACACCGAGCTATTCTCTAGGTGAACATGATTAATTCTATTCTGATTAGAGTAGATCATAGTTGTATCTATAAAATAATAAATAAAACCTTATGTGGCATAGTATGTCCAATGCATGCTGGCGGAAAACTGGTACTGCATGTGGGAGGTGGGCATACTATCCCTTGCCTCTGAATAATCATGTAACATTTTGATAGCTGTAACGGTGATTGACTCAACCTAGATTCACACTAGGATGCATACAAATAAGTAGATACTTGTACTGATTATTTGTTAATATTCTGTTGAATGACCGTGTTGGTGACCATGGGTCTCATAGTGCAGTCCAGTTGCTACAGAGCAACGAAGACTGGTGGTCTCAGTGGAGAGACCGATGGTCTCAGTGGAGAGACTGGTAATTGTACTTCCTCAGTCGAGGTTCTCTTCCTAGAGGGAAGACTCACTACTCACGGGCATGAGTAGGGGACCTAAGTGCACAGGATGGGAGGTGAACCACCGCCTGTGCATAATCCAAATCCAGTAGGTAGGGTCACAGGGTTGGGCAGGCGGTAAAGCCCTTAGTGGCCTAGTAGTCCACCCCTGGGTAATGACCCTGAAAAGCAAGGTGGGCAGGAGTGCCCCGTGGTGAAAGACAAAGCCCTCTTATGGCCATATGGGTATTTCTAGCTCTCTAGGTATACTTGGACCCTGGTTCTGTTGGCAGACTCAATTAGAAAACTGTAGGTTCACTTTAGGAGTAGATAGAACTAACCTTCGGTAATTAGTTGCATACTTTTGATCTGGATGATTACTTGTCTTATATGTACTAGTTGTAGTTGTAGAACTGCCAGGTATAGTAGTTCATTTTCCTTACTTGCCATGCACGTATATATTAGTTGCCGTCCTCGTAGACTTCTAGTAGGGCGGGGTACGCCTATAGTTTACCCTAGCTAGTTTAGGGTTAACCATTCATTGAGTTTACCTAGTTAACTCACCCCGTTGTTGCACACTATTTTTAGATATCATGGATCCTTCTCAGGTGCTTCCTAGAGGAGCTTAGCTATCGAGAGGGAAGGACATTAGAGGTGTTAACTAGTTTTATTATTTCCAGTTGATTATGTAATAACTGTGAAACTATGCTCTAGATGCTCTGAATAATGCTAGAATCAATAATATTTCTTTGGTAAGCTTTTCCTTAAAGCTTCTTGCCTTGTAGGCTTTCCCTCAAGGTCAAGCTATTGGTAGGCTTCTCCTCAAAGCCGTCCCTCATCAGCTAGTAAGTAGTTCATGATAAATTAGTAATAAATAATTAAATATTAAAATCAACCTGGTAACCTACTGACTAAGAAAAAGTAAATCTACACTACAAGGGATTCTAGGCTTACCTTCTATGGTAGACCCAGAAGCTCTAGCATCTTGACTGATGGGTGCATAATCTAGAGGAGTTGAGGAGCCTTGGGTATATTCGCCCCAGTGTCTCTCCATGGGGTGCCCCAGTTCAGTTTGCTCAGAAGAAGGATGGCTCAAAGCGACTCTGCATTCACTATAGGAAACTGAATGCGGTCACGGTGAAGAACATGTATCCTCTCCCGAGGATCGAGGATCTGTTTGACCAGCTGAAGGGTGCTCGGTTCTTCTCAAAGATTGATATGAGGATCGGGTACCACCAGCTCAGGGTGAAGGAGGAAGATATCTCGAAGACGGCGTTCCGGACACGGTACGGGCACTACGAGTTTCTAGTAATGCCGTTCGGTCTAACGAATGCCCCAACAACCTTCATGGACTTGATGACCAGGTCTTCAGGCCTTATTTTGATTGGTTCATCATGGTCTTCGTCGATGATGTATTGATCTTCTCGAAGTCAAAAGAGGACCATGCAGAGCATCTGAGGATTGCCCTACAGACGTTGCGAGATCACCAGCTCTATGCCAAGCTCAGTAAGTGTGAGTTTTGGATGAGAGAAGTGAAGTTCTTAGGGCATGTGGTTTCAGAAGGAGGCATCTCGGTGGATCCAACGAAGATCGAGGTAGTACTGAGTTGGGAATCACCGAGGAATGTTTTTGAGATCCGGAGTTTCCTGGGTCTAACGGGATACTACAGGAGGTTTGTAGAGGGTTTCTCAAGACTGGCATTGCCCCTGACTTGGTTGACAAAGAAGGGGGTGAAGTTCGAGTGGTCGGATGCTTGCGAGCAGTCCTTCCAGGTGCTGAAGCGACTACTCACCACTGCCCCTGTTCGTATAGTGCCAGTTAGTGGGAAGGGATATGTGGTCTATACAGATGTGTCTCAGTCTTGACTTGGAGGTGTGTTGATGCAAGATGGCAAAGTAGTAGCCTATGCATCGAGACAGTTGAAGCCTCATGAGTAGAACTACCCAACCCATGATCTGGAGCTTGCAGCGGTAGTATTCGTGCTCAAGATTTGGCGGCACTACCTGTACAGAGAAGCCTTCGAGATGTATTATGATCATAAGAGTCTGAAGTATATTTGTACCCAGAAGGTCCTGAATCTCCGACAGAGGAGGTGGATTGAGGTCTTGAAGGATTTCAACTACAACTTCTTTTATCATCCTGGGAAGGCTAATGTAGTGGCAGATGCACTCAGTAGGAAGTTCAAGAGCAAACTATCACGATTGATAGCTGACAGGCATGAGTTTCTTGTAGCTGTGGAAGGGTATGACCTGATATTGAGAAGAGAGCCCTCATGTAACCGATTGTTCAGTATCCGGGCTCAGCCTACCCTGATCAAGCAAGTGATAGCCTCCCAGGCTGAGGATGAGGAGTTAGAAGCGATGCGCTCTCGGCTGATTGGAGGGGAGGCAGTGGAGGACTGATCTCTCGACTCTGAAGGTGGGCTGAGGTACAATACGAGGTTGTACCTACCGAAGGATCAGGAGGTTCGAGAGGAAGTTCTCGCAGAGGAAAATCGTTCTCAATACATGGTATACCTTGGCAGTACCAAGATGTATCGCGACTTGAAGAATCAGTCCTGGTGGAATGGTATGAAGAAAGATGTAGCTGAGTTCGTAGCTAAGTGCCTGACCTATCAACAGGTTAAAGCAGAGCACCAGAAGCCTGCAGAACCCCTTCATTCCCCCCGGTGGCTGAGTGGAAGTGGGAGCACATCACAATGGATTTCGTTTTAGGATTACCGCTGACCAGAAGGAGGCATGATTCAGTATGAGTGATTGTGGACAGACTGATCAAGTCTGCCCACTTCCTTCCGGTCAAGATGACTTCTTCCCTGCCCGAGCTGAGCAGACTCTATATAGCAGAGATAGTCCAGTTGCATGGGATCCTAGTAACCATAGTCTCAGATCGAGACCCCAGGTTCGTCTCAGGATTCTGGAGGAGCTTACAGAATGCATTAGGGACCCAGCTTAGTTTTAGCATGACCTTTCATCTGCAGACGACGGTCAGTTAGAGAGGACCATTCATATCTTGGAGGACATGCTTCGGGCATGCTCTATAGACTTCACCGGTAACTGGGATAAGCACTTTCCACTAGTGGAGTTCTCGTACAACAACAGCTTTCAGGCGAGCATTGGCATGTCTCCTTATGAGGCTCTACATGGGAGGCCTTGTCGTTTCCCTATCTGTTAGGTAGAGGTTGGAGAGCGGAGTCTTCTGGGACCAGAGTTGGTATAGGAGATGACGGAGAAGACACAGCTGATCAGGAAAAGGCTTCGTACAGCTCAGAGCAGGCAGAAGAGCTATGCAGACGTTTGTAGGCGACCTCTGGAATTCGAGGTTGGAGACCATGTTTTCCTGTGGGTTGTCCCTAAGCGTGGTGTCTTCCGGTTCGGGAATAGGGGGAACCTAGCGCCGAGGTTTACGGGACTGTTCAAGGTATTGGGTCGAGTGGGTGAGGTGGCGTATCGCCTGGCCCTACCACCACGTCTCTCAGCAGTCCATCCGGTGTTCCATGTGTCGATGCTCCGGAGGTACATGCCAGACTCGTCACACGTACTGGATTGGCAGGACTTGAAGCTCAGTGCAGATGCAACATTTGAGGAGCGTCTGATCCGTGTTTTGGCTTCTGAGGATAGGGTACTTCGCACCAAGACCATCAGGATGGTCAAGATCCTTTGGAGTTATCGAGGCGAGGAAAAGGCCACTTGGGAGGTGGAGTCTGATATGTTGCACTTGTACCCTTATCTTTTCGATACCTGATTCTATTTTCTATCTAATTTTCAAGGATGAAATTTTTTTTAAGGTGTGTAGGTTGTAACGCCTGAGGTGTTAAATTCGAGAATAATAAAATCCTCATTGGGCCTTTTAGTCTTTTGTTGTCAGACTTTTCCTCTGAAATTTTTCCAAAATAATGGGTCGTAAACCCATGATATATTTTACGTTCACTTTCTCTATATTTTCGAGCACGTCGTATTGGTGCGTCCCGTGCAAGGATCGGGTGTATGCGCAGCCTATTTCGGCAGCTCGGTAGTTAAACCCTAGAATTTCGATAATTAGTCCACTGTTGGTATTGTTTGGTTTACCATAAGAGATTAGGTGATTGGATCATAGCAAGGCTAGATACGTTGGGTAAGGCTCTTAAAGAGCTTTCCAACGAGCCTGAGCTGGGGTCGATCCGATACCCGAGTAATGAGTTATTGCTATTTTAAATTTTAGAGTATTTCTCTTGTTGTGGGAGATCTATAAGACAGAAAAATATGTATCAAGCACCGATGTGTTCGCATCGATGTAACCTTTCAAGCGGATCCTTTCGTGCCCATTTTTGACCTCCGGTTTGTAACTTACGACATGTTATTCTTTTCAGCCAGGTAAGTAGACGGATTGCACTCAGGTTCCAACCGAGCACAGTTCAGGGCTCGGGACCGAGTCTGACCAGCCATAGAACCTTTCTTCCAACCTTTTAGCTGGGTTTAGACCTCCTCGATCGCCTTCCCCAGGATTTAAAATTCGAATTTCAGATGGGGAGGATATGGCAGGATTTGGGATGATAACAACCGATCTTCCTGCCATAACCACTCCTCCTTGTTAGGAAGGCTCAAACAACCCAATCTCCCCAGCCCGACTTACCTTAGCTGTGCACCCTCTTTTCCATTCTTATGTGAACTGAACGGGAGAGAGAGGCCGGGAAAGAATGAGAGAGAAATAAGAGAACGGGAGGAAAAGAGAGAGAGGAACAGAGAGAGTGAGAGACTAGAGAGAGAAAGGATGGAGAGAAGAAGAAAGAGATCGAGGGAGAAGAGAGAGGTGCAGCCATAGCCCCCTCCGAGTACCTCTCCCGACCCCGACGAACCATCACAGGTCAGCTCTCCCTCTCTCCTCTCCTCCTCCACCCAATCCAGACCCAACAACCGCGACCCCCTTCCTCACCACCGCCCACCCCAGGCCATCGGTGACTCGCCAACGCACCCTAGCCCTCGCCGAAGGCCATCGGTGCAACCGGGTACCGCCGACGCCGACCCAAACCCGTGGACCCCTCCGGCCATAGTCTTCCCGGGTTCCGATGGCGCGCCGGCTACCTCCTCCCGCGCCTCCCCTGCGGGGGTGATGCGGGGGAGACCGACCGGGCACCGCCGGCGCACCTAAACCCGGTCATCCTGCTACCGCCATCGTCGGCAAAAAACCAGAGCTCTGGTTTTTGGTTGAGAAGAAACTGGGCAGGGACCAATCCGTAATTAAATATATATCCCAGGTCATTTAGAAAATATTAATACTGCAACCCGATCCGACTGCACAGCAACCCGACCCGCCTTAAGCACACTGCAACCTGACCCGACTGCACAGCAACCTAACCCACCTTAAGTGCACAGCAGACCCGACCCAAACAGCAGACCTAACCCGACCCGCAGACCCGGCCTGATAACCTAGACCCGACCCAGCAATGAACCGGTCTGGTTCACCTGAACTAGACCCTTGAACCGGCCAGAAATTGGTTCAGCCGCCATTTCTCCGTCCGATCTCCGAATCGGACGAAACCAGCGGCGTTTCGACCGGATCGAAGAGCCCCACGTGTTGAACTAGATTTGGTACAGTGATTTTACTGTTTATAATCATTTTCCATCCATAGGCCCGATCAAGTCGGTACATTATGGTTTGACCGCCATTTCCCCGTCCGAACTTGGAATCGGACGAAACTGGTGGCATCGTGCTCAGATCATCGATGTCGATGTATTGAATATAGTTTGGGACCCTAGAGATCCTCCTACCCTATTGAACCGATCATAGACCGGTTTTTACTGGTTTGACCCTAAAACCTCCGACCGAAGTTGGATTCGAGCGAGACTGGATCCAATGGGTCTCTCATCCCTAGACCAACCTATTTGGACCCCTAGCTTAAGTAATTCATAGATGTAATGACTTATATATTTTAAACCATGGTTGTCAGTTTCTCCTTCGACAGTACATCGAACCGATAGGCATGAGGAGCGTGGATCACCGAGCTATTCTCCAGGTGAACATGATTAATTCTATTATGGTTAGAGTCGATTATAGTTGTATCTATAAAATAATAAATAAAACCGTATGTGGCATAGTATGTCCAATGCATGCAGGTGGGAAACCGGTACTGCATGTGGGAGGTGGGAATACTATCCCTTGCCTCTGAATAATCAGGTAACATTTTGATAGCTGTAACGGTGATTGACTCAACCTAGATTCACACTATGATGCATGCAAATAAGTAGATACTTGTACTGATTATTTGTTAATATTCAGTTGAATGACTGTGTTGGTGACCATAGGTCTGATGGTGCAGTCCAGTTGCTACTGAGCAACGAAGTCTGGTGGTCTCGGTGGAGAGACCGGTGGTCTCAGTGGAGAGACTGGTAATTGTACTTCCTCAGTCGAGGTTCTCTTCCTAGAGGGAAGACTCACTACTCACGGGCATGGGTAAGGGACCCGAGTGCATAGGATGGGAGGTGAACCACCGCTTGTGCATAATACGAATCAAGTAGGTAGGGTCACAGGGTTGGGCAGGCGGTAAAGCCCCTAGTGGCCTAGTAGTCCACCCCTAAGTAATGACCCTAAAAAGCAAGGTGGGCGGGAGTGCCCCGTGGTGAAAGACCAAGCCCCCTTATGGTCATATGGGTATATCTGGCTCTCCAGGTACACTTGGACCCAGGTTCTGTTGGCAGACTCAGTTAGAAAATTGCCAGTTCACTTTAGGAGTAGGTAGAACTAACCTTTGATAATTAGTTGCATACTTTTGATCTGGATGATTACTTGTCTTATATGTACTAGTTGTAGTTGTAAAACTGCCATGTATGGTAGTTTATTTTCCTTACTTGCCATGCACGTATATATTGGTTGCCGTCCTTGTAGACTTCTAGTAGGGCGGGGTACGCCTATGGCTTACCTTAGCTAGTTTAGGGTTAACCGTTCACTGAGTTTACTTAGTAAACTCACCCCGTTGTTGCACACTATTTTCAGGTACCATTGTTCCTTCTTAGGCGCTTCCTAAAGGTGCTTAGCTGTCGAGAGAGAAGGATATTAGAGGTGTTAACTAGTTTTATTATTTCCAGTTGATTATGTAATAACTGTGGAACTATGTTCTAGATGCTCTGAATAATGCCAGAATCGATAATGTTTCTTTGGTAAGCTTTTCCTCAAAGCTTCTTGCCTGGTAGGCCTTCCCTCAAGGTCAAGCTATTGGTAGGCTTCTCCTCAAAGCCATCCCTCATCAGCTAGTAAGTAGTTCATGATAAATTAATAATAAATAATTAAATATTAAAATCAACCTCGCAACCTTATAACATTGACTTATCCTTATAACCCCATCACCCCCGGGTTTGACTGGTTTACCCTTGTAGTCGGATCCGGGGCGTGACAACCAGTCCTCGCAAGAAAGATAAGAAAATTATTTTATGAAAGATAAGTATTACTCGACTGTTAGAGGGCATCACTCTTAGAAAGAGGGAGACCAACTTTCTAAACTCTTGTAAGAGTTTTGAAGTCTTAGGAGCACAAGACTTGAGCCCAGAAGGCGAGTCATTCCTTACGTCACTCGGAACTAGCCTTAAAAGGATCCTTACACTTATTTGTTTTATTATTTAGATTAACAGAAGCAGTTGGTATCTCGAGCCATATTAGCTGAAAGATAGATTATGTTTGAATATTGCACCGAGTCCCTTCCGAACATTGCGTGCTATAGCAAGTCCCTCGTCCTTATTTATCCCCACATGCTACATAAAAAAGTATCCATTTGTCTCCAAAAAAAAGTATCCATTCGTTGGTTGACACTGTGCATGTAGCGGTTGCTACAATGATTTCACTATAGCTGCTACAATGATTTCACTGTAGCTACTATAGTGAAGTCACTGTAGCAAGATTATCAATTCGATTTGGTTTTAGTATCAATTTAGCAAATTGTTTGTTGCTACAGTGATTTCACTATAGCAAGAGTATCAATTAGCCGAATGGATACTCTTTCTGAAGATGAATGGATACTCTTGCTACAGTGAAATCATTCTAGCAACTACAACATGCACAGTGTCACCCGGAGAATAAATACTCATGTTGATAACGAATGCATACTCTTTCCATAGACAAATGTATACTCTTGCTATAGTGTTTTCGCTGTAGTAGCTACAGTGAAATCACTATAGCAATTACTACATGTATAGCTTTAATCGGCGAATGGATACTCATGCCAAAGACGAATTGATACTTTTACTTGAAATGAATAAATACTCTTGCTGGAGGGGCAGTTTTATAATTTAAAGGGTAAAAAAAAATCAACATTTTTGGTTAAGGACTTGTTGTACAAACGTGTCCTTCAGGAGGGACTTTAGCTAATATTCTAACAACTTGTATTCTTTAGCTTAAATAAATACCTGTGGAGGGATTTAGGACTAATTAACCCTTTTATTTTTTTGGTTCATAGAATAGAGGGGACAGCCTGGTGCAAGCAACAAGACCACACGCCGGCTAACACATCATACATCAGCAGACACAACACCACCGCACACCGGCGGAACCCACCGTATACCGGCGGAAACACACCGCAAACCGGTGGACATACAACACCACCACACACTGGTGGCCAGGCAAAAGCGAGAAAGAAAACATCCTCCAGAAAAAAAAAAAAAAAAAAAAACCCAAAATCGGAACCCAACCGGCTCCAGAGGACGACACCACCACCAGCCACTGGCCACATAAGAGGGGAGGAGCCACAAAACGAGCCCCGACTGCCGACCCACCCGCCGCCGCATCATATCACCAGGGTTTTTTGCTCCACCGGTAGAAGAGGGGATCATAAGACCAGAAACACCTGCTGTCGGCGGGCCAAGATCCAGAGCAATATTCCAGCTGCACTTGGATCGGTGGCCGTCGAATCAAGCAAGAGAGGTCCGCACAACCCGAGTGACGATCACAAAAGGCCGCCCTCGCCGGTGAAAACCCCCAATTCACACGGGGAGGGAAGGGGGAAACTGAATCCAACGCCGGGGAGAGATGCACAACTGATCTCCTGGCCTCCCCGGAAGAGGGAGATCACCGAAAGCCTAGGTCAGGGCGCTAGATTATTGCTGGGTTTGACTCATATTATGTCTTTGTAACTCAATCTAATATATGCAAGTTTATCACCTTCTTAGCAATTACTAAAAGAGTGATTAAGGTCGCATCCCTGTGGCAAAGCACCTACCCCCCATCCAGCTGGTCGTGTAATCCAATCCCGTGGGTTCTCTCCTGGCGTTGTGGAGAGTGTTTATCTGTGTTCCTTTGTGTCGATCATAGCGATGAAGATAGGATTCGAACCTTGGTGCACCATGTGCTATAAGCACTAACACGTGATGTACTGACCGTGAGGTCCCTCCCACAAAAAGAGGAGAGCAATATCCAAAGTGATCACACACAACCTCCACCTGTGTCCACCGAACCACATACAGAGGATCCGAATCTGGTTAGTACATTTATTTTTAACTTTAATACATACACCCTTTGTTGCATTTCTCCTTCAATTTATTGTGACGTTCAAAAATAGTTTCCCAACAAAAGCTGAGGGGAGGGGGGGAATACCGATTATCATCTAATCATATATTGACGATAACGAAATGAACTACAACGTTGGCAGTGAGAAATAACGGTGAATAGAACCGAGATTGGCTTGTTCAAGAGGATGGTAGGAGTTGGGGGGTGACAGCAGCGGAGGGACGGCTTGATAGCTGTTGTTGGTTGTGCTGTTGAAATTGGGGATGAAAAAGTCGAACCCCATCCACGTATGCAGCCGTCTGCATCTCGATCAATCTTGAGACCTGCACATACAAACCTTCTTTCTTTGTCTATTAAGGCTAACAAGACAGATTTTAAGGCTACCAAAAAGGTGTATTATTAAGAGTAAGATACTAAGTCCATTTAAAGGTTGCTAAGGAGAGTGACAATCCAGTACATTATATATAGTGATACCTTTCCAAGTCAGCTCCATGATAACAAAGACTACATCTCAACAAATCAATATGGAAACCACCCTAACCATGGTTTGACACTTTTGAATATTGACAGTCAGGAACCTCAAGTACAAGAAATATGAATGTAAAGAAGTGAAATATGAATATTAAGTGATTCCAGCCAAGGAAATTTACAGTAGTCGATTAAGGAAGACAAGAAGAAAGTAAGGGGGTGTTTGGCATGCAGAATGTTCCATTTCTTAGTTGCTTTCCAGGAACATGTAATTCAGGAACAATGTGCCAGAGCAATCCTGGTTAAGAATAACGCTTGGAATGTGTAACATAAAATGTGCCAGAAGGCCCAGAACCAGTTTCTAAGGAACAGAAACGCAGAAACATTCTCTACACAATTTTCTCTAGAATATTTTCTCACAAGACAATATTCTTTATCTTCAACATTTTCTCTCTTGAAAATTATATATAGAACATTCTCTAGGATATTTTCTGTCTAGAATATTTTCAATCTCTACAATATAATGTCTCTTGAATATTTTCTCTCTAGAGTTTTTTCTCTCTCTACAATATCCACTCTAGAATATTTTATCTCTAGAATATTTTTCCTTGTCTAGAATATTCTCTCTACAAAATACTCTCTAAAACATTCTCTTTATAATATTCTCTCTATATAACATTTTCTCTCTCTACAATATTCTCTCCACAATACTTTTTCTATCAGAACATTTACTCTCCCTATAACTCTAGAAAATTTTCAATCTCTAGAACAAGTTCTCTTTCTAGAATATTCTCTATCTAGAAAATTCTCCCTACAATATTCCCTACATTTTCGCTCTAGAAAATACTCTAGAGAGAGAAAATTAGAGATTGAAAATATTCTAGAGAGATAAAATATCCTTGAGAAAATATTCTAGAGAGAAAATATCCTAGATAGAGAAAATGTTCTGGAGAGAGAAAAATGTTGAAGATAAAGAATATTACCTAGGGAGAAAATTCTAGAGAGTGAAAAGTTGAGAGAATTTCCTAGAGAATATTATCGAGATAACAAATGTTAAAAAAGAGAAATTGGTAGAGAGGGAAAATTATAGAGAGAATATTGTAGAGAAAGTCATAGATGAGAAAATATTGTAGAGCAAATAAATATTGTACAAAGAAAATAATGTAGGGGAAGAGAGAATATTATAGAGAAAATATTGTAGAGATATTTAAAAAAGAAAACATTGGGTAAAGATAGGAACAAGTATCCATGGGAACAAAAATCTATTCCTCGGAACATCTTTTAGATGTTCCTAAAATGTTGTTCTTAGGAATACCATTCTGAAAGAACACAAAACACAACAAACAAAGAACAATGCCAAAGGTGTTCCAGAACTCAACTGTTCTATAGGAATAGAAATTACCCAGAAACATTTCATGGGAACGATACCAAACACCCCCTAATTCGCTGGAAAGAGAGTCATCCAGATAAAGGTTGCCTTCAGCAAAGAATTTTTCGGAAATAATAGCTGAACTTGCTGATTGCAAAATCCTGAGGACATTTTCTAGTTCTATTACCTATAAACATTGATGTAATATCTTAACTAACATAGCTTAAGGAGAAAAAATAAATCAATAATAGAAAAAATAATGTAACTGGACTGAAGACTTACTGCTCGGCGGAAGGCAAACATTTCTTCCTGACCAGATAGTAAAGAAGCAATTCCCGCAGGAGCAGGTCCTGAACCAACATTACCTCCTGCTAAAACATCTTGCCGAAGCTTCCCACCTTCTGTTTCACTTTCAAACTGAAAACTGCATGACACCAGCCACCATAATATACAAATATATCATAACCTTCTTAAAAAATTTAAAACTTCCTAACAATATTTGCTAAGAAAGGCCATTAATCTGCGATAGAATCTTCACTATGGCAATGTACGCTATATCACAATATACGTTTTTTTAAGGTTGGTTTGTTGCTCTTAGTCATAAATTCAGAAATATGCCCTTTTCATGCATATCATGTACATAATTAGACATCTAAGATTAACATCGTTACTGCTAGAAGATGACGGCTAGGGTTTGGAGAGAATATAATATCTCATCATTAAGAAACTAAACCCAATATATATGCATAGCATTACACAACGAACCTGACCTGTCTGTACATACAACCCGACCCATCTAAATATACATTAACACTCTCTCAAACTCACGGTGGATCATATACAGAGAGTTTGCTGATAAAATGCCGGAAGCGAGCAATGATAAGAGGCTTCGTGAGGAAGTCAACAGTCTGCTCCGTCGAGTGAATGAATGACAAGGAGATGCTGTGGGCAAGAAACTCCTAGCGAACTAGTAACAGTCAATCTCGATATGTTTAGTCCGCTTGTGAAAAACCGGGTTGCTAGCGATCTGAATAGCACTCCGGTTGTCACAAAAAAGAGGTGTGGGCTCGGATATCACGACTCCTAGGTCTAGTAGGAGGCGGCGAAGCCAGACAATCTATGAGTGGTGGAAGACGTAACCCTGTATTCGACTTCAGTGCGGGAGCGAGAAATGAATTCTTGTTTCTTACTACGCCAAGACATGAGGGAGTCACCAAGAAACACACACACAGTAGCCAGTGGTAAAACGGCGAGTAGCAACATCTCTTGCCCAGTCTGTATCGGAGTAGGCGCACAACACTGGAGGAGAGGTGGAAGGTAGAAGCAACAAACGGGTGATGGTTTTCCGGAGTAGCGGAGGATCCGGAGTACCGCTGCATAGTGAACAGAGGGGATCGTGACAAACTGACTGACAATGCCTACAGCATGGACAATGTCTGGTCTAGTCATAGTGAGATAGACTAGTATCCCAACCAACTTCTGGTATCTGGAGACGTCTCGGAGAGGCTCACCATCTGTAGAGAGGAGCTTTAAATTGAGCTCCATCGATGTGTCAGCAGTGCAAAAGTCAGTGAGATCAGTATCGACAAGAATATCGGAAATATATTTCTGCTGGGAGATCAACAAACCACGAGCCGAACGGGAAATCTCAAGGCCAAGGAAGTAGCGAAGAGGGCCAAGATTCTTCATCTCGAACTGACTCTGAAGGTGACGCCGAAGGGATGCTATGGTGGCATTGTCATCCTCAGTGATGATCATATCGTCCACATATAGTAGTAGAACACCATAACTGGAGGAGCGGGTGAAGAGGGCATAGTCAGAGTGTCGCTCTACAAGCTCAGCTGCAAGAACTGCACTGCGAAATTACTTAAGCCAAGCACAAGGGGCCTGCTTGAGCCCATAGATTGTCAAGCGTAGACGACAGACATGCCCCGAAGAAGCAGAGATGCCCGATAGAGGAGCCATGTACACCTCCTCTAGGAGGTCACCGTGAAGGAAAGCATGTCACATCCATCTGATGGAGAGGCTACCCTCGAGCATCTGGCATATTTAAGAGTATGCGCACAGTGGTCATCCGAGCAACTAGAGCAAACGTCTCGTCGTAGTCAATCCCATACTCTTGGGAGAAGCCACGAGCAACAAGACGAGCCATGTGCCGCTCAATGGAATCATCAGATCGAGTTTTGACCTTGAAGATCCATTTGCAGCTGACAGACACCACTTGAGGGATAAGGAACCAGATCCCAAATCTGAGTCCGCTGAAAAGCCTTAAACTTCTCTATCATGGCCTATAGCTACGCTGAGTGCAAAACTGCCCCACGGTGTGACTGGGGCTCCCAATAGATGTGGAGAACAGTAAGAAAGGCCTGGTATGACGGAGAGTAGGAGGCAACGACTAAGTATTCAGAGGTATCAGAAGAGTCAGGTAAAAGCAAAGTAGCCAAACCTATCAGGAGAGTAGTTATATTTGTCAAGAAGATAATGTTCACGCACAGGGTAGCACCGAACGAAGCTAGGATCTGTAATCGAAGAGGAGCGAGCAACTTCAGGCGAGGGAGCACCAGTGGAGACAGCCTCAGTGAGAGTAACTGTGGAACGATGAACGTAGACACGAGTGACAGATAGTAGTGGTGGGGGTGGGAGAGGTGGAAGCAGGGGGGCATGGTAGGTAGGGGTGGAGGAGGCGGGGGAGGTGGAGGAGAGGAGGGTCCCGACGATGGTATGAGAGGCTTAACTGGGGAAGGCACAGTTGTGGGTGTGGGAGTAGGATACGGAGGTAAAAAGGGAATGGTGAGAGATAGTGGAGGCGCAGAAGGTGACACAGGCGGTGATGGAAGAACCCGGGACTTAGTGGAAAAGTACGGGGCACCCTCAACAAAGGAGACGTGACGAAAGGCACGGATCCGGCAAGCCAAGGGATCGTAGCACCGATCAGTGTTTAAAATATCGGCGATAAATGGCTATTTATCGCCGATAAATCACTTTATCGCTAGGCTCTGACATCAAACCAAGTTAGAGTTTCTATTTTTGGAAAAAAATTCAATTTATCGCTGATTTATCGCCAATTATCACTCAATATTGTTTTTATCGCCAATATCGGCGATAAATCGACTCCCGGCCTTTATTGGATTCGCGATAAAAGGGGATAAGTCGCCCCGATGTCGTCCGATATCGCCATTTATCGGCCGGAGAGCACTCTTCCCTCCTTTTTTCATTTTCTTCCTTTTTTGGGTTTGATTTTGGTTTCTAAACTAGATCTAAACCAAATCTAACCCCTTCATTTGTATTTTTTGGTGGATTAGAAGCTTTCTTTTACAAATTTGAGGTTTCTTCCTCAAATCTAAGTTGAGGTATGTTTTCAATTCATTTTTTTTTTAATTTCTCAAGTTTATATTCTCAAATTCGTGAAGAATAGATGATAAACATGAATCGCATCAAATTTGATGTGATTCATCATGATTATTGATGGTCTATGAAAAATATCAACGGCAACGGTCGGACCAAGTGGAGGCCGAAAGGGTGGAGCGATGGGCTCCCTGGAAGAAAGAGGAGGAATCCGCCCCAGCTTCCCGCCGAGGGCTTCGAGTTCAAAGAGGCTGGCAGTGGAGGAACACTACCCTCATGATCAAGAACCTCCCGAACAAGCTGAGCAAGGAGCACCTTTTGGAGCTGCTCGGCGAGTACTACCAAGGGGAGACTCTGAAGCAGCAAGGAGATAGCGCCACGGAATACAACTTCCTATATATTTCCATGGATTTTAGGAGTGGAAGCAACTTGGGGAACGCCTTCATGAACTTCACGAGCGCAAAAGGCGTGGGGACGCAGTACCGTTCCCTGCAGTGCAAAGACTGGACCTCCTTCCGTTCAACCAAAGACTGCGAGGACACTTGTGCTCGGATCCAGGCCGAGATGGTGGAGCAGTAGGCTCAACCAAAGAAAGAAGTAGTTTTCGAGATACAGAGAGAATCCAAACCAAGAAATATTCCCGGAGAGCTCGCCCAGGGCTCGCGGTAGAGGATCGTTGCGTTCCTTGGATGGAGGCCGCCTGTGGTTGTGGCTCATAGCCCGCCCAGGACTGACCCCGACCACATGCGACCAGCTCGCACACGGTAGATGTCGCCCAGCGCCTGGTGCTCGTAGCCCACCCAGGGTTTGCAGTAGAGGATCGTTGCGTCCCTTGGACGGAGGCCGCCTGTGGCCGCGGGTCACAGCCCGCCCAGGACTGACCTTGACCACATGCGACCAGCTCGCACGCGGTAGAGGTTGCCTAGTGGCTAGTGCTCGTAGCCCGCCCAGGGTTTGCAGTAGAGGATCGTTGCGTCCCTTGGACAGAGGCCGCCTGTGGCCGTGGTTCACAGCCCACCCAGGGCTGACCCTGACCACATGCACCAGCTCGCACATGGTAGAGGTCGCCCAGCGGCTGGTGCTCGTAGTCGCCCAGGGCTTGCAGTAGCGGATCGTTGCGTCCCTTGGACGGAGGCCGCCTGTGGCCGCGGCTCACAGCCCGCCCAGGACTGACCCTGACCACATGCGACCAGCTCGCACGTGGTAGAGGTCGCCCAGTGGCTGGTGCTCGTAGCCCGCCCAGGGCTTGCAGTAGCGGATCGTTGCGTACCTTGGACAGAGGTCGCCTGTGGCCATGGCTCACAGCCCGCCCAGGGTTGACCCTGATCACATGCGACCAGCTCACACGCGGTAGAGGTCGCCCAGCGGCTGGTGCTCGCAGCCCGCCCAGGGATCGCGGTAAAGGATCATTGCGTCCCTTGGACAGCGGGATCATTCTCGAGGCCTCATTTATGAGGCACTGCGAGTCTAAGCTCTCTACGCAGCTCGCCAACTGGAGGAAGTATCTCAATTGCCGCCCGTAACCCGCCGGAAGCCCAGCTCTAGTCCGCACACGGAGAGATCGCCCCTTTTGCCAATAGGAAACTTAGAATGATATCTACAAACATCCACAGCTCGCTTGGGAGCTCGCCCCGATCAGGCCACAACCAAAGAGTTCGCCTATTAATAGTAGGAAAGGTTCTGAAGGTCTCCCCTCCCGTGGCCAGGAGCTCGCCCGGTCGTATGGCGACTAAGGAGCCCGCCCTTTTTCCCACAGAGGTCACCTACCGTAAGGTGGTAGCAAATTGACAAGTGTCACCACCCCCATGGAGCTACGTGAACAATTGCAGTCCACGGAAGTCGGCCAAAGTCGGTCTAGGACCTTTCAGAATCTCCACCTTGCAAGGACAAAACCGGTGCATCCCCCTTTACTATCGCCTTGCAGGTTAAACGACAAAGGTCATGAAGAGCCCATATGGGTTGACACATGGGGGCATAGAAGGTGCGAGAAGATGCCGCCAAGTGTCAACCTCTGGTGGTCTGCAAAAAGTCTATAAATGTACAACCCCCGGCTCCAAAGTACAGGTTCGAAACTCAGAAACCCTAACACTTTCCGACCACTACAGCTCTCCTTTGATCGAACCTCCACTGACTTGAGCGTCGGAGGGTCTGCGCTCCTAAGGAAGCCAGTAGTTCTCAAGCTTTCTCTGTCTTGCAGGATGACCACACGAGCCAGCGAAAAATATCCCCCAAACAATTATCATAAAATTAATTAAGATTTATGGGTTTTCATTGCATCTATTTAAACCCAATGAATAATGAAATTTTAGTATGTCAATATTACACATCCGATCTACTTGCTAACCAAATTTGAAATTTTTTTGCTTAAAAAAATAATTTATGGATTTTTCAAAATTATGAAACATCGGCTTGCTGACAATCTGAATAGCATTCTTGTTGTCACTTGTCACAATGAAGGGCTGTAGGTCCAGAAGTTTCAACGCCAAGATTCCGAAGAAGACGCCAGAGATGAACAATCTCATTAGTAGTAGTGGTCATGGCACGAAACTCGACCTCAGTGCTGGAAAGAGACAACCTTCTGCGGTCCAGTAGATAAGAGATTCACCAAGAAACAGGCAACATCCAGTAGTCGAATGACGAGTAGTCGGTTACCGGTCCAAATAGCATCATAATAGGCACGAAGAACCCTAGAGGAGGTCGAGGAGAAAAGAGCGACTTGGTAATAGTACCTCGAAGGTACCGGAGAGCCTGTAGGAGAGCAGCAAAGTGAGCCGAGTGAGTTGCATCCGTGAACTGGCTAAGAATACTGACTGCATGAGCAATATCCGACCTAGTGATGCAAAGGTAGACTAGCTGACCAACTATCTTCCGGTACCGAATAGGATCTAAGAGAGGTTCACCATCAGCAGGGCGTAACTTCATATGAAGCTCAGGAGGAGTGTCAACTGTACAACAATCAGAGTGTAGCCCGACTAAGGATGTCAACCGTGTACTTCTGTTGAGAAAGCAAAAACCCCCAAGCACCCCTAGCAACCTCAATGCCAAGAAAGTAATGCAGCGGACCAAGATCCTTCATCTGAAACTGACTTTGAAGATGCTGCTGAAGAGAGGCTATGGCACCAGAGTTGTCATTTATAAGGATCATGTCATCGACATAGAGAAGGATGATGGCCCGGTCCTGGGAGGAAATCCGCACGAACATAGAGTAATCTTGGAAGCTTTCCACAAAACCGATCTCAGTAACTGCACGACGAAAACGCTTAAACCAGGCACGAGGAGCCTGTTTGAGTTCATAGATAGTTTGACGGAGACGACAGATGTGCTGAGACCAGGAAGGGGCTGCATATAGACAACCTCAGAGAGATCACCGTGAAGAAACGCATTCTTCACATCTATCTGAACCAGGGGCCAACCTCTAGCAATAGCAATAAAGAGAAGGGTTCGAATAGTGGTCATCTGAGTCACCGGAGCAAAAGTCTCATCATAATCGATCCCATACACCTAGGTGAAACCTCTGGCAATGAGACGGACCTTGTACTGATCAATGGAGCCATCAGAACAATGCTTGATCTTGAAGACCCACTTGCAGCTGATGGGCTCAACACCAGCAAGCAGAGGGACAACCTCCAATGTCTGAGTCTACTTGAAGGCTTGGAACTCCTCGGCCATAGCCTGTTGCCACACAGGGTACTGCAGTGTCTCTCTGTAAGACCTGGGCTCTCTGTTTGTGTGAAGGGACATAATTTAAGCAAAGAATTAAGGCGAGTAGGCAGTGACTGCAGCAAAACCAGAACGGTCAGGAGAGTAGCCAAAGTGGTCTGGGTGGCGATTCTCGCGCTGGGGGTAGCGAGGAGTGGTAGGATCCACATCTAGTAGAGGCGAGCTGCTCGAATTAGACGACGTACCAGAGGAGTCACTATCAGATGAAGGCGTGACAAGCAACGGGTCAGGCTGACGATGACGAGAATACACCTAAGGAAAGGGAGAAACATGTGAAGGAGACGAACCCGAGGGAGAGGAGGGAGGCACAATAGAAACGTCATCTAAGGAAAGAACTCAAGCTAGGAGGAAGGGCTACCGCTCTAACAGGAGGTAGGGCTCAAGAGCAGGGTCGAAAGTAGTAGTTGGAGAAGAAGAAAAGGGTATCACAAGAGCCGGTCAAGACACTAAGGAGGGGGTTGTAGGAACCTCAAGGGAGGTAAGATCCTGAGACGTAGTAGAGTAGTAGGGAACATCCTCGACAAAAGAAACATGTCGAGAGATACAAAGACAACGAGCTAAGGGGTCCTAGCAACGATACCCCTTGTGCTTAAAACTGATCCCCAAGAGCACACACTTAGTGGACCTAGCCGACAACTTGTTACGCTTATGGAAAGGAAGGACAAAGTATGTGCATCCAAAAGGACGCAACATGTTGTAGTAGGGAGGGGTGCCATCGAGGCAATTATAAGGAGAAACACCATAGAGGACTGAAGAAGGGGTGATCTTAATGAAGTTGAAAGAGGTCAAAATGGCCTCTGTCCAAAAGGTGTGAGGGACGTACGAGGAGAAAAGCTGAGCACGAGCTATTTCAAGGATGTAACAATGTTTCCGCTCGGCAACCTCGTTCTGCTCATGAATGTGAGGACAAGATTCCTAGAAGAGAGTCCCATGGGACTGAAGAATAGAGCGCATAGTAGAAGAGAGATTCACGGGTGCAATCAGACCGAAAAGTTTAAATACGAGCATGGAACTGAGTATGGACCATGGCTGTGAAGGTCTGATAGTCCTCAGGAATGTCAGATCGTTGACGAAGGAGGTAAACACATGTGAAACACGAACAATCATCAATGAAGCTAACATAATAAAGATAACCATACATAGAAGATAAAGGTGCAGGACCCCAAATATTGGAGTGTACTAAATCAAATGGACAACATGACTTTGACCAACTAGAAGAAAAGGGGCTAACTGAATGCTTAGCCAACTGACATCCTGTATAAAAAGAAAAAGAAGAAAATGAACCTCGACCTAAAGCTCTAGACTGGAAAAAAAACTTTTAAACCGAGGTTCAGACACATGCGTAATCTCTTGTGCCACAAGTCGGCATCAGACGAACAGCACCACAGAAGACCGAAGGAGCGACAACAGGTAGATGAAGATACTCCAGATAATATAGTCCACCCGCCCTATAAGCACCACCAATCCTCTGTTCCGATAGTGGATCCTGCACAACACAAGAGGAAGAAAAAGTGATTGTCAGGTCGAAATCACACAAGCTGCTAATAGAGATTAAGTTCATACAAAGCTAAGGTATATGCAAGACAAAAGGTAAAGAGAGAAGGCCAGTAGGGTCTGAGGCAGTAGTGATGGACCCAGTATGCGAGATGGCTAAAAGAGAGTCATCTGCAGTGTGGATCAGAGGAATACAGAAGGCAAGTGAGCATGCAGTAATGATGAAGTAGTCAGGGGTCATGTGGTGAGAGGCCTTAGAGTTTATAATCTAAGATGCAGAGGTACCCGAGGAGGCAAAGAAGGCAAAGGGTTCGGAGGAGCTAGAAGAACCAGAGGTAGGCTGCAGAAAGAGCTACTCAAGGCGCATCTCTATACACTAAAGGCGATCTGTCATAGTAGCGTCAGCAGTGGTGGCTCCAGCAATAGCTGCAGTGGGACGGCAATGGATAGGCGGCCTGGCATGGTTCTCTAGATGAAGCTGCCAATAGGGGTTGACCATGTGCCGCGGCTTCCCACAGTGGGTACATCCCTGAGTGTCAGGCGTGTCGGAGGAACAGGGGGGCTACGAGAGTGTAGTAGTAGTCCTCGGATGTAGAGCAACAGCAAGAACACCCTCAAAACTAGAGGGTACAGAGGTCCGACGGTTTGCGACGGTACGGAAACGAGTCTCCTAGACAATAAGCTCAGCTACAGCAGCATCAAGATAAGAAAGAGGATCCCTATAGATTAATTGCACCGTGAGGGGAGAACTCAGGGCGAAGAGTAATTAAAAACTGGTAGAGCTGTCATCGTTCCCGAAAGAACTGCAACTCGCGTCAGGAGGCACTACCTCTGGACACCTCCAGCAGAGGGGGCTCTAAAGCCTGAAGCTCATGCCAATAGCCACGGATGAGGTTGTGAAACTGCTGAATGGTCTTCTCCCCCTGCTGAATAGACTAGGCCCGAGACAGGAGTTGATACTCATGGGCCCCGCTTTGCTCCACAAAGTACTCCATGAGATGAGCCTAGAGATTTGCCGTAGTAGTAAAGGTGACAAGGTCGGCCCGGAGCGAGCGGTCAACTGAGGCAATGAGAAACGCCCGGACACGATGGTCACGAAGGCGCCAGGTGCCAGAGGTCCCTGCTCCGGAAGCAGCAGCAAGAGCAGGTATAGAGCCGTCAAGATACCCATAAGGCCTTGGTTATCCAGGACACTTCGGACGGTGACAGACCACGTAGTCCAATCAGCTATCGTGATCAAGGGAAAGTATATCGAGACAGGGAGGAAATCCCTCGTCTGCTCGAGTGGCGTCGTTGAGAACAAAACAGGGGTCTTTATCGAGGACTGATCTGAAGTTGCCATTGAGAGATGCGGGAGACGCAAAGTCTTGGTCAGCAAAGGAGTATACTACTTGTTGAGTGAGATATGGTCTAGGGCTTATAAAAACCTTGGTTGATTAATAAATGAGTTGATATTCATTGCTTTATGGTGCGTATTATACGTATTCTATATTTTTTTTGAGAAATCCCTCTCAGAGAATGAGGGGGGGTTCGGCCTAGACCCCTACCAATGCATTAAAATCAAAAAAGGAAGATAAACCATACAGCGGAGACCAAAAAATCAGAAAAGATTACAGATTATGTTATCTAACTGTTCTAGCTTTTTGCCTTGGAGGACAACTTTCCATTGCAACAGCCTCCTTCTGATGGACTTCCGGACCTGGCCCAAGGACAGCTTAATACCTCGAAAAATCCTGTTGTTACGCTCGATCCAGATGCTCCAGCAGACTGCCATGACCAGGAAGTCCCAGCTATGCCGAAGTCGATTTTTGATTCTCCTCTTCCGCCAAACCGTCCACATCGAAAAAACTGATCCCGACGTACCTTGGATTTTCAGGCCTCGCTTCAAATGATCCCAGATACTCTTAGAAAACGGGCAATGAATAAAGAGGTGATTGGTATCTTCTCTACCTTGGCCACAAAGCACACACGAAACATCCGAAATGTTAGAATTCCCCCTATTCTGGAGATTGGCTCTAGTCAGCAGTTTCTTCTTGGTCATCAACCACATGAAGATGCGGATCTTCAGTGGGACTTTAGACTTCCAAAGAGGAGTGGCCACCGGGCAGATAACGCCACCCTTGTTGATGAAGTTGTAGAAAGACTTCGAGGAAAATTTACCTGTAGTCGACAGACGCCAGCTAGCCTCATCCTCTTCTTCGTTGACCGACAGCAGTTGCAAGAGATCTTCCAATTCTCTAAGTTGATACTGAAGGAAATCAGGTATACTCCTGCGAAATTTAATGTCCCAGACAGTCCTGTTCTGTCGAAGAACACACTGCGATCTGACAGAGCAAGTCTTTGACCAAGCTAACTCGTACAGATCAGGGTACCAGTTTTTCAGAGAACCTTCGACTAACCATCTATCCTCCCAGAATCGAGTCGATTTACCGTTGTGGACTATCAAGCTAGTACCGCACTTATAAATATGCCCAATTTTTTGGATACCCCTCCAAAAAGGAGAGATTTTCCCCGAAGCTCTGCTTCTGATCTGCAAAGGCTTGAAGCGTTTGAAATATCTGCCTCTAATCACTGAGCTCCAAATATCCCCCTGATCTTGCTGAAGTCTCCACCACCATTTGCCCAAAAGAGCTCTGTTATGGTCCGCGAGGTTAATGACACCCAAACCCCCTTCTTCTATAGATCTGCAAACTGAGCCCCATTGAACTAGATGGTAAGCTTTGGAGTTGGGGTCAGCTCCCTTCCACAAGAAACGGCTCCTGATAGAGTCAATCTTCTTAACCACCCACTTGGGCATCAAGTAGAAGGACGAATGATACGAAGGGATAAGAGTCAAAACTGCATTGACCAGCGTCAATCTGCCTCCCAAAGAAAGATGTTTTCCTTGCCAACCCTTCAATCTAGCATCCACACGCTCAATAACCTTATACCAGTCGTTTCTCTTCAATTTCGCCGACGATAGAGGGAGGCCAAGATACTTGGTTGGAAGGGAATCTAACTTGCAATTGAGAATAGCAGATAGGGCCACAGCCGACTCTGCTACATCTCCCAGGTAGAAAAGAGATGTCTTGGAAAAATTGATCTTCAACCCTGAGACTACTTCCAGAGAGTAAAGAAGGATTTTCAGCATACTAACCTGCTCCTTCTTCGCCTTACAGAAGATAATCGTGTCATCTGCGAAGTGCAGGTTAGATGTCCTCCAGGATTCGTCTCCAATCCCTTCAATATACCCTTCGGCTCTCACTCGTCTGATCATAGAGTCGAAAACATCCATGGCTAGGATAAAGAGAAAGGGGGAGAGCGGGCAACCTTGCTTCACCCCTCTACCTGCCTTAAATTGTTTCCCAGCTTGTCCATTTACTAGACAAGAAAGGGTGGAGGTGGAAAGGCAATTCCAGATCCAGCTGATCCATCTGTCAGAGAACCCCTTCGCTTTCAGGGTGTTGATGATAAAGCTCCACTTGAGTCTGTCGAAGGCCTTCTCGAAGTCAATTTTTAAAATGATGCCTTCTTCCTTCTGCTCCTTCATGTGGAAAATCAACTCTTGAGCTGTCGCCACGCTGTCTAAAATAAATCTACCTTTGAGGAAGGCTGTTTGGCTTTTGTAAACTAATCCTTCAAGACTAACAGCTAGGCAATTGGCAAGAATCTTAGCGACTATTTTGTAAATGCAGTTCGCCAAGCTGATAGGTCTGAAATCACCGATAGTCTCTGCACCGGTCTTCTTAGGAATCAAAGTCACCCAGGCATAATTCAAGCTATGGAGGGAAATATTGTGATTGAAGAAATCGAAAAGAAGTCTGCACAGGTCTTCCTTGATAGTCTTCCAGAAGCGCTGGTAGAAGAGCATAAGGAAGCCATTCGGACCCGGAGCTCCCTCAGCCTTCATCCCAAAAACCGCCCGCTTGAATTCCTCCTCTGAGAATGGTTTGTCAAGATCCGCTGTATTCTCCAGCTTCAGAGTCTCGAGTTTTCCCCAGTCAAGGGTGGCTACATCTGCACTATCTCTCCTGAAGTAGTTCTGAAAGTGATCTGATATCCGCTGGCTGATCTCTCTCTGAGAAGACCAGGATCTGTCTCCATCTCTGATCGAATGGATAGTGTTTCGCCGCCTCCCAGAGTTCGTAACTTTATGAAAGAAGGAGGTGTTACTATCTCCTAGTTTGATCCACTTGTCCCTAGAACGCTGCTGCCACATGATTTCCTCTTGTATCAGCGTTTTGCGAAGATCCTCTGTCCATTCTGTCTTCTGAAGTTTCTCTGTGTCAGAAATGGAGTTCTGCTCTTCTTTCAATTCCAGAACTCCAATCTTCTGAAGTAACTCCTTCTTTCTACGTATCACATTACCAACCTTCTTGAGTTCCCAGTCTTTAATCTTATGCTTCACATGCCGGATTTTCAAATTCCAGTTCCTGGCTGAGTTAGATCTATATAATAAACTTAAAAAGAGACTAGGTTGTATAGTGGTTCATCTGAGTGAAAACTCAGTGGACTAGTACTATTAGCCTAAATCGTTCGCAGCTCTGATTAGTGTTGGTCGCCCAATCAAGTTAAACTGTTGGAATGACAGAGCATGGAGATTTCCACCAAGGTAATTGCTAGGCATAGTGTCTGTGGCCGAACAGAACCAACACGTTGCACAGAATGGTGAGCAGACACCGATGCAAATAGTCAAGTTTCTGTTTAGGGTAATCGGCCCTAAACCCTGAGGAACCGTGACCGGTGGACTAACCAGTTGCGTGTAGCTTTGGTTCACCATGTGAGGGATCTAACCACAACCCAATACCATGGTGTGCTGGGTTATCAGGCTGGTGTTGCATCGGCACGCTACTCCTGTAGGCCATCCACATCCCTATCAGGAAGTACATTTCTTGGTATAACATACCCCGCACTAAACCCAGGCCTGGTGGTCAATAGTTGAGCTGTTTGACTTGATCCGGTTGTTTGGCCAAAGCAACCGGAGGTGTAATATGATAGTCAACCTGGAAGGAATCTAGTCATATGGTCACTCGAGTCTGACGGTGCTCTCCACCGCTCGAGTTGACACATGGCACCAAGTGGAGGCATATCGAATTACCAATACTAAGAGGAGAGCAAAGATATACGAGAGAGCTTAGTAAGTTTGGGAGAATTAGAGTGCAGCATGCGTCGCACTCTAGGTGGTCATGAAGGTTAATCAGGACCTAGAGGATTGATAGGGACACCTGGGTAGTATGTCAATCGGGTCCAGTTGGTAGTAATGAATCCTAGTCCCTGAGGTTCCACTCTATCCACAATCATTACAATATTTTTACTTTCTCCTTGTCTCACAGTATATTATTAGTTGAAGAAATAATGCCCTAATAGTCTTGCATTCCGTGAGTGCATCGCACTGGAGCATGGTAGTTGCACAGGACTGAGTGTGTTCACTAGGGGGCAACCCCAGAGTAGTATAAAGACACACGAAGTTGCCTTTACGCCATGAGGAGTATTTCGTCTGTGTGTGTCGCACTAGAACGCGGTATGTGAAATTAGTAATTTTTATTATGGGGCACCCCATCTTTTACTGAGGGCACCCTAGTGATTAGTAAAAACACTATTTATCATCTCACGGTGTGTTGACTTGTTGTGGATGAGGTGCCCTAAGTGTTAGGGTGTGTTATCGTGCACGAATATGGGCCATGCATGCTTTCGCATGAGATGAACGACCATTAGATGCATGGGGAGCATTTTGGTTCAACTAAAATGTTCCGCATGCCCTAGCTAGGCCTCCCCCTCATTAGGGCTAGGTTGCATGGCCATTATCTCAATAATTAAGGGATAATTTAGATTTAAAAAGATTTATATTTATTCCCCTTAATTGCAAAATCAAATATGCCAACAAAATAATAGTGGGCATTAAAGATAGAGATTAAAGGAGATAGAGAGAGAGAGAAAGAGGACCGGTCAAACGGCTAGGGGAGAAAGAGGGGCGCGGTTCCCGAAGCCAATAAGGCAATGAAAACCGAGCCCCCTCTCAAAAAATCTGGGAAAGTCCGACCCCCCTTCCCTCTGTCTATGAAGTTTAGTTTTTCCCTCTCTTGGGTTCTCATCTCTCTCTTGGGTTTGACCTAGGGTGTGGAGAAAAATAATCTCTCACCCTCTCATCTTCTACTCCAAGTGTGTGTGAGAAAGGAGATTGCTTGCACTCTTAGGCACTCAGAGATTGGAGTGCAAGGATCCGGGTCGGTTTGCGAGATCGGGTGAATCTAAAGAGATTCATCTCTCACATGTGCGAGGATACTTCCACGTCATCAACTTGGAAGATAAACATCACGGAGTTAAATCCTGCACAAAGGTATAACCATTTAATCCCTAGATCTATCGTAATGCATGCATATTAGATTTGCTAATTGTTTCGATAGATGACCTTAGGGGTTCGCAATTCGTATTCGTTTTATAATCTGCGCATATGATTAAAATGAATGAAAAATTTTAAAATGTACCGCACACCGAATCGATCCTGGGATAGACTTCAACTTTCGTTGTGCATCCGACATCATCATAACAAATGGTATCAGAGCCTCATCGATGTGCAATTCATAAGAAATTTTTTTCATTAATCGTAACATATGCGCTTTTGTTGAACGAATGCGTCACTGGGGTTTTTGCGCTAGATCATATTCATATATGTCGCATGTTTTGCATAAGTTTTTTGCAGGGCACCGTAATAATGTGAATTTTTGCTTCCGGGGGTCGGACCCCGGAATATAATCACATGACTATATTTTCGGTTTTTTCTGTGATGGATAAATATAAGGTCTATTGGGACAAGTACGTGGAGGTTGTTCCACGACTTGGTTTTTCCCGGCCATATTTTTTGTTCTTGTTTTTCATTATTCTTCTACCTAGGAAAATGTGTACGAACGAGTGATTGCTCGGAGCGTACTAGTCTTTTCAGTTACAGGTGGAAGATTTGGAGGACAAAGCCAGATGGAAGATCCATTACCGAAGGACCGAATGCGGTGGCGCAAAGGAAGATGCCATGAACAAAAATGTCAGAACAATACTAGTTAGGTTCAGGGTTCAGAACCTGAACTTGATATCAATGGATGTTTTTGTTTTGATTGGATGTTCTTAGAAACCCCGGTGAATAATATAATCTGATATTGTAGGTGTTAGATTGTGGGATGCCCTTTCCCCACTTGGTCCCTGTGACCATATTAGGTTAGGTTTCTATTTAGTGACACCTGTATAAATTGACATTTGATATTAGAATAAACCCATAACACTCGGTTATGCCACCATTAGGTTGAGGTCCAACGGAGGTTGTTGGATGCATGGAATTAAATGTCGATAGATGTCGGTCGAAATCACCGACATATGTCAGTTTTTAGAGGATCCGACATAAAAAAAGCAGAAAATATTGACATTACATTTTGTCGACCAACATTTGACCGAAATGACCGACATTTGACCAAAATTGACCGAAATGGCCGTTATTTGACCGAAATGACCGAAATCTAACAATTGCTTAAATATTTCATCTTTTTCATATCAAACGAACAAAATTGAAATCCAACCGAAAACGATAAATTTTCATCAAAAAACACTGAAATTCGTCCGAAAAATGAAATATTTCCACCAAAATTTGTCTTTCCATTTTACAATTTTTCCACCGACAAATTACCAAAAAACTAATAATTTTCTTTTTTTGGTCGACCGATATGGACACCGAAAAATATATTTAAAACCTTGGTCGGATGTCCCTAATTGGTAAGAATCGAAACCAATAGTATGATGTGGTGATCTTCTATGACATCAGACATCAAATTACCAATGGGGAGTCATAGTAATGGGAGACCTTACCTTGTGAGTCTAGACCTTAGGCTAGGCTCTAGAGCACGAAGGGTCATAACCATATTATTTAGTATCGATGTCTTTGGAGAGCAAATAATCTAATTCTCTGAAGAAAAGTGACAATTGAGTATCCACGGGATTGGGACTATGGTCCCCTCCAAGACAACCTATACTTTATAAAGAGGTTTTAACCCTAGTGGGAGCGTGGTTTGACCAGGGGTCTAGGTCTAGGTTGTTGCAACCTTATATCTAAAATACTTGCATTAAATAACCCTCGCAATTAAAAGGGATATGTAAGAGGACACTAAGAGAGAGTGCCCTTGGCCTCCACGACCAACTGTTGAGTTTCTAGGTGATAGGGCATGGCTCAACAACCAATACTCTATATGGCGGTCCGATACAAGGAGAGAAGGGTTTTTTCCGCCTTCGCAGGGGCCGCATGAACTCCCATGTCGTGATTGCTTAGGCTCGTGGGTAAGCATCTGAAGTACCCGTGAGGCTATCCGTTGCATCGCATGAAGATCACGGGAGGCTGGCCAAAAGGATGCCATGGTCCATTATATCCCGTCTATGGCAAATTTGGATTGGGTTCGAGAGACCCAATATGAGCAAAGGACGGTGCACACTGCCCCCTCGGGCGGGTGTATCCGAATTCAACATCTTACATACATGCTATGCTATCAAAGTCGGGACTAGTCGGCGACTAGTCCCCAGGCGGCATTTTGCCGACCGATTAATTTCGATTTTGTCATTGCTGGGCGGAATCCCGACTAGTCCCCGACTAGACCCGACTAGCCCCCGACTAGCGACTGCCGACTAGTCCCCAGGCAGCATTCTACAAGCAAAATTTTTTTTTGCAAGGAGTTTTTGCAAGCAATTTTATTTGGATTTTTTTACATTGGCTCAAAGTCTTGAGTCGCAAGACTCACAACTATGGCTCTTCCCTGTAATCATCTATTGAGCACCTGAGAATCTCAGATAAAAACATAGAATAATTAGTTTATTTGTTGATATCCATATAACCCTATAATTAAAATTGGGGTTGTTCACAGATTAAACATCATCAAACAAATATTGTGATGAATTCTTAGTTCTGAGTCTTCTGACATGGGTATGAAGCCAATACAACCGTATTCTGTTAGACTGTTACTTATGTATTTATACCTATGCTGTAAAGTGTGAAGGTATGTATTGTTATTAACCGACTAATATCATATACTTATTGACATTTATACTAGTTCATATATGATATATGTTTAGGGAGGGGGGAGGGGTTAGAATAAGTTTTGGCCGACTAGTCCCGAATTAGTCCCGACTAGTCCTAGTCGGCCTTTGGCCGACTAGGACCGATTACCGACTTTGACTGCATAGCATACATGGTTAAAATTGATCCGTATGTATATCTCCGCTTTGAGGGTAGCGTTGACATTTGAATATAATTTAACTCATTTTGAAAATACCTTAAAATGAGTTTCCAAGCATTCTAATATTGGACTATTTGTTTTTCAGATGACCAAACTAGACTCTTGTCTGTCATCCTTAATGATAACAAGCTTACGAGTCTTAATTATGAGGATCGGTAAACATACCATGACCTTGACAACTCCGGAACCAGACTTACCCGGTCCAAATGCCACTGAGGCAGAAACCAAAACTTTCTCCAATTGGCGAGATCCTAAAGAGATGTGCAAGTGCTACATAATAGCCTCCTTGCAGACAACTCTACAGAAGCAAGTCAAAGAAATATCTGACGCTTCTGAAATGATGCTATATCTCAAAGGAATTTTTTAGGGGCATAGCCACGTAACGCGCTACCTTACCATAAAAAAGCTCGTAAGCACTAAGATGTCCGAATGGATGTCTGTTCGGGAGCACATGCTGAAAATGTTTGGGTTCTAGAACGAACTGGCTACCATGAATATTGTGCTGGATTACGAGGTCATGACTGATATATTCCTTGCGTCTTTGTCTGGAGCCTTTGAAGGCTTTGTCATTAACTTCAACCTTAACATGTTGGAGATGACAAATACCGAGCTTTTAGAAGCTCTCCAGGCAGCAAAAGGCGGGTTCAAGGTTAAGAGTGAGGCATTGAGCGCTAAGCGCAGGGTTACTCTGAAGGCTAAGAAGTCTATAAGCAAGAAGCCCAAGAACAAGAAGCCGAAGGCAGGGGCCTCTGCAGAACCAAGTGGGGACTCTAGGTCAGCGGAGATGAAGTCATCAAGCAAGAAGTGCTTCAGATATGATGAGAAGGGCCGCTGGAAGAAAGACTGCATGAAGCCTCAGGGTGCTGGGACAGGCAATTCCCAACTACTTGTAGTTGAGTCACTTCATTCAAGTAGCAGTTCTACATCTTGGATTATGGATTCTGGTTCCACTGACCATGCCTGTAAGGCTGTAACTCTTTACAGGGGTTCCAGGTAAGCAAAAGGCTACTTGATAGGGAGGTGGTCCTGAGCATGGGCACTGATGTCATTGCAGTAGCAGAAGTAGTTGGAGATGTTTATTTATGTTTTCTAATGAAAATACTTTGATAGTAAGGGACGTATTATATGTATCGTCCTTGTGACGTAATTTGATTTATGTTTCTTCTATGGTGAATGATAGTTATTCGGTTCTTTTTAATACATCAGGTGTGTCTATTAGACTAAATGAAACTTTCATTATTAGAGGAATAGTCCAGAATAGTCTATATCTAAATCCTAAATTAGAGAAAGAAAACATAACCGCTTTGAATGTTAACTCATTTAAACGTAAAAATCATTCAAAAATTCTAACTCTATTGTGGCATCTAAGACTTGGGCATATTGCCTCAGATGGAATTTATAGGTTGGTTAAGGCCAATCTTCTGGACACAGATCTCTCGGAGATCCTTCCAACTTGTGAGTCTTGTCTAGAGGGCACGATAACTAAGAGGGCTTTTAAAGCCAAAGGCAATAGAGACAGAGATATTAGGGTTCATTCTGATGTTTGTGGACCCATGAGCGTCCGAGCGATAGGACATGAGTACTTTGTCATGTTTACTGATGATTACTCAAGATATGGCTATGTCTACCTAATGCATCGGAAATCTGAATCCTTTAACAAGTTCAAAGAATTTAGAGCCGAAGTTGAAAAGCAGACTGGTAGATATGTGAAAGCCCTTCGATCTGATTGAGGTGGTGAGTACCTATTGGACGGGTTCCTTGGGTACCTGAGAGACAGTGGGATAGTATCCTAGTTAACTGCTCCAGGGACACCAAAGCAAAATGGAGTTTCTGAGAGAAGGAACCGAACCCTGTTGGACATGATCCGTAGTATGATGAGTTTTGCTAGTTTACCGACCACTTTTTGGGGATATGCCCTATTAACAACAGTGTATATCTTAAACCATGTCCCGTCTGAGTCAGTACCTCTAACCCATAGAGAGCTGTAGTCTAAGCGAAAGCTGACACTACAACACTTCAGGATATAAGGATGTCTTGTACAAAGGTTCAAAATTTCCATTTCGATCAATATTTCGACACTCTGGATAATGGAAATATTTCGACAGAGTGGAAATATTGTGATTTTATAGAAATGGTGGAAATATGGAATTTTTAATAGAATTTTTCAGTGTATCTCTGCATAGTCATAAACCAAGTATATATACACCATTTGGAACACTCAGATAATATTTGTACCCTATTTAGGGGTGTAAAGCTTCACAAAGCATGTATTATGTATTTGAGTCTGTGAGTCTTGTGCAGTCTTGTTTGGTTTTGTTTTGATCTATATTTTTCAAATGGTTTTTAATCTTTTTTGTAGATAAAAATATTTTCAAAATAAAGATTAGTTGATTGTTAAAAATGCTTCAAACGATTTTCAAAACGGACTTAAAACAAGAAAGTTGTGCAAGTTTGAAATCGTGCAAAAATTATGCTGAAATGCGAAACATTTTTTATACAAAGTCTGGAAAAAGAGTTTTTATAAAGATTTTTTTATTCATTCAAAATTTTCTTTGAAGGACCATGATTTTCTAGATGTACTTGTAATTCTACATCTTTGGAATTTTTTGAGCTAAAAAGGAGTTGATTTAACCACTTTTCTCAACATACAAATTTTATGAAAAACTGAAAAAGCAATTTTCTCCTACTAAAACTAAAAGTATACAATTTTATAACCATGTCACTCCCAACATTTCGATGCCAAAATCCCAAAATTTTTCGAAATTTCACGAAATCTCCCGAAATTTCCACGAAATTTATGTGTCTGAACGTCTATTGCCATGATAAATCGTGATATTTCGTGCCGACAAATATATTGTGCGAAATATCACGAAATATCACGATATATCACGATATTCTTGTAAATTTCATTTCGTTCGATACAGCATATAAGATTTCATGTCAAGGTTTCATAAAACCGAGATATTTCACGATATTTCACGATTTATTTCAAGATTTTGATCCTTGCCTGTACATATGCTAAAGGACAAGAGGGATAAAATGGAGACTAAGTCTAAGGTATGTCTGTTCATAGGCTACCTTAAGGGTACAAAAGGTGGTCTATTCTATATAATCTTGAGGACAAGAAGGTACTCGTTTCTACGAATATCATCTACCTAGAGCATGACTATATTATGGACCACAAACCAACCAGTAAGGTAGTTCTGGAGGAACAACTGGGTACTGGTGGAGGGAGCGCATCCGGAAACATAGGAGGAAAAAAGAAACAGGGAAATCGATTAGAGTTCATAATGAACCCTAATCTCTTTTATATTAATAATAAAATCAGAAATTACAATAAAGTCCCATAGACTTATAATAATTAATATAAAGGACAAATATCTCCAATACTCCACCTCAAGCTGGAGCAAAGATATCAAACATGCCCAGCTTGGATATAGTAGAAAGAAGACGAGTATGTCCAACAGCCTTGGTTAAGGCATTAGCAATCTGGGCAGTAGATGAAACGAACACTGGAGTGATGGTACCAAACCGAACATGGTCCCGGAGGAAGTAAATATCAACCTCAATATGTTTTGTCCTCTCATGAAGAATAGAGTCAGAGACAAGCATAATTGCTGACTGGTTATCACAGAAGAGGCGCGAACAGCTTAACATAGGAAACCCAAGCCCTGCTAGAAGCGAGTGTAACCAAATCAACTCATGAGTAGTCCCCAGTGCCATAGAACGATATTTAGTTCAGCCTCAGCAGAAGAACGAGAAACAACATGCTGCTCCTTGCTTTTCCATGAAATGAGATGTGCACCATAAATTGTGCAAACTCCAGAAGTAGAACAACGATCTGTAAGGAAACCCGCATAATCGGAATCAATATAACAAGCCAACTCTGATCCATCCTGAGCCCTATAGAAAAGCCCAAGTCCAGGAGTAGCTTTAAGATATCGGAGAATCCTTAAAGCCGCCTACATATGTGATGTGCGGGGTGCATGCATAAACTGACTAACCACACTAACTGCAAAGCTAATATCAGGACGAGTATGTATCAGATAAATCAATTGGCCAACAAGACGCTGATAGGAACTAGAATCAGAGAGATCACCAGACTCGGCATGAAGACGATGATTAGGATCCATCGGTGTACTTACCGATCTACACCCGAGAAGACCAGTGTCACGAAGTAAATCAAGGGTATACTTCCGCTGAGAGATAAAGATGCTCTGTCGAGAGCGAGCTATCTCAATCCCCAAAAAGTAACGAAAGAGACCAAGGTCCTTTACTTCGAAAGCTGCCTAAAGAGTAGTCTTGACGACAGTTATCCCAGCTGCATCATCTCCTGTAAGAATAATATCATCAACATATACTAGAACAATAGCATGACGACCTTCTACAGTGGTCTTGATGAAGCATGTCGGATCAACGTGACACCGAGTGAATACGATTCGAAGAATCACAATACAAAAGTGCTTAAACCAAGCATGGGGAGACTGCTTCAAGCCATAGAGAGACTTGAGAAAGCAACAAACCTTGCCCAAATACTCCCTCTGAAGGCGATACCCGGGAGGGGGATCCATATAAATGTCCTCGGCCAAATGACCATAAAAAAAATGCATTATTGATATCAAAGTGATGAAGAGACCAAGAATGGCTAGCAGCAAGAGAGGAATAGTAAACAAACACTAGTCAGCTTGGCAACAGGCGCGAAGGTAGGACCAAACTCATCGACAGCCTGAGTGAAACCGCGAGCAACTAGTCTGGCTTTGTAGCGATCAAGAGAGCCATCAGCACGATACTTGACAGTGTAGACCCACTTGCAGCCAACAGTACGCTTCCCAGAGGGTAGAGGAACCAATGACCAAGTGTCATTCTGACGCAAGACAGACATCTCAGCATCCATAGCCTTAACCCACTCAGGGTCACGTAGAGCCTCAGTAGTAGAACGGGGAATACGAATAGATTGTGGCAGTAAGGCACGCGTGATATGCATGAGAAAGACCTTGATAAGAGAACACTTGCCAAAGGGTGATCAGTAACACAAGTACGCTTGCCCTTGCGAAGAGCAATAGGCAAGTCATCAGAAGGAGCAGGAGGAATAGTGGCAGAGGAAGGTATACCTGACTCCGGAGGAGGCACAGGCACAATGAGAGGACTGGGCTGGACAACCGAAGTCTGGTGCGATCGCCGGTGATATGTTTGGGTAATAGGTGGGCGAGAGGGCATCATACTGGGGGGAAGAAAAGATAGGCATGAGCTGAGTAGTAGTAGACGGCACAGGGGCAGACTACAAGGGAGGAGTAGACAGCACCCGAAAATAGGACATATCTTCATGAAAGGTCACATCCTTAGAATGATAAATCTGATGTGAATGGGGTTCAAGACAACAATAGCTTTTGACACCAAAAGAGTAACCAAGAAAAACACACCAAATAGACTTGTCGTCAAGTTTGGACCGAGAAGGACTACGGTCCTGAACAAAGCACACACATCCAAAGACACGCAGCGGAATAGAAAAGAGGGGTTAGTCAGGGTGAAGAATGTGAAATGGGGGGTGCCCATCAAGTGAACGGGATGGAGTGCGGTTAATCAAATAAGTGGCAGTAAGAAGAGCAGAACTCCATAAATACTATGGAACCGACATCCCGCGAAGAATACATCGAACAAATGGCGACTCTTCCGCTCTACCACACCATTCTGCCCAGGTATATAAGGACAAAAAAATTGATGAAGGGTACCCTTGTCGACAAGATAAGAAGTAAAAGAACGAGAAGTATATTCACCACCATTATCAGAACGAAGAACACGAGCACGAGCACCATACTGAGTTAGTATCATAGAAAAGAATTGACAGTACATAGCAAACACATCAGACTTGCATTTCATAAGATAAACCCAACAATGAGAAAAGTCATCAATAAAAGTAACATAGTAACAAAAACTATCATAAGACGCAGGAGAAGAACCCCAGACAATAGAGTGAACCAATGCAAAAGCAGAGGAAGACCAACTAGTAGGACAATAAGAAATACGAGTGTGTTTACAACGTTCACACACATCACAACGAAAAGAACTAAAAGAAAAACCAGGGCAAACAGGCGCCATAGCTTGAGGACTAGCATGGTCAAAACGAGCGTGCCACAGAACACCAGTCGGAGAAGAGGAGAGAGCAGGAGAGGCAGTAGCAGCAACAGCAGGTGGTGGAACCGGTGGTCGATCTAGCCAATACCGGTTGTTTTGTTTCATCGATAATTTATCTTTTATTTCATCAAAGATTCTCTCATTCCATCAATGAATATAATAAGACCAGTTGTTTTGTTATTTTTCGATACTTGAGTGCCAATACCGAATGTAGACCAACACAGAATTCCCAAGCCACCTAAGAATTCCTTGTGCCTGTCAGCACTGCCACCGCCGCTGAAGTCATCTAATTGTGTTTTGCCGCCGAAAACAGCCGCTACAGTGCCGACCTTCACTGTGTGCCGCATTGAAAGCGCTTTCTACGTGCCAATTGGCACGGGCATGCACTAGTAACTTATGATAGATCAGGTATAACACATATAGACTTTGTCAAATGTCCCAGTCAACAGAATGGGCGAAGATAGAGTAATGCTATTTGTACAATCTCCATCTACAATCACATGGACAAGCCAGACCCATAAAGTGGCCCAGGGCTCAGTGCATCGGCATTCACACCAAGCTTTGAGCCCTGGTCCCCCCATCATTTCATGGGTCTAGTTTGTCCATGTGATTGTCAATGGAGATTGTACAAATAGCATTACTCGGCGAATATAAGTGACAAACAAATTTCAACTATTCTACATTAAGCCAAACACACTTCAGCCCAATCAAAGAATAGTGATTGCTGGAATGTATGACCTAAATAAAACTAATCTGTGATAATATATCCAGGCAATAATGAATAAATAGCAACTATTTGTCCTGAGAATCATGTTCTTTTTAATTATACCTTCAAAAACTGAACTCTCAAATATGCTTTCCAACTTGTCTATGCCAGAATAAGATTGCTAAACATTGTATGGAGTTTTACGCGATAGAAACTCTTACGAAAAAAGGACAAAATAAACGCCAGCCACCAAGAAAAATAAGAGAAGATCCATCACTTGAGAATATAGAAGAGATTCTTCAGAGTGACTGCATCTACAACTAAAAGCTCCTAACTTTGGTTTCATAATGTATATGTAGATTACCTTTCCAAATCAAAAAGACTTCCCTCGTCAGTTCCTTGAAATAGATCTTCTACAGAATCAGCAGCTAAACAGAAAAGGCAGCAGTGATGATTGTACAACTCATCAATGAGGGTAATAAATCTCCGTGCCTGAAGTGAGAAAATATCTTAAAAACAGTAAAAAGATTATCATCCAAATGAATAAATGTAAGAAAGAAAGTTCAGCATGTTGGAATTAAATCCTATTATCAGAGTCGCAGCGGAAGCAAAATATAGATCCGAAGATCTTACGGTGTATGTTTCATTACAATTAATTCTACAAAACAATCTACATGCAAATCTATGATCTTAGCATATGTGTGGATACCCTAGGGGTATACTACGATCTATGGAAGACATGCATGCATCTAGTTAGGTGTTTAGAATCATCATACCTTGTCGACCTATGATCCGAAGAGAATGGAACGATGATGAACCGCACGTGAATCGCAAGGGAAGCTGTCGGATGGCACATTGTCCTTTGCGAAGGGAGGAATCCTCGAAGCCCTATCTCTGAGTGCAAGGACTACGAGCCGACGGAGGAATTCGTTGCGAAGACGACGGTGAGCCGCGAGATCTCCTCCTTCTCTTTCTCTCTTCTTCCTTCTCCTTCCTTCTTCTTCCTCTTTCTTCCTTGGCCGAAACGACAAAGAGGGACAGAGGGAGAGGGGTTCGGGTTTTCTGAAGAGGGGAGAGCTAGGGCCGGCTCCTCTCTCTTTATTCCTCATATAGGGCCGGTCCCCAACTGCTTTACGCAAGCTAGGGCCGGCCCCAAGGGGATTACGATGAGGGGGGTCGGTTTTAGGGTTTCAGGATGCCTATCGTTAAGGCTGGACAAAAACGCCCTTCACGAAAAGTGAAACACTGTAAGAGAGATTGAGTAAGGTGCGCAACTCGGAATCGAGTTCCATCAGCGTCTATGAGCTCCTGGAATTATTCCGCTCATTTTAAGATCCATATTCAATATATTCTGAGCCATATTTCAGTATTTACCAAAATACCTCTACGGCCCCTAATACATATGAATTAGCTTCTTAGGCTCCGGGCTTGCGCTCCATCGCGCTACTTAACATCCAACGTATCCAACCAGGTCGGGGAACAATTCCTATACGCAACGACAGGGTGGAACCTTCAGGGTTCAGGATCTCCAGCTCCAACCGGATCCCTGATTAACTATTCCGGTGACATACCGAAAGTTCCGTTAATCAGCTCTAATCCGATTAACCCGCGTAGCGACCCAGAGTGCGACACGAGTTGAACTCTAATGATCCTAAACTTATGTTACTCCCTCGTAACCCTGTTCTCTACTATACTCTGATAATCCTTAGTCCCTCCTATTACTGGTGCCATGATTAGACTCGGGCGGTGGGAAGCACCGTCAGATCCCGATCGATCATCTAACTAGGATTTGATGACTTGTTATCTATAACACCACACACCTTCCGGTGCTATGCCTAGCATTCGGAACGTCGTCAGTCATACTAACAACCACCAGGCATGGATTAATTGTGTGGACAGATCGACTCATCAAAACGCACCCATCCAATACAGGACGCTTGATAACCTGTAGGGATTGCGTGCCACTCAAGTGCCAGCCGGGTAACCCAACGTACCGTGGTATTGGACTATGGAAGGTCCGCACATGTTGGCACATCAAAGCACCATACAACTGGTTGGCCCAGTGTATATGGTCCCTCAGGGTTAAGGCATAGTAAGACGGTTTATGCACCAGTGTCTAAATCACTGAACTGTGCACCGTCTTGGTTCCTGTTCAACACGATCATCGTGTTTGGTCAGGTGAATGGAAATCCCACGTTCCCGTGGTGGAGACTTAACCACATCCTCTATCTGCCAATAGCTTATTTTAGTGAAGCGACCGGCATCATCAAAGTTGTAAACTAATTCTAGGTCTACACAGAACTGGTCCATTGAGTCTCTCAAGCATAGATCCACCATGCGTCTCAGTGGCCTACTGTGCTCCCTACGATCCTTTATTATATATATATATTAACATATACCAAAGTAGTATTCTAATTAGAGCAATAACCAAAATCATCTTTATTAATGTTAATACAGAAAATCCACGCTCAGGACACACGAGCTACAACAATCTCCCACTTGGTTTAGCGGGGAATAACAGTCTTAACTCTCATGGCATCCACGTGCTTCTTAAAAGCCTTGGTCGGTAACGTCTTTGTGAAAGGGTCTGCCATGTTATCTGCATGTGCTACCTGAGTCACTGCAATCTCCCCTCGCTTCTGCAAGTCCCGGATAATGTAGTATTTCCGCTCGATATGCTTACTCTTCTGATGATATCTTGGCTCCTTGGATTGTGCTACTGCTCCACTATTGTCGCAGTAAATAACACTAGGATCTTGAGCTCCCGATATACATCCTAAGTCCGTGAGGAACTTCTTGAGCCACACTGCCTCCTTGGCTGCTTCGCACGCCGCAACGTACTCAGCCTCTGTCGTCGAATCCGCGATGCATCCCTACTTCACGCTCCTCCAACTGACAGCTCCTCCCAATGAAAACACAAACCCTGATATCGATCTCCTAGATTCCGGATCTGCTGCAAAATCAGAATCCGTGTATCCAATCGGCATCAGTTCCTGTGAAGAGTAAACTAACTCATAATCTCTCGTCCTACGGAGATACTTGAGTATACTTTTCACAGCAGTCCAGTGCCCTGGACCCGGATTTGACAAATACCTGCCCATCATGTCTACTGCATAGCATATAACTGGTCTCGTGCACTGCATAGCATACATCAGACTCCCTACAGCCGAAGCATAAGGTATCTTCTGCATCTCTGCCCTCTCCTCAGGAGTCTTAGGACCTTGATCCTTGGATAACTTCATTCTATGTCTGAATGGAACCAGTCCCTTCTTGGAGTTGTGCATACTGAATCTAACCAAGATAGTATCTATGTAGGCTGACTATGACAGCGAGAGTCTTGTTCTGGCGATCTCGAGTTACCTTAATCCCCAGAACATAACTTGCTTCACCCAAGTCTTTCATGTCAAATTGAGAAGATAACCACACCTTTACTGTAAACAACGTTCCAACATCATTTCCAATGAGCAGGATATCGTCTACGTAAAGTACTAGGAAAACTACTGCAATCTTATCACTCCTCTTATAAACACATGGTTCATCCATGTTCTGTTCAAATCCATAAGACTGGATAGCCTGATCAAAACGTATGTTCTAACTTCTGGATGCTTGCTTCAATCCATAAATGGACCTTTGCAACTTGCACACCAGACTTTCCTGACCTTTTGCGACAAAGCCTGGAGGCTGAGACATATAGATGTCTTCTTCCAAATCCCCGTTGAGAAATGCGGTCTTGACATCCATTTGCCAGATCTTCCAATCATAATGGGCTGCAATGGACAAGAGAATCCAGATAGACTTAAGCATAGCCACTGGCGAAAAGGTTTCGTCATAGTCGATCCCTTCTCGCTGGATATAACCCTTAGCGACTAGTCTAACTTTGTAAGTCTCAACGGTACCATCCGGACCTCTTTTTCTTTTGTACACCCACTTACACCCAACAGGTTTAATATTGTGAGGTGGTGCTACAAGTGTCCAGACCGAGTTTTGGGACATCGATGTCAGTTCTGCCTCCATGGCTTTCTGCCATGCTGTATGGTCAGAGGATACCATCGCTTCGTCATAATTCAGAGGATCATTCTCCTGAAACTCTGAATCTACCAAAAAAGCTTCTTCAATGTATCTATCAGGAGTTCTTGTGGTCCGCCCACTGTGACGAGCCTGCGGTGGTTCCATAGGAGTCGATTCTACAGTATCGTTTATCTTAGTGGTATCGACTCCCACTACATTTTCTGTTTACGTACTCCCATCCAAGGTACAAAATCTCGACATATTTCGCGAAATATCGCGAAATATTTCGGTTTTCTCAAACCTCGGCACGAAATTCGTATTGTGATATCGAACGAAATAGGAATGACGATAATATCGCGATATATCGCGATATTTCGTGCGATATATTTGTTGCCACGAAATATCGCGATATTTCGTGGATATTTCGGGACATTTCGGAAAATTTCGAGACATTTCGGGAAATTTCGGGATTTTCACACCGAAATGTTGGGACTGACTGGTTATGAAAGGGGACTGGGGGTTTCGGTTTCAGCAGCTTATTTACATATAATAACATTTTACTTTAAGTTATTATATGTAAATAAGCAAATACCCCCCCATTTGATTTCAATAAAAATATCAAAAAAATCAAAAACCAAGTGAATCAAAAAGTAGGTTTTCAGTTTTAGTAGGAGAAAACAGTTTTTTCGGTTTTTCATAAAATTTGTATGTTGAGAAAAGTGGTTAAATCAACTCATTTTTAGCTCAAAAAATTCCACAAGATGTAGAACTATAAGTACATCTAGAAAACCATGGTCCGTCAAAGAAAATTTTGAATGTATAAAAACTTTTCTTTATAAAAACTCATTTTTTCAGACTTAGTAAAAAAAACAGTGTTTTGCATTTCAGCATAATTTTTGCACGATTTCAAACTTGCACAACTTTCTTGTTTTAAGTTCACTTTCAAAATCGTTTGAAGCATTAATTTAACAATCAACTAATCTTTATTTTGGAAATATTTTTCTCCACAAAAAAGATTAAAAAGCATTTTAAAAACATAGATCAAAACAGGACCAAACAAGACTGCACAAGACTCACAGACTCAAATACTAAATACATGCTTTGTGATGCTCTACACCCGTAGATAGGGTATAAATATTATCTGAGTGTTCTAAAACGTGTATCTATACTTAGTTTATGACTATCCAGAGTTTCATTCAAAAATTCCATTAAAAAATCAATATTTCCACCATTTCCATCAAATCACAATATTTCCACACTGTCGAAATATTTCCACGAAATATTTCCATTTTCCAGGAGGTCGAAATATTGACCGAAATGGAAATTTCGAACCTTGCTCCCATCAGTACCAAGCAATTCTTCAAGAACTACTTTACTGGTGGGCTTATGGTCTATTAAATAATCCTGCTCTAGGAATACGACGTTTGTCAAGACGACAACCTTTCTATCCTCAGGATCATAAAATAAACCACCCTTTATCCCTTTTGGATACCCAACGAATAGACATACCTTAGTCTTTGACTACATCTTGTCTCGCTTGTCCTTCCGCACATGTGCTGGACAACCCCAAATCCTAAAGTGCTGCAGGTTTGGCTTTCACTTCAACCACAGCTCCTAAGGAGTTAGAGGTACTGACTTTGATGGAACAAACTTCAAGGTATATGCTGCCGTCTCTAGGGCATATCCCCAAAAACTAGGTGGCAATGTTGCATAACTCATCATAGTCCAAACCATATCTAACAAAGTTTAGTTTCTCCTTTCAGATACACAGTTTTGTTACGGTGTCCCTGGTGAAGTCAACTGGGACATGATCTCATGCTCACGCAGGTACCCAATAAATTCATCCAATAGGTATTCGCCTCCTCGATCCGATCGAAGAGACTTGATACTCTTACCCGTCTGCTTTTCTGCTTCAGCTATGAACTCCTTGAACTTATCAAAGGATTCAGACTTCCGCCACATTAGGTATATGTATCCGATCATCCGTGAAGGTGATGAAATACTCGAAGCCTCCTATGGCACGGAAACTTATGGGCCCACATACATCAGTGTGTACTAAATCCAATACCTCCTGAGATCTGGTACCTTTGGCTCGGAAAGTTCTTTTAGTCATCTTGCCTTTTAGGCAAGACTCACACGTTGGTAGGCTTTTTGAAACATCTAGACCTAAAAGTTCTGCCTTAACCAACCTATGAAACCTGTCTGAGGCTATGTGTCCAAGCCTTAGATGTTAAAGGAGTGTTGCATTATCTGAGGGATTTTTCCTTTTAGTTGATTTAACCACACATGTTTCAGTTATGTTATCCTGCTTATGATTGGAGTTAATTACATAGAGACCATTCTGTGTCTTTCCCTTACAAACAAAGGAACCATTCAATTTAATTGACACACCAGAAGCATCAAATAAAACTGAAAAACCTTCATTATTCAATAAGGAAACAAAAATTAAGTTTCGTCTCAAGGACGGTACATAAAGTATGTCTCTAAGTAATAAACTTCTTCCATCAAGAAACTGCAAGACGACATCTCCAACTGCTTCAGTTTCTACCACGGTCTCAGTTCCCATGCTCAGGATGATCTCCCCATCACCCAGTTTTTTTGCCTCCTTGAACCCCTGCAAATTATTACAAGCATGGTTAGTGGAACCAGAATCCACAATCCATGAAACTAGAGAACAACTGGATGCTACAAGTGATTCCACTATGTGGATTTGAGATATATCTGTCTCAGCCTTCTTGGAAGCCGTGCGGTAGTCACCCTTCCAGTACCCCTTCTTGCCGCATCAGAAACATTTTCCTTCGGGCTTCGCTGGACCATCCTGCTTAAGAACCTGCAACTGCACCTGGCCCATCTTCACAGGTTTCTTAGACTTTCTTTTCTAAAACTTGCCTTTGGCTTTCAGATAAAACTTCCGCTCTACGTTCAAGAATTGGGCTCCTGCCTCCATCTCGTCCTCTGCCGCCTGAAGCGCCGCTAGGAGCTCTGCGTTAATCATCTCCAACCGGTTAAGATTAAAGTTGGCAAGGTTCTAAAAAGCGCTAGGCGCTAGTCGGGAGGTGGGGGGCCGCCTAGGCGGCCTAGGCGGCGCCTAGGCGTTTTGCCTTTTTTTAATTTTTTTAATTATTATTTTGATATTATATAATATATATATGTTTAAAAATTAATATAAGTTCAAAATTATCCCAAACCATTATTTTAAAGAACAAGTATATAACCATAATTCAAGATTGAGTGATTAACAAGAACAAAAGCAAACATGGTCCGCCTGGCCAGCCTCAGCCCGCCTGGTCCGCAAGGCCCGCCTGAGCCCGCCTAGTCGCCTAGGCGCCTTGCCCCGCCTAGCTCCTCCTGGGAGCTTGGCCGCTTTTCTGGAGCGCCTAGGGCCTAGGCGAGGCGGTGGGGGGCCGCCTAGCGCCTAGGCGGCCTGGGCCGCTTTTTAGAACACTGAAAGTTGGTAACGAAACCCTCAAACATTCCTGACAGAGACGTAATGAAAATGTCGGTCTGGATCTCTGCATCCAAGATGACATCGAAGGAACCAAGTTCATTCACATAGCCAAACAATTTCAGCATATGATCCCGAACTAAAGTCCCTTCTGCCATCTTCGTGGACACCAATTTCCTGATGGTCAGGTAACGAGTTACCCGACTACGACCCTCGAACATTTCCTTTAAATAGAGCATCATATCTGAAGCGAAGGCCATGTCTTCGACTTGTTTCTGAAGGACGGTCTGCAAGGAAGCCACTATGTGGCACTTGCACATCTCATCAGCATCTAGCCAATCTATCCATTCCTTCAATTGGGCCTCAATAGCACTTGGTCCCGGCATGGCCGGTTGAGGGGTACTTAGGGTAATTGAGTGTTTGCCAACCCTTAGGACGAGCATTAGGCTACACTTTCAGTTCTCGTAGTTTGGTTCCGTAAGTTTGTTATCATTAAGGATGGAGGCAAGGGGATCGAGCTTGGTCATAATTTCTATAAACAATGGTTTAAAGCAAAAATTAGGATCTACTACAATCTATTTTATGGAATTTAAAAATAGATAATGTTTACTCCAGCCGCTATGTCTTCACTACCTCAAATGGAGACATCTAGGAATCTAAATTCCCAAGGCTCAAGCACTGAGACTATCGGCCTTGAATTGGAGACAGCATCTCGTTGAGAGCATGCAACCGTTTTGCCAACGGGGTGTTTACGACCCAGTCTTCATCAGAATTATCCATGGCAAACTGAAAGACCTCCCAGTCTCCTTTTGACCAGCTTTATGTGACCCGCTATGTGCAGCAACGACGGCTTCACACAAGCTTTCGAATGCTTCCCACAAATCTAGGTGATGTCAGCAGGGGTGTCTATGGGCTCCCACAGTGTAGGAAAAAACCGTCACCCACTGCTACCGGCATCCTCCATGTCCCGAAGGAAACCACTAAGCGAACCAGAATGAAAGGAAATACAGCTCTCACCCGGTGGGAATATCGAACTGTGTACCTCCCACCCAGACCCTTAGCCGGTTGGTTGTGGAGGCCAGGGGCTCCCCATTGGAGGGAACCTCCTACACATCCTTTCTTTATAAGGTTTTATGCATATCTAGGAAGATCACGACCTCCTAGACCTAGACCCTGATCTACCACGCTCCCACTAGGATTACAAACCTTCCCGCAAAGCATTAATATCCTTGAAAAATATCATAGTCTCTACCTTGAATACTCAGCTTTCGCATTTCTTGCAAGGATCACATTACATAGATTCCAAGGATCCCGATACTTCACTAGTTTGCCCATAATCCTAAGATCTGGAGCCTAGCCTAAGGTCAACGTGGAAAGGACTCCCACTAGAATAACGCCTCATTCAAAATTTGATGTCCGATGTCATAGTAGACCTCATCTTATTATAGGTTTCGATGCTGGCCAAATAGGGACATCCGACAACCTCCGCCGGATCTCAACCTAATGGTGTAATAACCAAATCGTGATGAGTTCACACTACCATCAAACGTCAACTAGAAACGAGTATCACTTAGTGGAATCCTAACCTAACTTGGTCGCTAGGACCATGTGGGGAAAGGGCATCCCACTAGGGTTATCATACTTCTTATGGGGACATTAGTTATCTCTAAACAAATCTAACACTGCGTCTATCTCGGCGCACAATACTTGGCTACCTGAACTACCACGAGGGCGGTTACCACCTTTCCTTTTAGTTAGCCACCGGATTCGCACGTGTTAGAACCATATAAAGACACCGATGAATCCATAAGTTAAGTACTAACCTTAAGCCTGATCTAGAGACTAACTCACAAGCAAGATAGATAATTAAATTATCATCGGGGTTCTCTAAACACTAAGTAAAGAGAACAGAAAAAACATCCAAACTGAATCAAGTCCAAGATCCAACCCCTGAACCTGAATAGCACAGCCAAGATATCATGTTCTTCCGTTCTACACGATCTCCCAACGACGATCCCGATCATTGCCAACGTGCATGCTTTCGTCGGTTCTTTGCACTCCATGGTACCGCTTGCCCGAACCGTAGATGTAGTATCATCTCCTTCGTCATGTGGTCGAAAAACTAACACGCTCCAACCAAGTGCTCGTTCGTGTACAATTTCGCTAGAAAGAAAAGAAACAATCCTAAAAAAACATAACCAGGGAACCGAGGGTGATCAATCTCCACCCCCGCCCATCTAGAGTCTTAAAATCCACAAGCACAACAATAATCAATGCAAAAAATTAAATCCGGGGTCCGACCCCCGGAGTCATACAATCACAGATTATTATTCATCGTGGCACCTGCAAAAAGGCGATACATAGCACAATCCATATGCATGATATATGCCGAACCCCAACAAAAACATATGTCATCATATATTCACAGAATGTTTTCACGAATTCATGCATGAAACACACACCGAAGCGTGCTCTGATACCAATTGTTGGAATTAAATCCTATTATCAGAGTCGCAGCGGAAGCAAAAGATAGATCCGAAGATCTTACGGTGTATGTTTCATTACAATTAATTTTACAAAACAATCTACATGCAAATCTATGATCTTACCATATGTGCGGACACCCTAGAGACATACTACGATCTACGAAAGACATGCATGCATCTAGTTGGGTGTTTAGAATCATCATACCTTGTGGACCTATGATCCGAAGAGAATTGAACGATGATGAACCGCATGTGAATCGCAAAGGAAGCTGTCGGATGGCACCTTGTACTTTGCGAAGGGAGGAATCCTCGAAGTCCTTTATCTGAGTGCAAGGACTACGAGCCGACGGAGGAATTCGTTGCGAAGACAACGGCGAGCCGCGAGATCTCCTTCTCTTTCTCTTCTTCCTTCTTCTTCCTTCCTCCTTCCTTCTTCCTCTTTCTTCCTTTGCCGAAACCACAAAGAGGGAAAGAGGGAAAAAGGGAGAGAGGTTCAGGTTTTCTCAAGAGGGGAGAGCTAGGGCCGGCCCCTCTCTATTCCTCATATAGGGCCGGTCCCCAACTGCTCTACGCAAGCTAGGGCCGGCCCCAAGGGGATTAAAATGAGGGGGGGTCGGTTTTAGGGTTTCAGCATGCCTATCGTGAAGCCTGGACGAAAACGCCCTTCACGAAAAGTGAAACACTGTAAGAAAGATTGAGTGAGGTGAGCTACTCAGAATCGAGTTCCGTCAGCGCCTATGAGCTCCTGGAATTATTCCGCTCATTTTAAAATCCATATTCAATATGTTCTGAGCCATATTTCAGTATTTACCAAAATGCCCCTATGGCCCCTAACACATGTGAATTAACTTCTTAGGCTCCGGGTTTGCGCTCCATCACGTTACTTCACATTCAACAATATCCAACCAGGTCGGGGAACAATTCTTATACGTAACAATAGGGTGGAACCTTCAGGGTTCAGGATCTCCAGCTCCAACCGGATCCCTGATTAACTGTTCCGATGACACACCAGTTCCGTTAATCAGCCCTAATCCGATTAACCCGCGTAGCCACCCAGAGTGCGACGCGAGTTGAACTCTAGTAATCCTAAACTTATGTTACTCCCTCGTAACCCTGTTCTCTACTATACCCTGATAACCCTTAGTCCCTCCTATTACTGATGCCATGATTAGACTCGGGCGATGGAGAGCACCGTCAGATCCCGATCGATCATCTGACTAGGATTTGATAACTTGTCATCTATAACACCACATACTTTCCGGTACTATGCCTAGCATCCGGAACGTCGTCAGTTATACTGACAAGCACCAGGCCTAGATTAATTGTGTGGACAGATTGACTCATCAAAACTCACCCATCCAACACTGGACGTCGGATAACCTGTAGGAATTACGTGCCACTCAAGTACCAGCCGGGTAACCCAACGTACCGTGGTATTGGACTATGGAATATCAGCACAATTTGGTACATCAAAGCACCACACAACTGGTTAGCCCAGTGTACATGGTCCCTCAGGGTTAAGGACAGATTATCTATAGTAGTAAGACGGTTTATGCACCAGAGTCTGAATTACTGAACTGTGCACCGTCTTAGTTCCTATTCAACACGATCATCGTGATTAGTCAGGTGAATGGGAATCACACGTTCCCATGGTGGAAACTTTCATCCCATCCTCTACCTGCCAACAGCTTATTCTTGGTGAAGCGACCGGCATCACCAAAGCTGTGAACTAGTTTTAGGTCTACACAGAACTGGTCCACTGGGTCTCCCAAGCATGGATCCACTATACGCCTCAGTGGTCTACTGTATTCCCTAGGGTCCTTTATTATATATGTATTAACATATACCAAAGTAGTATTCTAATTAGAGCAATAACCAAAGTCATCTTTATTAATGTTAATACAGAAAATCCACGCTTAGGACACACGAGCTACAACACAGCCAAGCTTCCCTATCAAGATAAGATAGTGTGAAAACACTGAAAAGTGAATATCACTTCCTTACCACCATCAAGCCTTGATCTACAACTATCATTTGAACATCCTCATTTTGCGGTAATTTTCGTATCAGGTAAGATACTCCTATAAGATCCTTGATCTAGTTCAAATTCTTTTATAATTTGCAGGATCTCCATACACGATCCTCCGATCACCTTACTAGTAGCAGGTGAAATAATTCGGGGCATAAGGTGAGGCATTACACAATCTCAGGGAAGTAAGGTGTAAGCCTATGAATTCATCTTTCCATGAAAGAAATATTTTGAAACTGAAATCTGTGTGAAACAAACGAAAGATTATTGATGTAATTGATGTACTTTTGACTCGACTGGTACCAACATTGGGAAGTAAAAATTGCCACATTGCATACTCAAAATGTGTTGAATCATGAAGCAAATATATCAAAAAAATGACAGCCTTGGTTCAATACACAGTGCTCTATGGTTTATGACTTTATGTATAGCTTTAGGTGAATAATATTCTAACCTACCTCAGTGTATGGCCTGAAGTGAAAATAGAAGAAACACTCCTTCATTGATCGAGGAAATATTCAAAGCCTAAAGTGCATGTTTCCCATGTATTGGGAAAAATGTCTTGTGCTTTTAAACGATGTTTATGTGCCTCATCTTTTATAGCCTCACCCCTGAGCCACAAGGCATTTTTCAAGAGCCTTACCTCGAGGAAAAGACGAGTCAAACTCAAATAAGCATTTGTAAACAAATGGACTTATCCAGGTCATCTGATTGACTAAGTGGATTGTATTGTAAACTTATTGGAGGCCTCTAGTTCTTCTATTTAAGTATTTCGCTGTTGGGCCTTTAAAAGCACTTATTTTAGAAAAATATATCACTTTGTAAATAAAAGAAGATGACGTGGGAGTTGGGAGAATCGTAACGGTTAGACTCGGTAGTGACAGTCGATCCTAGTACGGTCTCTCTATCAGGAACATTATTGTCGTAAATCTAATAGATTATGATTATGAAGTTACACTGTTACAGACAGATGGAGAATGTGCATCGTGTTGATTCATGCATTAGTTGTTAGATTTGTAGATATGAAGAGAGATGCCATTTCAAATTAATACAATCTGCAATTTGTGGAAAAACAAGAAGAAAACCTGCATGGAACAAGAATACCTTGTCACGGATCCTCATGCTCATAACTGGAATATCTGATATGAAAACTGTGTGATAATTCCTAGCGATTGCAATATAATCTGCTGCCCCAACCTGAAAAAGTTGAGTGAGCAGAAAGATTAGGTTAAATCATGAATTCACCTAAGTGGGTAGTGCTACACAAATCAGCACAAAAGTACCTTCAAAAAAACAAAAATCAGCAAAAAAGTCTCGGTGCCTAGAAATAAACACCACTTTGTCTGTGGACCTAGAAGGAATATTTGAACCCTATAATTACAGAAATACCCCACATATATACTATAATTTCCTACAAGGCTACAATACAATATAATACCGTAAATGGAGTCCAATACAAGTGTCTGGCTTTCACTTTCCCACCTGCTTTGATGTTGGTACTCTTATTAGTCACTACATGCACCCCTCTACTCTCCCCAATCTCCTGCACACTTGAATTAATCAACTGGAAAATATACTCTTTATATAGTTAGTGACTTTTATAGACTTCTGGAGATTGTGTCAACGTGACAATACACGAGGAAATTTATTATATTCCTTATTAGGAGATGACGGCTAGGATTTGGAGAGAATGGATGTCTCTTCATTGAGGGACTAAGCCCAATATTTGTGTACATCAATACACAATGAACCCAACCCGACTATACATAAAACCTGATCCATCTCTATACATTGACACTCCCCCTCAAACTCACGATGGATCATGTATCGAGAGTTTGCTGACAAAATGCCGGAAGCGAGAAACTGTAAGAGGCTTCATGAGAAAGTCAGCAGTCTACTCCTTCGATTGAAACAACCCGACTATACATAAAACCCGATCCATCTTTATACATTAACACTTCCCCTCAAACTCACGATGAATCATATATCGAGAGTTTGCTGACAAAATGCCGGAAGCGAGAAACTGTAAGAGGCTTTGTGAGAAAGTCAGCAGTCTGCTCCGTCGATTGAATGAATTCCAAGGAGATGGTGTGGGCGAGAAACTCCTAGCGAACATAGTGACAGCCAACCTCTATATGTTTTGTCCGTTCGTGGAAAACCGGATTGCTAGCAATCTGAATAGCACTCCGGTTGTCACAGAATAGAAGTGTGGGCTCGAATATCACGACTCCCAGGTCGAGGAGAAGACGACGAATGCAGACAATCTCTGCGGTGGTGGAATCCATTGCCCTGTATTCAGTTTCGGTGCTGGAGCAAGCAATGGACTCCTGTTTCTTAATGCGCCAAGAAATGAGGGAGTCACTAAGAAACATACAATAGCCGGTGGTAGAACGGCGAGTAGCAAGATCTCCTAGCCAGTCTGCATTGGAGTAGGTGCATAGCACTAGAGTAGAGGTGGAAAGTAGAAACAATGAATGTGTGATGGTGCCCTGGAGATAACGGATGATCCTGAGTACCGCTGCATAGTGAACAGTGCAGGTAGCCTGAACAAACTGACTGACAATGCCAACAGCATGAGCAATGTCAAATCTAGTCATAGTGAGATAGACTAGCATACTAACCAACCTCTGATATCTGGAGACGTCCCGGAGAGGCTCATCATTTGTAGGTAGGAGCTTTAAGTTGAGCTCCATGGGTGTATCAACAGTATAAGAGTGAGATCAGCATCGGCAAGGATGTCGGAGATGTACTTCTGCTAGGAGACTAACAAACCACGGTTCGAATGGACAATCTCAAGGCCAAGGAAGTACCGAAGAGGGCCCAAATCTTTTATCTCAAACTGACTTTGGAGATGACGCTGAAGGGATGCTATGGTGGCACTATCGTCCCCGGTGATAGTCATATCATCCACATACAGTAGCAAAATAGCCAGACCATGACTATAGGAGTAGGTGAACAGGGCATAGTTAGAGTATCGCTAGACAAACTCAGCGGCAAGAACTACATTGTGAAAGCACTCAAACCAGGCACAAGGGACCTATTTGATCCCATAGATAGCCTGATGCAGACGACAGACGTGCCCCGGAGGAACAGAAATGCCCGAGGAGACATCTATACCTCCTCTGAGAGGTCACCGTGAAGGAACACATTGGCACGTCCATCTGATGGAGAGGCCACCCTTGAGCAGTTGCCACAGCTAAGAAGGTGCGCATAGTAGTCATCCGTGTAACTGGAGCAAACGTCTCCTCGTAGTCAATCCCATACTCCTGGGAGAATCCACGAGCAACAAGGCAGGCCTTGTGCCGCTCAATGGAACCGTTAGGTCGAGTCTTGACCTTGAAGATCCATTTGCAGATGATAGGCACTACGCCTGAGAGACAAGGAACTAAATCCCAAGTCTGATCCGCTGAAAAACCTCAAGCTCCACTGACATGTCTTGTCGCCACTCTGGGTGTAAATCTGTCTCACGGTACGACTAGAACTCCCGGTGGGTGTGGAGAGCATTAAGAAAGATCTAGTAGGGCAGGGAGTAAAAGGCAACAACAGAGTATCCAAAGGATTTAGAAGAGTCAGAGTTAAAAGCAGAGTAGCCAAACCTATTGGGAGAGTAGTTATATCTGTCAAAAGGGTGATGTTCATGCAGGATTGCGCCGAACAGGGCTAGGATCCACGACAGGAGAGGAGGGAGCAGCAGCAGGCGAGGGAGTACCAGTGGGAACAGACTCGGTAGAGGAGACAGTGGAGTGACGAACATAAACACGAGTGACAGGGAATAGTGGAGGGGGAGGTGGTGGCGGAGAAAACAGGGGGCGGCATGGTAAGTAGGGGTGAGGTAGAAAGGGGAAGTGGAGAAGGAGATGGAGGAAACGAAGGAGAGGGTCTAATGGGGGAAGATGGAGAAAACAATAAAAGAAAAAGTAGTGGTGGTAAGGATGGAGATGCATGTGGTGATAAGAGAACCTGTAATTCGATAGAGACGAACGGGACATCCTCAACAAAAGAAACATGACAAGACACGAATCCTGTAACATCCGCCCCAAACACACAAGATTTTGTCCGCTTTGCCTGTACCCGCACGAGAACTTTCCAGGGTGGTCACTCATCCTAGTACTGCTCTCGCCCGAGCATGCTTAACTACGGAGTTCTTAAGAATTCCGTAGCGGCGCACGGTTTTTAAACGTGCTTCTATGTTTGGGAGGGGAAATTGTATAAGTAGCTCAGGATCACCTTCTCTCCAGGCGATGTGGGGCTAACTCATGGCCTTGTACACCTCACCTCATCCATCTTGGCATCACAGCCTCAGGAGTCTTGCCTCTTGGCTATAGGCCTATTGGATCTTGGTTGTCACAATCCACCCCCCTTAGGGCTACACGTCCTCGTGTAGGGTTAGACCCCCCCATCCCGAGGAGAACCCACAAGATTTTGTCCGCTTGCCCGTACCCGCACGAGAACTTCCCAGGGTGGTCACCCATCCTAGTACTGCTCTCGCCCAAGCATGCTTAACTACGGAGTTCTTACGAATTCCGTAGCGCGTCTTCTATGTTTGGGAGGGGAAATTATATGAATAGCTCAGGATCTCCTTTTCTCCAGGCGATGTGGGGCTAACTCGTGGACTTGTACACCTCACCTCACCTCATCCATCTTGGCATCCCAGCCTCAGGAGTCTTGGCTTTTGGCTATTGGCCTATTGGTCGTCACAATAGGCCAATAGCCAAAAGCCAAGACTCCTGAGGCTGTAATGCCAATAGCCAAGAACCACGATCCAATAGGCCAATAGCCAAGAGCCAAGACTCCTGAGGCTGTGATGCCAAGATGGATGAGGTGAGGTGAGGTGAGGTGAGGTGTACAAGGCCATGAGTTAGCCCCACATCGTCTGGAGAGAAGGAGATCCTGAGCTACTTATATAATTTCCCCTCCCAAACATAGAAGACACGTTTAAAAACTATGCGCCGCTATGGAATTCTTAAAAACTCCGTAGTTAAGCGTGCTCGGGCGAGAGCAGTACTAGGATAGGTGACCACCCTGGTGATGGGATGCTTATACTGATATAAGCCCAAGTGCAGAATTTAAGACCTTAAAAATCAGATTTCAGCACATTACAATCAGATTTCAGCAAGCTTATAATCATGGTTCATCATCCATTCAATCCCAATCAGATTTAATTTAACAAAATAATAAAACGGACAAGATGAACATTAATTTCAGATTATAATGACTGAATTCCAGCAATGAGAACAATAACAATCTCAAATTAACACACCAATGTTTCAAAGAACAACCAAAGATCTAACGATAAACCCTAATGGATGAGATTCACGGAAAAACCAAATATTAGGAACCCTAATATGAAATCAGCAATAAGGCCGGTTGCGGGAAAGAAAAATATCACATGAAAAGATCAGAGGATAATCCAAACCGTGCGTTGGTCAATGCCGGCGGCTGGCAGGAGCTCCGTTGTTGCAGATGAAAGGCGCGGAATGGGAGGCGTGGTCCAGAAGAAGAGGTGAAGAAGCCGAGACGATGGATCTTTGAAGATGAGGAAACTTCGCGTCGATCTTCCGCGAAGTCGTAGACGAATGGCGAGACGACGGGGTAGAAGCGTGCGAAGGGAGAAAAGATTAGAAGCAGGGAAGAATTGTCGGAAGGGATACACCGAACAAGCGCACACGCTTCTCCGTTCTAGGGTTTCAATTTCATATCATTCTCCTTTTCCTCAATTAGGGTTTTAGAATTTATAGGGGAAACAACCAAGAAACACAAAAGGAAAGGAAAGAAGGAGAGCGAGAGGCCGGTCGGGTAGAGAGAGAGAGAGGGACGCGCGGGTGAGAGAGGGGGCACGGGGCGTTCGCGGGAGAGAGAAAGGGGGCCGGTCGGGTAGGGTCTAGGTTAGGGTTTTTGGGTTTTGATCCTCCGTCGAATCTCATCCATTGAGATCTATCCTAACTTAAGATCCTACGGCTAAAAAGTAAACACAGAAACGAGTCAGTTCGGCATCTGTGGCTCGAACCGGATGCGAACATGGCTCGCACCTACCCAAACCAGAAATAAAACTGCAAATAACTAACGATCCGTTGGTCGGATCGAAATAAAATAAAGACCAAAGTTGTAGATCTCCGAATGAGCTTTCCATTGGTGCAGACGGATCGACGATCGGCTTCCTGGATCTCCGGCGCGGATGAAAATACGCCATCAGCTGTAGCAAATCTGCACGTAGTAGGCTCGTCTACATCAAGTCCCCCGGACTCAAAAGAACTCGACTCCTGTCGAGCAAGGTCCTGGATCCGGCGGGGGCTCTCCTGGTAGTAACTGCAACCGCTGAATCTGCTCTGACTGCTCTCCCGGGTCTGGTGGCCAAGTAATCCGCCTCAAGTACGCCGCAACTTCATCTGGCATCCCCTGCCCCTCGACGCTAAGCGAAGACCTGAAAACCAAAACCAACATCCTCCACGGCACGATAAGATCTTCAAAATACTCAGATAATTTTATGTGATAATAGGAGTTTGGGTTGACATGAAATTCAAATGACATATGAAAAGAAAGGCCGCGGGAGCATAATGTGATGCGAGTCATAGGCGTGCGCAATAGGCAATGGTGTATTTGAAAGGCCATGGGGTGCGGGTGCATTATGTGGTGCTCGAAGTGGCCTGCGCACGGTGCAAAACAAGTGGATTCTAGAAGACGACGAAGATATGTAATGCAATCATTGTCTGGATGCAGTGAATAAAATAAGAAATTAAAGAACTCATCATGCCACTTGTTATGACTCCGAAAAATTAAAGATGGTGGGTTGTCTGAAATCTGAAAGCATGATTCATAAGTATTTTGCATCGAAAAGTGATCAAACATGCCAAAGTCGTCTTTAAGGTTAAACTCAACACTTGGATGATATGGATGCACATATGATTGGTCTATGATTGTAGAGATGACAGGCAAATGATGAATGCGAGTGTCATGAATGCCTACAGACTCTAAATGCGATGTGCATGCAATGGAATGCAAAATGTGGTCTAATCCCTTCCCAATTGTTAGCGAATCAGATGAACACCCTACTAGATTATCAGCGAATGGGGGTATGGGCTGACTCTGACTCAGAAGACTTGGAGGTGCGTGGGACCGGTGCCTCCTAAAATATGTGGGCCATAGGGTGACATTGATGCCGTCCTTAAGAAAGGTATAGGTGTTGGCTTTTCCGTGATGTTGTACATCTCGGTCGATCTGCCAGGGACGCCCTAATATAACATCGGCAACTTCTAAAGGAAGGACATCGCACCAAATCTCATCGTGATATTGCAACCCAATTGACAATTTTGCCAAACAATGAGTTACCAACTTGCTCGTGGTGTTGTCTAGCCAGGATGTTTTGTAAGGGTGAGCCAATGGTTTAACTTTCCATTTCTTGCTCCTAACTACCCTTTCATTGATCAGATTGGTGGTGCAACCTCTATCGATCAAGACACAAAGGTCCATGCCATTAACATTGCAGACGGTTCGGAACAGCTCGAACCTCTGGTTCTTGCAGTGTGGCTTAGGGGGTCCTCCACAGAGCTCGTGGGGTAGCAACGCTTTGGGTGCTTAGGGTGATGGCGACTGGTGAACAACCAACAGTGGTGCAGTCACATCATCTCCTTCCAAGACAAGGTCATTGAAGTGTTCCCCTTCAGACTCATGACTATCCTCGTCATTATCCGCAAGATTTGTCTGTGGATGGAATTGACGGCGAGGACAATCGGCTGACTTGTGACCCGGCTGGTTGCATTTGAAACACTTAATTTGGCTCGGGTTGGGTCCTAAAACTCCTTTACCCTTCTCGGTGGGTGCAGGAACTGTACCAGCTATAGGTGACGGTCCAGGGAGTGGTCTACTAACAGATCCGGATGGTGCCCTAGTGTTGTCATATCGCCGGGACGCAGATCGGGAGTGGTGAGACTCGACTTTCTTAGCCCGACGGTGTGCATTACTGACCTGATACAAGTCGTGAAGGGACACCACCTCTTGAATTGAAGGCTTGAGACCATTGACATACCTAGCGACGCTCTGCTCTTCATCTTCATGCAGATCATTGCGAGCTTGGAGCTTGTAGAATTCATTGGTGTAATCGTCTACCGATTTATGCTCTTGTCGCAGGTTTTGAAATTTCTGGAACACACTTTGTTTGAAATCAGAAGGGAGGAACTTTTGTTGCATCTTTCCCCTCATGTGTGTCCAAGTGGAAATTTTCTCTTTTCCTTTCCTACCCCTAGTAGCCTGCAACTGTTTCCACCAGATCAGTGCATGACCTTTCAGTTTAAGGCTGACAAACTTGACTTGTTTGTCGCGGGGGATTTCTTTCCACTCAAAGTATTGGTCGATTCGCTCAGCCCATTCTAGGAACTCTTCGGGATCCATCCTACCCTCGAACTCAGGAATTTCTATTTTAATGCCCTGATCCCAGCCCCAGTGGAATTTCGATCTCCTATGACTTTGCCTACTTTGCCTCTCAGTCCATCAGAGGAACTGACGCTGTCACCTCCTGACTCTAGGTCTAACTCACTATGCCTTGGTGACGCTCTAGTCCTGTGTTCGCGACGGGGTCGCGGTGGATTCTGGGAATTGGTGAAGGCCAAGGTCAAGGTTTCAATCTGGGTCTGAAGCCTATCCATGTGTTCCTGGTGCCTTATGAAGGCATCTTGCCAAGTACGGGGTGGAGAAGATCCAGCCATTGCGGATGCTCTAGAAGAGGCTATCGATTCACTCAGAGAGAGAAAGGGATGGTCCTAATATGGATGTACTCACGCGATGCTAGTTTCCTAATTAATGCAAGACACAAAGCTAAAAACGAAAAGAAGGAAAATAAAAAAAAATTCAGCAATCACACGATGATGCGAATGATGCAAGAGGACCGGCCGTTGCGTAAGGACGCAACGACTAGTGCGCTCTGATACCAACTTGATGGGATGCTTATGCTGATATAAGCCCAAGTGCAGAATTTAAGACCTTAAAAATCAGATTTCAGCACATTACAATCAGATTTCAGCAAGCTTATAATCATGGTTCATCATCCATTCAATCCCAATCAGATTTAATTTAACGAAATAATAAAACGGACAAGATGAGCATTAATTTCAGATTATAATGACTGAATTCCAGCAATGAGAACAATAACAATCTCAAATTAACACACTAATGTTTCAAAGAACAACCAAAGATCTAACGATAAACCCTAATGGATGAGATTCACGGAAAACCAAATATTAGGAACCCTAATATGAAATCAGCAATAAGGCCGGTTGCGGGAAAGAAAAATATCACATGAAAAGATCAGAGGATAATCCAAACCGTGCGTTGGTCAATGCCGGCGGCTGGCAGGAGCTCTGTTGTTGCAGATGAAAGGCGCGGAAGGGGAGGCGTGGTCCAGAAGAAGAGGTGAAGAAGCCGAGACGATGGATCTTTGAAGATGAGAAAACTCTGCGTCGATCTTCCACGAAGTCATAGACGAATGGCGAGGCGACGGGGTAGAAGCGTGCGAAGGAAGAAAAGATTAGAAGCAGGGAAGAATTGTCGAAAGGGATACACCGAACAAGCGCACACGCTTCTCCCTTCTAGGGTTTCAATTTCATATCATTCTCCTTTTCCTCAATTAGGGTTTTAGAATTTATAGGGGAAACAACCAAGAAACACAAAAGGAAAGGAAAGGAGAGAGAGAGAGGCCGGTCGGGTAGAGAGAGAGAGAGGGACGCGCGGGTGAGAGAGGGGGCGCGGGGCGTTCGCGGGAGAGAGAAAGGGGGCCGGTCGGGTAGGGTCTAGGTTAGGGTTTTTGGGTTTTGATCCTCCGTCGAATCTCATCCATTGAGATCTATCCTAACTTAAGATCCTACGGCTAAAAAGTAAACACAGAAACGAGTCAGTTCGGCATCTGTGGCTCGAACCGGATGCGAACATGGCTCCCACCTACCCAAACCAGAAATAAAACTGCAAATAACTAACGATCCGTTGGTCGGATCGAAATAAAATAAAGACCAAAGTTGTAGATCTCCGAATGAGCTTTCCATTGGTGCAGACGGATCGACGATCGGCTTCCTGGATCTCCGGCGCGGATGAAAATACGCCATCAGCTGTAGCAAATCTGCACGTAGTAGGCTCGTCTGCATCACTTGGGAAGTTCTCGTGCGGGTACAAGCAAAGCGGACAAAATCTTGTGTGTTTGGGGCGGATGTTATAAAATGGTATCATAGCCGATTCTCCTCGCAATGGAGGGGGGGGTCTAACCCTACACGTGGACATGTAGCCCTTAAGGGGGGTGGATTGTGACGACCAAGAGCCAAGACTCCTGAGGCTGTGATGCCAAGATGGATAAGATGTGGTGAGGTGAGGTGTACAAGGCCACGAGTTAGCCCCACATCGCCTAGAGAGAAGGAGATCCTGAGCTACTTATATAATTTCCCCTCCCAAACATAGAAGACGCGCTTTAAAACCGTGCGCCGCTACAGATTTCGTAAGAACTCCGTAGTTAAGTGTGCTCAGGCGAGAACAGTCCTAGGATGGGTGACTTCCCTGGGAAGTCCTCGTGCGAGCACGGGCAAAGCGGACAATATCTTGTATGTTTGGGGCGGATGTTACAAATCCAGCGAGCCAAGACAGCGATACCCTTTGTGCTCCTAACTTTGACCCCTTGACAGACCTGGCAGAGAGTTTGTTATGCTCATGAGAGAGGAGAACAAAGCACGTACACCCGAAGTACGAAGGAGAGAGTAATCAGGAGAACTGGAGTGAAGACGCTCATACAGAGTGGCACCAGAAAGCAAAAGACAGAGTAATGTTAATGAGGTGAACAGTTGTCTAACTGCTTCAGCCCAATAGGAGTGAGGAACAGAGGCAGAGAGAAGCAAAGCTCGTGCTTTTTAGAGAACATGACAGTGCTTGTGTTAGGCGACTCCGTTCTGCTCATGGGTGTGGGGATGGGACTGTTGGTGAAGAGTCTCACGCATTTAAGAGGAGAAATACTCCTTGGCACAGTTAGACCGAAAAGTTTTGATGTGCCGACCGAATTGGGTATAAAGCATAGTGGTGAATATTCGATAAATATATGGGATCTCAGATCGATGACGCATAAGATAAACCCAGGTGCATCTCGAGTAGTCATCAAAAAACCAGAGAGAAAAATAACAGGAGCAGAACCCCAAATATTAGAACGCACTAACTACAAAAAGGATGATAGATCTAGAAGAATTAGTAGAAAATGGAAGAACTAGATGCTTTGCCAATCTACAACCCGTACAAACAGAGAGGGGGGAGGACACACGACCCAAAGCGCCCGAACGGAATATGTTTTGAGTCGATCACGAGACAAATGACCTACCCTTTCTGCCACATTGTATGAGCAAATATTTGAATTTTACTCAAGTACAAATTTCAAAGAACTCGCTTCGAGAGAGCGGAGTACAAAATATATCAGGAGATTGTGGGGAAATCCGTCTAAGATCCTTTGATACTCGATTTCGAAGTACAAAGATTACAACAAGTGAGAAAATGAAAAGAGAAGAGCGTTGCTTGTTCTTCGATTTGCTTTGGACTTGAATCTTCAATTTTCCATCTTCTTCTTCGATCTTCGGTCTTCGATTTTCTTTGGTTTGCTTCGATCTTTCTTCTCCGGGATTTCTTGGAGCTTTGAAGTATCTTCAATCGGGAGCTTTGTAGGTTCTTGTTGCTATGGCCAAAGATCCTTTATTCTTTTTCTGTCCCTCCTTTTATAAGGGTCGAAGTAGTTATTGTAGAGAATAACTACTTCGGGTTGTTGAAGCAACCTCCTGGTGGTTTCTATAACTCCCTTGGATGGTTAGAAAAACTTCTAGGTGGTTTACATAACTCCTTGATGATTAGGATCATACTCAAGTGGTTTTATAACTTCCACTGGTAGTTTAATCCTTTTGAGTTTGAGTGAACCGGTCTGATTAAAACGACTTGTGGTTTGGGTCTTAAATCCGAGTCGACTTACTACGACTCAGATTTTAACAAAGTTAACTCTTGATCCGGTCCTTTTTGACTTGATGGATTCAAAGAGTTTGTCGAATCTAGCGTAAGCTTACTTGTAGGAGCTTAAGCTTGATTATTCTTCGACCTTGTATATCGGATTGTCGAAGGATGCTCATTTCTAAGTATTATTCTATTGACTTAGATATAGCCTTTGGACGATACGGATATAGTACTTTCCTTACTCTCAGACTTGGTCAAATTTCAAAGTGTAAGGAAGCAAAATTTCCCTGGTCATCAGAGAAATAAAGCTTTCTAGACTTAGCCAATTTCTCAGTATAGAGAGCAAAATTTCCATGGTCATCAGGGAAATAAAGTTTTCCAGACTTAGTTAATTTCTGAGTGTGGAGGAAAATTTCCCTGGTCATCAGGGAAATAAAGCTTCCCAGACTTAGCCAAATTTCAGAGTGTAAGGAAGCAAAATTTCCCTGGTCATCAGGGAAATAAAGCTTTCCAGACTTAGTCAATTTCTGAGTGTAGAGAGCAAAATTTCCCTGGTCATCAGGGAAATAAAGCTTTCCAAACTTAGTTAATTTCTGAGTGTGGAGAAAAATTTCCCTGGTCATCAGGGAAATAAAGCTTCCCAGACATAGCCAAATATGTAAAGAAGAAAAATTTCCCTGGTCATCAGGGAAATAAAGCTTCCCAGACTTAGCCAAATATGTAAGGAAGAAAAATTTTTCTGGTCATCAGGGAAATAAAGTTTTCCAGACTTAGTCAATTTCTGAGTGTAGAGAAAAATTTCCTAGGTCATCAGGGAAATAAAGCTTCCCAGACTTAGCCAAATATGTAAGGAAGAAAAACTTCCCTGGTCATCAGGGAAATAAAGCTTCCCAGACTTAGCCAAATTTTCGATTTTCTGGCTTTAGGCAATATTTCAATGTCTACAAATTGCCCCCTCAAGGATTGACGTTTCAAGCGAGAAGCGCAAAAGGCCTGTCCTCGATTTTTTTTTTTTTTTGCCAGGGCCGGCCAAGTTTGACTAGGGCCGGCCAGAAACCCCTAGGGCCGGCCAAGTCGGATTTTTTTTTTTTTTAGGATGGCGGTACAACTCGTCCTTTGACCCCCCTTTTTCTATAAAAAGGGGTCTCCTTTCCTTTTCTAACTTATTTTTCTATGTTTCTTTGGAGCTAGGTCTAAAAACCCTACTTCAAGGTTTTTGCAAAAACCATCTTGCAAACTTGATTCCTTCGACAAGAAGACGATCAAATCCATTCAAGGTAATCATATTCTTGATCTTTTCCTTTGTTTTGCTTGCTCTTTGATCTTTGTTTCTCCTTTTGCAATGATCTTTGTGGGCTTCTTTGAAAAAAAAATAAAACCCTAGTTCAAGGTTTTGCAAGAATGATCTTTAATCTCATATCTCTTGAATGATATTTGATTCTTGGATCTTCTTTCATGCTTCTAGATGATCTTTGACCATCTATCTACTAGAATCTGCTAGGTTTGTAAAAACCCTAGTTCAAGGTTTTGCAAGAACGATTTTTGCTCTCATTTTTACCTTTTTGAAAAAAAAAAAAAAATTTGATCTTGCATATCTCTTGCATGATGTTTGATTCTTGGATCTTTTTCATACTTCTAGATAATCTTTGACCATTTATCTACTCGAATTGGTCAGGTTTGACCGAGTCAAATTTTTTTTTTTTTTTTACCAGGGCCGGCCAGGCAATCTCCAGGGCCGGCCAGGTCGGATTTTTTTTTTTTTTTTTTTTTTTAAGGACAGCGGTACTTATGACGGTACAGCTCGTCCTTTGACCCCCTTTTTTATATAAAACGGGGTTTCTTTCTTTTTCTAACTCATTTTTTTCAGGTTTCTTTGGAACTAGGTCTAAAAACCTTACTTCAAGGTTTTTTGCAACAACCATCTTGCAAGCTTGATTCCTTTGGCAAGGAGAGGATCAGATCTATTCAAAATAATCATACTCTTAATCCTTGTCTTTATTTTACTTGTTCTTTGATCTTCTTTTCTTCCTTTGCAATGCTCTTCGATCTTTGATGCTTTTTGGTGGTCAACTTTTGCAAAATGTATTCTAACTTTTAATCCAATCTTCTGTGTGTAGGTATGAGTACTTCAAAGAAATATATTGCTATGCCAGAAGATGGTTGGCTAGAAGAAGAAGAAGAACGAGGGGTCACTTATCTTGTTTTTCCTCATGCAAAAGTCAAGCAGCATGGGACAACTCTGAAAAAGAATGGCCCAAACTCTTTGACTACCTTGAGAATCGTTGAGCACAAGAGTTGTGACAGCGATAGTCATGGAGCTGAGAAGAGCGCTGGATTCATTAGCCGTTTTGAAAATGTTCCGATTCTTATTTTTCCGTATCATACAACGGCTGAAATGATACCCATTCCTCAAATTGCTTCGAAAATTGCTTCAAGATTCACTCAATGGGGGGAGGAAATACGAGGCCGTGGCGATGTCCAGTATCTCAATGGTTTCGGTGAATGGATGCGCGAAGTCTTCGAAGCTTTGCGTGGCTGAGAGACTACTAGAAACATATCTGTTATGCTGGAACCTGCTTGTTATGAATATTGTAGGCCTAATGGAATGTATAGAGCTTTGTGTGAGCTCTGGTGTCCAGAAACGAATACATTCCTGACTTCTATTGGGGAAATAGGGATTTCCTTGTCGGAGATCTATCAGGTATATTCATACTTGAACTTGAATTTGAGTAACATTCATGTGTGTGACTTACTTTCTTCATTCATTTTTTTTTTTTTCCAGATATCAGGTTGTCCCATTAGTGGAGAATATTACCAATAGAGAGTCCCTAATCTCTTTGAACTTTTCGACTGTGTATATTCTCCTTCAGCACTTTCTTATCTCTTCAAAGCTTTTGCAATTATTGCTGCATCTTGCCGTAGCGACCGAGTTCGGCATTGTGACTGGATTGATTTTTGGTTTCGTGGGTACCCTCGAGCTGTTAATTCTCAGAAAACTGATATCATGAGGAAAGCTAAAGCTAAACTTGACTCGTCAGGAGATATTGATAGACCAATTAGTCTTATGCCTCCAGAGAAACGGCCTTCTGGATCGAGACCCAGTCCTTACGTTTTGCTAGGATTGTCAACCAACAGCACTTTGGGGAGGATTGTCTATAGGTCTGCGGCGATTGTTCTTTTTCTTTGTAAGTTTGCCCTGCCTTGGAGTGGTGACTTAATTCGTCCTGGTACTTTCATCCCAGCTGTAAATATGATGAAAGGTACCGAATACAATTTGGCTGTTCCAATACTATGCTTACTCTACAACGGTCTGACGCGGACTTACAGCAGTCTGTCTACAAGCCCCAAGTTCAGTGGTGAGCTAGGTCGGGCGAGTTCCTTTTGTCCCCTTCACTACTTATATGGGTGGATCGGACTTCACTTTCCAAGAGGGATATTTGCCAAGAATCTTCGGCAAAGGAGATTCCCTTTCCTTATAGCAGTATTTGGTGCTCTGGTGGCTTATCAGCCTTGGGAAGGGTCAGCTCAAGACGCTAGAATGATTCTTCGTACTATGGGAGAAGCTGATTTTTGTTTTGCCCATGAAGCTTGGAAGCCGATTGCTGATAGAGAAAATGACATTTTTTATGATAATGCCAAGATGCCATACTCCATCTTCCTCTTGATGTTATGCTGTAAACCAGGGTTTTTTGTATTCCGTCGGGGAAATACGGTACAGATAGCACAGTATAGCCCTCATCGGTTTTCTCGTCAACAAGGTTTTATGCAAATGATACCTGGAACACCTATCCCTTATAAGGAAGAAGTGTCTCCAAAGTTGGCGTTTGGTTTTTGGTTAGCATTCAGTGAGAGACATACTAGAGTTAGTTCTGCTCTCCCATTACGAGAAGTAAACCTCAGAGACAGCGTATCTTCAGCATATTCAAGTTTAGTAAGAGGGGGAATCAAGAATCGATTGGCCATGTATCCTGCTTCTATGCTGAAATCAAGTGAGAAAAACTCGTTTGAGTTTAGAAAAGATGAAGGTATGAGAGATAGGACGGAGATTCGATTCCAAAAGAACTCTCGTCCTGGTTCTTCACGAGCGTGCCATCGCTGAACAGAATCTGACAGAGAGGCTGAGTCTTCTTGTTCTGGCACTTCTGAGCGTCTTGTTCCTCCAGCCGTACCTTCTGAGCGACCAGGAGATGAAAGAGGCGCCAGGAAGAGAGCAAGAACATCAGAGGATAGTTTTTCTATTCGGGAGATCATTAATTCTCTGGAGACGTCCCCTACTGGATCGAGGCATCCAATATTGGAGACTGCTCTTGTTGCAGCTTCTCCTGATGTGGCAACTCGTGGAGTTAGATTTCAACCAGTTGATGTCACTACTTCAGGTATCAGTTGTCCCTTTTGTAATCCTTGCATATTAATTATTGCAGTATGTTTTACCCTATTGTTTTGTTGTATAGGGTATTCTGCTGGCGGCCTCTGCATTCCTAATGATAATCTGAATGAAGTGATTGGCAAAGGATTATTGGAGGATGATGACTTTGAAGCGATATACCCCTTTTTCCAGGATTTGCAAGATGAGGGTGTTGGAAAAAATCGTGAAGCATCAGTAACTGTTGAGATGACCACAAAACAAACAATGGGTGACTCTGTGTTTGAGGAACTTGCAGGTCCTTCCACAACACCGGTGGATTTTGAAGTTCAATCTTCTTTGGTATGTCAGAAAGTTCAGGCCGAAGTCCCTGTTTTCAAAAAGCCGAGATCGATTGCTGGGATGGGTCCAGCTATGTCTGAGGCAACTGGATTTATGCATGGTTCAGTTGAGGAGATGGACCGTTCTTTGGCTGCTATCATGCTGGTTCCCTGCAGGTCGTTCATAGACTGCTCAATGAAGCCCTTTCATCAAGCGGGATTTTCAGCATTAGAGAAGTAGTGGACCAATATGGGTGTCATCTTTTGTGATCATCTTCGAAAATTCGGAGTGAACGATTATGTCTTTGTTGAAAGGATCGAATCGCTTCTTCAAGACAGCCACGTTTGTCATAACCGACGTTCATCGTTTGTCAAAGAAAATGTCATTGTTAGTCCGGACCATATAGCGAAGATAGAAGAGACTTTGAAGTCGTTCTCCCAGTTCTTGAACGAGGGTGATTCTGCACTGTCAGCAGCAAAGTCAGAGGAAACTTCTGCTCGTTTAGCATTGGAGGAGGCTAAAGCGGTGGTTATTTCTTGCGAAAATCGTTTGGCTGCAGCTTCTGATGCCATGACTTTACAGCATGATTACCTCAACTCCCTGAAGGCACAAAAGACTGAAAAAGAGAAGGAACTGACCGAACTCAAGGGTCAAGAGGAAGCTGGGGCATCATCTGTCTTAGCTATTGATGGCGCATGAGAGGAACTTATGCAGCGTCTTCGGGATTTAAGCTCGACTTATTGATTATTGAGCCTTGTACTTTTTCCTTTTAGATTTTGTTTAAGACTTATGCAATATATGAATTCGCCTGGTATTTCCTACTTTGATTGCTCTGCTGAATATGGGTTTTATATTTTTTTGTTTGGACTGAACCTGAGGAGTTTCCTCAGGTTGCATACGTACCCTTTTTCAAGGGATCAAGTCACACGTAGTTCCTTTGGGATTTTTTTTTTTTACTTGCATCACCCTGATCGATATGCATCCCAACTAGGTTGGCACCCATATCTATCAGGACTATCATTTGCAATGTAGAGTGATTTTCTTCATGCATAATATCGTTTGAGGAATTTGCCGTTGATTGGGCCAAGTTGTCCTCCTTCTGGTGTCATAAGTAGATATGCTCCATTGGTATAGACTTCTCTGACGACATGGGGGTCATCCCACTTAGCATCGAATTTTTTTCCTGCTCTGTGGGATAAGATGATGGGTCATCGCACTGCTAGGACCAAGTCCCCTTCTTGGAAAGAGCGAGGCTTAACTTTTTTATTGAACGCTCGAGAAATACGAGCTTGATAGCATTCAAGTCGTTGCTGAGCCTCAAGTCTTTTCTCGTCTAGAGCTTCCAATTCCATAAGTCGGAGTTGAGCATTTTCATCAGTAGTAAGACCTTCCTGGATAGCAATTCTTAGAGAAGGAATTTGAAGTTCTAGAGGTAGAATCGCCTCTACTCCATACACAAGGGAATATGGTGTTGCTTGAGTCGGAGTGCGGAACGATGTTCGATAAGCCCATAGAGCCTCGTGCATACGCTCGTGCCAGTCTTTTTTAGATTTAGAAACCACCTTCTCTAAGAGCTTGCATAAGGTCTTATTGAAAGCTTCTGCTAAACCATTGGCGGGAGCATTATACAATGTAGAACATCTCTGTTTGATTTTATACTTAGCGCAGAAATTATCCATAGCAGCGTTTTTGAATTGCTTGCCATTATCAGTAACGATGCAACGAGGAACTCCATATCGGAAGATGATATCATTTTGAATAAAATTCATGACTGAATTTCGGTTCACTTCTCTGAGAGGGACTGCCTCTGCCCATTTGGAAAAGTAGTCTGTCGCCGCTAGAATATAAAGGTGCTGCTTAGAAGATTTGGGTAATGGACCGACTATGTCAAGTCCCCAAGAGTCAAATGGCCATGAAGCGACTGTAGGATGAAGTGGTTCTGGCGGCTGACGAATATAATCACTATGGATTTGGCATGCATGACACTTTTTGGAGAAATTTAAACAATCTTTAACCATGGTAGGCCAGTAGTATCCCATTCTTTTAATACGAAAGTGAAGTTTCGGCCGTAACTGATGAGTACCACATATACCTGAATGTGACTCTTGGAGAGCAAACTTGATATCTTCTCCGGTCAAGCACCTCATAAGTGTACCATCATAGCTTCGACGATATAATTCGCCATTGAAATGCAAAAACTTGGGGGCTCGTCTTCTTATCTCAGTTCTGTGTTTAACTTCTTTAGGGAGTTTGCCACTCTCAAGGTAATCAATAAGGGGTTGTCTCCAGTCTTGTTCTTCTATGACATAGGAATGATCTTCATTTTTCTGGTCTATAGCCTGATTGAATTGATCTTCCAGAGTGAGTATCCACCTTCAACAAACAGGAATATTTAATTGGTCAAGGTCTTGAATAGCAAGCGATGCTGCTAGATTTGCCAATGCATCAGCTTGTTGATTCGAACTTCTTGGTACATGTTGAATGCTTGCTGCTTCGATGCTGTTGAATAAAGTAAGAGCATATTCATGATAAGACTTGAGGTCTTCCTTATTGACTTCATAATCTCCCAAGACTTGATGAATGATGAGTTTGGAGTCACCATATATTTGTAACCCTTGAAGTTTCATGTCCCGAGCGAGTTCAAGACCAATAATTAACGCTTGGTATTCTGCTTTGTTGTTTGAACAAGGCTCTGCCAATGAGAAAGAGTATGGGAGAGTTTCGGACTTTGGTGAAACGAAAACAATCCCTGCCCCCGCAGCTTGTCATTTTGTAGCTCCATCAAAGAACATTTCCCAAGAAGGGATTATGTTTACAAAGAAGACCTCCTCATCTGGTAATTCTTCGGTTAACTCCCAATCAGCAGGAATGGAGTGATGAGCCAAGAAATCTGCTAAGGCTTGCCCTTTGACTGCTTTCTGGGGGGTGAAGATGATATCAAATTCTGACAGGAGTAGAGCCCATTTTGCTAGTCTTCCTGATAGAACAAGTCTTGACATAATATATTTGAGGGGATCTGCTTTAGATACAAGCTTAATAGTATGAGCCAACATATAATGCCTTAACTTCTTTGTGGCAAAAATAAGGGACAAGCATATCTTTTCTATAGGAGCATACTTTAACTCTGCCCCCACAAGAGTACGACTCAAATCGTAACAAGCCACCTCCTTTCTGAATTCATTTTCTTGTGCAAGTAATGCCCCCAGAGAGTGTTCTTGTGCGCTTATGTAAAGTATCAAGGATATCCCTGGAGTGGGTGCTGTCAGAACTGGTGGTTTCAAGAGATAGTCCTTAATATCTTGGAAAGCCTTTTGACATGCTTCATCCCATTTTAAAATAGCATCCCTTTTCATGAGTTGGTGAAAAGGGTGACATCTCCCGGAGAGGTTGGCTATAAATCGCCTGATATAAGCCAAGTGACCTTGTAAGCTTCTAAGGTCATGAAGTGACTTAGGGTTGGGCATGTTGAGAATAGCATCAATTTTAGATTGGTCTATCTCAATGCCTCGATGCCTTACGATAAAACCGAGGAATTTTCCGGATGTAACTCCAAAGGCGCATTTAAGCGGATTCATTTGTAGTTGATATCTTCTTAATCTATCAAAGATAGCACGCAAATCATTCAGATGCGAAGACCTTTGTTTAGACTTCACGACTAGATCATCAACATAGCATTCTACATTTTGGTGAAGAATGTCATCGAAGATCCGTTGCATAGCTCGTTGGTAGGTAGCTCCTGCATTCTTCAGTCCACAAGGCATTACTTTATAACAAAAGATGCCCTTAGGTGTGCGGAAAGCTGTGAGTTCCTCATCCTTGGGTGCCATTCGAATTTGATTGTCTCCTGAGGAGCCATCCATGAAGGATAGAGCTTCATATCCCATTGTAGCATCCACCATAAGTTCGATAATTGGTAAAGGGAAATCATCTTTGGGGCATGCATTATTCAAGTCTTTGAAGTCGACACATACTCTGATTTGCCCATTCTTCTTCACGGGTACAACACTAGAGATCCAAGTAGGATACTTAACTTCTCTAATGAACCCTGCTTCAATGAGTTTGTTCACTTTGGCTTCAATTTGTGGGATAAGTTCTGGGCGGTATCTTCTTTGGCCTTGCTTGATAGGATTAGCACCACGTTTAACGGCAAGCTGATGAACAGCAATTTTGGGGTCTAAACCTGGCATTTCTTTATAAGACCAAGCGAGGACGTCCTTGTATTCTTGGAGAAGCTTGACATACTCGACTTCTTCGTTCGTTGTTAGGAGAGAACTGACGAATGTTAGTCGTGGCTCTTCTTCAGTGCCGAGGTTAATTTCTTTTAAATCATCCACAGTGGACTGCCCCCCTTCGTCAAGGACTGGGGGTGCATCAGCTAAGTCACTGTCCGAAGAAGAAGACGAGCAATCGATGTAGTCAGTAGAAATATGATTGACAGATACAACGATTTTCTTTTTCGATCCAGAGGAAGATGTATTCAAATATGCAGAATTGGTAGTAGAGTCAGAAGTCGCATCAATACTGATTGTCATAGGAGCATCCTGAAGAGGCGGAACTCGAAACCAGGTTAGACTGTGACGCTGAAAAGACCCGCTGTGACCATATGAGAATTTGGCATGTCGAGAATGATAAATTTTGGGTGGGTGGGTGGGCTTTGCAAAACCACGTTCAAGTCTGTCAAATACTGATTGTCGTGGATGAGTATTTTTGACGATTTCAGATTTGATTCTTGGTTTTTTTATCCTCTCAAAGACTGAAGTTCGATTTGGCTTTGACTGGTGATGTACTTCGGGCATCTCATATTGTGCCATAAGTATTTCTTTCCTCTTTGCACGTCGTCGTCTTCTTCTTGCTGACTTAGACAATGTCTGAAGGTTGTCATCTGTGTTACTGAGATACTTCTTTTCTACTGTGTCATCATCTGCATCATATAAAGCTTTTGCATAGTCTTCTTCACCTTGGGCTTCAATGAAGTTTGCGGACATAGTTTCTTTTGTGCTTGTTTTGATCACAATGGGGATTTGCTTGGCTCCAATGCCAGGTCGAGTTTGTGGTATACTTTCTCCAGCCAAGAAGAGCCGCTCTTGGGTTTTAGTTAAACCGTAAGGGGCTGTTCGTGGTGGTAATATACCTAAACGTTCAACATCTTTTGGAGTGAATCCAGCTTTGCTCAGGAGACTTGATGCTTCGCTTCCCCATGTTCCTTCTGGTTCGAATGTAGAATTGCCCTTAATTGAGTTAGTAGCCGATGTTAGGTTGTGCAGCGGCAATACTAAGTCTTCTTTTAAAGTGACCAAGTTAGCATCTGTAAACGAGGTTGATGGCTTTGTATGCATGGGAGTGAATGGTGGCTGTCCTATCTTTCGGCCTCTCTGTGGCATGAAACTTAACATCGGAGCAGATTCAGCCATTTTTTAGGGATATCTATTAACCTTCTGTTTTCCTTTGATACTCTTCTTTTGAACTGTCACTGCTTGCTGATTTGATTTCTTCGGATAAAGGACATAAAAATCGAATTTCCCTAAAGGTTGGCCAAGTAGACCTACTTCCAGGTCACCGTTCTCATATCTTTGTTTGAGAGATTGTTGCGATGACTTCCTGTTTTTCCTTCGCCGATCTTCATCATCTTCGTATTCCAATTCCAGAGCCTCTTCAAGGCATTCGTCACATTCGCAATCACCAAACATCGTATGACGTTGGGTTGGAGGATTTGGAGAGACCCTGACTGATGGAGTCACTTCTTTTGCCTTTGTTTCTTGGAGAAAATTTGTAGCTTTGTTGGGTGATGTTTCTTTGACAACAGAGCCCTTACTGTGGTAGAATTTGGCATCAGCGAGATAGGCTTCTGCTTCATTAAATGGTCTATCATCTGCCATAACGCCCTTCTCAATGCCCCCTTGGTGATATTTGAAACATTGATGTAATATTGAAGGTATTATTTTATTCATATGTAGCCAAGGTCTTCCAAGCAAGAGTCGATAAGAGGTTTGACAGTCTATGACATGGAATAGAGTCATAGTGTCAAGTTCTCCGATTGACAACTTCAAGCGTATGATGCCGACAGCTGACTGTGCCCCATTGGTTGAAGCCTTGAATGACCAATTTGCTTTTGGAAAGTTGATCATTTTTTATGCCCAAGTCCTCCATGGTTTGACTAGGCATGATATTGACAGCTGATCCGCCGTCTATCAATATACGAGTTACTGGTTTCTCATTGATATAACCAGAAACATAAAGAGGTCGGTTGTGCAACTGTGCTCCCAACTGCAAATCTTTGTCAGAGAAAGAGATAGTCATATCACATTGGACTGATTTTTCTATGTTAGTCTTCACTTGATGACTTTCTGGGTCAGTCAATGCCGCGGCCATAGCGTGGCGTGCATCTTCCGAAGGATGAAAAGCCTCTACAAGTGGCAAATGTAACATAGCTTCATCATAAGTAGCTGCGAGGTTTCCTTCGATCGGCTCAACAGGAGGTATATTATCTAACACTTCTGGAGGCTGAAGGGTTAGTTCATCATTTGATTCTTCCTCATGGACTTCTGCCGTATAGCAAGTTGACGAAGAGGATAAATCATTTTCGAAGAAATCTTCAGGAATGAAGTCTTTTAGTGTAAGAGGTCTCAGGACGGCTTGATGTAGTATTTCTTTATCATTGGCTGTAGGAATTTTAAACATACTTTTCGTTTGGTTTTTCTTCTTCAAAGACTTCTCGACGTAAGTCTTTTTGCTCGTTCCCTTACACCTATCAAAGATTATGGGAGAGACTTTATGGAGAGGGGCTCGAGGGGTTCTTTTATTTCGAACCACCAAGGTCCATCCATCATCCTGTTCCGAATCCTTTTTTTCAAGGGAATAGTCATTCTCTTTTGGAGGCAAGGGGGCTTCTTTCTTCGGTAGACTTTCACAACTCTTAATCTGATTTTTGCACATCTGAATTCTGAGTTGTGGTGCCCCCAAGCTTGCAACCTGAGTAACATGCATATGCCTCCTTACTGAAGAATGTTGCTTGTTGAGGAGGGCTGAAGTTTTTATCTTGAAAACTAGCCTCTTCCTTGCTGCTGGAATTTGAACTGGTGGAAGAGAACCGAAGACAATGGATGTCATGTTAGTTGCGACTATCTCATCAGAAGGCAACTCAATCTTTCCTTGACGTGCCAACGACATGATTTTTTCTTTGAACACAAAACATTTTTCGATAGGGTGACTCACGACCCTATGATATTTGCAATATAAAGGATCATCAACTCTATTTGCTTCTTCTGGTCTCTTGGATAAAGGTATTTCAATCATCTTCTCCTCCAAGAGTTGGTCAAACATGGCTGAAACTTCTGAGTCTGTAAAGGGATACTTCTTTGCTTGGAGCTCTTCTAAGGTCATCCGAGGTGGCCTTTGCTGTGAAGACTCAAGAGTAGGCTTGGTGTTGTCTGGTTTATCTTTCATCTTCAGGGGTTTTGAAGAAGAGGCGATGTTCACAACATTTGTTTGTTTTGCTTTTGGGGCTGACATTTTTTCTTTGCCGTCTGCCTTAGACTTCGAAAAGTCTCTTGGCTTGGAATCTCCGTGAGTGGCCAAGCTAAGCTCCATATCGTGAGCTTGTGTGGCCAATTCTTCGAAGGAGCTGGGTTTGATTCCCTGAAGAATGTAGAGTAATCCCCAATGCATTCCTTGAATGCACATCTCTATTGCTGAAGACTCGGAGAGTCGATCCCGTGAGTTAAGAGCAAGGTTTCTCCATCGATCGATATAGTCTATGACCTTCTCATCCTTGCGTTGCTTGACAGCAGTAAGTTCCACCATACTCACCACACGTCAAGTGCTGTAGAACCGAGTGAGAAACTCCCGTTCTAATTGTTCCCAGCTATCGATAGACCCGGAGTGAGGTCTACATACCATTCGAATGCGGTCCCTTTGATAGACCGAACAAACTGTTTGACCATTTCATCATCATAAGTGCCAGCATTGTTACAAGCTTCTATGAAGTGGGCAATGTGTTGCTTTGGATTGCCTTTTCCTTCGAATTGCTGGAACTTGGGTGGGTTGTATCCTGCTGGAAAGCGTAAGTCTTGGATACGTTGGGAGTAAGGCTTGGTGTACCCTACTGTGGACTTAGAAAATCCGTCTCCCCTTGCTTGGATCATACTCGCGACCATAGACTGTAATTGTTCAACAGTCATAGGTGAAGATGTAGGCATGATTGCACCTATCTCTGGAGAAGTGATCACCGGTGGCATCAAAGTCCGAGTAGTCGTAGGGAGGGCCCTGGTTGTTGCAGGAACCAAAGCCTCTTCCTTAGTACCCACTTTTTGGAGAAGACTGTTGATTTGACGATCTTTTTCTGCCATTGTCTGGACCATCTGAGCCATGAGTTGGCTCATTTGTCGTACCTCCTCCTCCAGTTTAGTCATTGTGGAGTTCGTAGGATTTGGGCGAACTTCTTGGCGTGCCTCAAGAGTCTCAACATCGTCTTCCGAGACATAGTCATGATGAATAACAGCGTCCACATGATCATCTGGATTGAAGATTACTTCGTCTCTCACTCCAAGTTCCTTAGTGCATATGATATCTCCCTCAGTTTCGACTTCAAGTAAAAGTGAAGTAGTCTTCTTGCGCCTAGTGTAGACACGTAGTGCAGGGGCCTCCTCGGATGCCGAAACATTAGCATTCGTGGTGACATTCTCCTGGTTGCCTTGATGGAGTGTATTTGACTCAACAACGGGCATAGTGACGGGAACGACCATAGCATCGCTGATACCGACCATGTTGAAAACTTGAATTAGAAGAATTCTTCGTAAGGAAGAAAACTTCGAGTATGAGAACTAACGAAATGGAGGGATGAAAGGAGACGGACGTCCCACCAGGCGTGCCAAAATATTTGTATGAGCAAATATTTGAATTTTACTCAAGTACAAATTTCAAAGAACTCGCTTCGAGGGAGCGGAGTACAAAAATATATTAGGAGATTATGGGGAAATCCGCCTAAGATCCTTTGATACTCGATTTCGAAGTACAAAGATTACAACAAGTGAGAAAATGGAAAGAGAAGAGCGTTGAGCGTTGTTTGTTCTTCGATTTGCTTTGAACTTGAATATTCAATTTTTCATCTTCTTCTTCGATCTTCGGCCTTCGATTTTCTTTGGTTTGCTTCGATCTTCGATCCTTCTTCTCCGGGATTTCTTGGAGCTTTGAAGTATCTTCAATCGGGAGCTTTGTAGGTTCTCGTTGCTATGGCCAAAGATCCTTTCTTCTTTTTCTGTCCCTCCTTTTATAAGGGTCGAAGTAGTTATTGTAGAGAATAACTACTTCGGATGCTTGAAGCAACCTCCTGGTGGTTTCTATAACTCCCTTGGATGGTTAGAGAAACTTCCAGGTGGTTTACATAACTCCTTGATGATTAGGATCATACTCAAGTGGTTTTATAACTTCCACTGGTAGTTTAATCCTTTTGAGTTTGAGTGAACCGGTCTGATTAAAACGACTTGTGGTTCGGGTCTTAAATCCGAGTCGACTTACTGCGACTCAGATTTTAACAAAGTTAACTCTTGATCCGGTCCTTTTTGACTTGATGGATTCAAAGAGTTTGTCGAATCTAGCGTAAGCTTACTTGTAGGAGCTTAAACTTGATTATTCTTTGGCCTTGTATATCGGCTTGTCGAAGGATGCTCATTTCTAAATATTATTCTATTGACTTAGATATAGCCTTTGGACGATACGGATATAGTACTTTCCTTACTCTCAGACTTGGTCAAATTTAAAAGTGTAAGGAAGCAAAATTTCCCTGGTCATCAGGGAAATAAAGCTTTCTAGACTTGGCCAATTTCTGAGTACAGAGAGCAAAATTTCCATGGTCATCAGGGAAATAAAGTTTTCCAGACTTAGTTAATTTCTGAGTGTGGAGGAAAATTTCCCTGGTCATCAGGGAAATAAAGCTTCCCAGACTTAGACAAATTTCAGAGTGTAAGGAAGCAAAATTTCCCTGGTCATCAGGGAAATAAAGCTTTCCAGACTTGGTCAATTTCTGAGTGTAGAGAGCAAAATTTCCCTGGTCATCAGGGAAATAAAGCTTTCCAAACTTAGTTAATTTCTGAGTGTGGAGAAAAATTTCCCTGGTCATCAGGGAAATAAAGCTTCCCAGACTTAGCCAAATATGTAAGGAAGAAAAATTTCCCTGGTCATCAGGGAAATAAAGTTTTCCAGACTTAGTCAATTTCTGAGTGTAGAGAAAAATTTCCCTGGTCATCAGGGAAATAAAGCTTCCCAGACTTAGCCAAATATGTAAGGAAGAAAATTTTCCCTGGTCATCAGGGAAATAAAGTTTTCCAGACTTAGTCAATTTCTGAGTGTAGAGAAAAATTTCCCTGGTCATCAGGGAAATAAAGCTTCCCAGACTTAGCCAAATTTTTGATTTTCTGGCTTTAGGCAATATTTCAATGTCTACACAAATGTCGGCATCAGAGGTGACTGACATGGCAGACGCAATAGACAAGGGGGATATATGAAGATAGTCCAGCTGGTAAAGTTCTGCTCTACGGCCCAGCCCAATCCTCTAACCCGTTCGTGAATCCTACACAACACATCTTGTGCTTCTGCGTCTCTAAGACTGGAACCTATGTACGCCTCCCGGGATAGCTCGCCTCTCCCAAGGTCTATTTTGATGATCTCCTCTACTGCAGGAGATCCTTCCCACTCTGCCGATGGCGAGTTCGGCAGGGCGGGTTCCTTTGATTGCTATTTGGCCGAGGGTCCAGCCCCCTCGGCTGGGCGCTTGGCCGGGGTGATTTTGGCTGACTTCCCCGCCTTGGTGGTGGCTGCCTCGCATGACCTCCCGACTTGCTGATTTCCTCTCAAGCACCAGATACCTTTCCCAGTTGGGAATTTGAGGATTTGGTGGTACGACGAGGAAACTCCGCTAATCTAATATAGGAAAGGACGTCTGAGGATGACATTGTAGTTGAATTCCCCTTCGACCACAGCAAATCGGACAGAGGCCCTCATTTCATCGCTCAGGTCTATGATGAACCATGCCTCACCTAAAGTGGTGCTCTGCTCTCCGATGAATCCTGTGATGATAGTCAGAACAATGTCTAGGTTCTCGTATTGGTGCCCGAGCTTCTGAAAACAGTTTGAGAATATGATGTCAATCGAACTTCCCGTGTCGATAAGGATCCGATTGACCATGTGCCCATCGATGGCAAGTCAGAGCACCAACAGGTCTCGATGTGGGGTATGGACCCCATGGAGATCTTGGTCGGTGAAGATTATAGCCAGCCAGGGGAGTCCTGGAGTCGGCTTCTCAATCCATGATTCTTGCACCGCAGCACACGATCTGACATGGTTCACACGCCTCAACTGTCTTTCCATTTCCTTTCCAATGGGAATCTGGTGGTAGAGTGCTCCATGAATTCCATTCACTTCCTCCCATCATGTTTCTCTTGCTGGTCTAGGGCCACGCTCGCCCACACGAATGTAGCAGACATCTTTTCAATGCGGCTTGGGGGCAGCAGGTCGTTCCGATCTTCCATCTCCTTTGAACTCTTGGAGGTGCCCCTCCTGCAAGAGGTCCTCCAAGTGGTATAGTAGGCGCCAACATTTCAATGTTGGATGCCCATGGCACCGGTGAAAGTCGCAGTATACTGACTTATCGGCTGTGTACTTGGAATCAGATTGGAGAGGGTTTGGCCGCTTCAAGTACTCCTCGTGCTGAATTTGCTCTAGTATTTGCTTGATCGGCAAGTTCCACTCAATGAACTTGACTTTCTTCAACTTCGGGGATCTGTCTTTACCTTCTAAGGCCCGCTTCGGTCGCTCCTCCTTTGCACGGGCAGTGTTTGCTCGGGCTAACCTCTTAAATGGGCTCTTGTCCGAGGCTCACTTCTTCGTTTCTCGTCCTCTTCGTGTTGTTTGATTGTCTTCAACCTCGATCTCCCTCTGTATCCTCTCAAACATTACCCCCAGGGTGGATGGAGGGTTTCGGATGAAGTCATTGTAAACGTGGAGATCGTTGCGAAGTGCATTCTGAAATGCAAGCATGACTGCCTCATCATCCAGATACCGTCTGGAGAGTGCTGCATGCTCGTTCCGGAACCTCCGAGTGAAACTCTGGAGGGTCTCGTCTGACCCCATACGAAGACAGTAGAGAGTGTCGAGCTTCTTTTCCGGCTTCAAGTTCAGCTAGTAGTGTTGTTGGACAAAGAGATCTGCCAATGTCTCGAATCGAGTAATGGTGCTCGGAGGGAGGTTGTGGTAACAATCCAAGGATGGCTCGTCGAGGCTTCCCGCGAAGGTGCGACAGAGGACGTGATTGTCGAACTCAAGTGGCGTCAAGGCCTGCTTGAATGCCAGGATGTGCATGGCCAAATCTCCCTTTGTGCAGTTGAACTTGAGGAAGACGGGAGCTCACCAGCCTTCGGGAAATACTGCATCAAGGATTCTCCTATAGAGTGGTCCCTCTGCAGACACCACTTCACTCCGGTCGGCTCGTCGGTTCTGAAGGGAGAGATGAGAACAATGTAGTGAAGACACTTGCTCTTTTCTAAGCTGAACCGAGTACTCTCGGGCTCGATTCCTTTCATGGGGACATGTGGCTTGAGGACGACACCCCACATTCCTCGCATGCCACGACGTGTAACGCCCGGACGAGGCTTCGAACTCAGCGGGTCCACCTCCTTGCCGTGGCATCTTGATGTGATCCCAAACTGTCTGTCGGGGCGGAATGACTGATTGTTTTCGATACGGGGGATCAGTTGCAAGAGGTCTGGGTGGATCGGCTCCTGAACGTGGTGGGAGACCGCCCACTGGAGTTTTTGGCAGTGGGATGATAGTCCCGACACCATTGTCGGCTTCACCAGCAGGAGACGGTGTAACTACCCCCGCTTCTGCCGCAGGCTTCTAAAGGGCATCTCACTCGATCATCAAGGCAGTGTTCTGTTTCACGAGAGCCAGGAGCTGATAATCTTCCGCTGAGACTTGATAAGTTCCTGGTTGTTCTGCTGCCGGGGAGATGGCATAGGCCTTGCCCGAGCCCTGCAAAGCCGTTCCGGAGTGATGCAACTAAGCTCTCTGCGAGTGGGCCTCAGGTTGAGGCTGGTCAACCCTAAGAGCTACAAATCTGCGACTCGCCGAGTGGGCTGCAGATCCGCCCTGGTTGTCTTCCTGCTGGTTCGCATCTTGTCAAGGCTGGTTAGAGACTTGATTATAATATTTTCGGGGCTTCACCATTGCTAGAGTAGCCTTGCTTCTGGATGGCGAAGAAGGGAAGGTCGATCGCCTCTGCTCGGTCGATCAACCTTCGGATGATGCAATTTCGATCGGTTGCTTCTGCTCAACCAACTAGCCTTTCAAGAAGAGCGGATGAGCTTTTTGCTCTATCCCACAAACGGTGCTAGACTGTGGGGGGAAAATCTTTTGCCGTCGGAAGACTTCCTCCCACGGTCAATTGATATGGTGTTGAGTAAGTAGTAGACATGTAGCTTGAGATGAGAGTGAGGGAAGTAGAGATTAAGGAGAGGAGACACCAGGTTTGTTGTCGAAGTTCAGCCGTAGCCTACGTCTCCATGCGATAAGTCGCAACCTTAATCCACTAGATCCGAAGGAGTAGAGCTACCCTTCAACAGGCCGAGGGGGGCTTGTACAAGTGGTCTAGCTAGGGCTAGAGGAGTATAGATCTGGAAAGTAGAGGGAGAGACATGGTCTTTCTCTGGTCAGCTTGGGTGTAGAGCTCTGCTACTCTCACCCAAGGCTTGAATATTTGATGCAGACGAGCCCTACTACGTGCAGATTTCTACAGCTGAAGGCGTATTTTCATTCCCTCCGGAGATCCAGGAGGCCGATCGTCAATCCGTCTGCATCAGTGGAAGGCTCATTCGAAGACCTACGACTTTGGTTTTTATTTTATTTCGATCCGACTGACGGGTCTTTAGTTATTTGTCTTTTTATTTCTGGTTTGGGTAGGTGCGAGCCATGTTCGCATCCGGTTCGAGCCACAGATGCCGAACTAACTCGTTTCTATGTTAGGTTGTTAGCCGTAGGATCTTAAGTTAGATTAAATCTCAATGGATGAGATTCAAAAGGGAAATCAAAAACCTAAACCCTAGCCAACCGAACATCCCACCCGACCGGCCCCTCTCTCTCCCGCGGACACACCCGCGTCCCCCTCTCTCTCTTCCCGCGGTCCTCTCTCTCTCCTCCCGCGCGTCCCTCTCTCTTTCCTTCCTTTTTTGTTTGTTTCTTTGTTGTTTCATCCTCTTTAAATCACACAAACCCTAATTGAGAAGGGGACGATGAATTGAAATTGAAACCCTAGAACGGAGAAGCGTGTACGCTTGTTCGCTTGTATCTTCCGAAGAATCTTCCTTGCTTCCAGTCTTTTCTTCCTTCGCAAGCTTCTACCTCGTCGCCATGCCTTTTCGTCTACGACTTCGCGGAAGATCGACGCGGAGATCCTTCATCTTCAAAGATCAACTCGTCTCGGCTTCTTCATCCTCTCTTCCGGGCCACGCTCCCTCTTCCGCCACTTCATCTGCAACGGAGTTCCTGTCAGCCGCCGGCATTGACCAACGCACGGTTTGAAATCGTCCCTCAATATTTTCGTGTGATAAACCTTCTTTTTCCAACCGGCCTTATTGCTGAATTTCCATTAGGGTTTCCTAAATATTTGGTTTTTCTGAGAATCTCATCCATTAGGGTTATCGGCTAGATCTTTGGTTGTTCTTTGATACATTGGCTTTATTATTTGAGATTGTGATCATCCTTATTGCTGGAATTGAGTACTAAAATCTGGAATTAATATTTATCTTGTCAGTTTATTACTTTGCTGAAATAAATCTGCGTGGGAATGATTGAATGATGAATAGGGTTCTTGCACTGTGCTGAAATTTGATTAAGACATGCTGAAATCTGATTTTAATGTTTTAAATTCAGCACTTGAGTTTATTTAAGCTTCCGCATCACATCAATATTCCAAAATAGTAGGGAATCCAGAGAAGGTCCAAAGTCCCGGAAAAGGCCCCTCATCTATTGCTTGCCACTACTGTATTTATAGATGCTGCTCTTTGTAGATGTGTCAAGCTCTGGTCGATCCAAGTGGTACCCCGTGATTGGTTCACGTGTCGCTCTCCTCTAACTTGGGAGGTGGCGAGCTACGATTGCTCCATGTGGAACCTTGTGACTAGTCCACGTGTCGCCTTCCTACTAATTAGCCTCGATCAGGCCTCTGCTGGCCTGCTGGTGATCCATGAATCACCCTCATAGACTTTGAAGGCACGGGTTTCTGCTGGCTCATCTGCCTTAGCCATTTTTTGCACCCACAGCGGGAGAAACCCTAAAGCTCTGATACCATGTTAGGAGATGACAGCTAGGGTTTGGAGAGAATGGAATATCTCTTCATTGAGAGACTAAGCCCAATATATATGTACATCAATACACAATTAACCCGACCCAACTATACATAAAACCCAATCCATCTCTATACATTAACATTCCTAATTCCTCATATTCTGTGTAGTCCACCTTCACACATTAATGTGCATCCAAACTCATACTTTCTTTTAATGAAGGAATACTCTATCATACTTCAAGATGGAGCAATCGTACCAATTAAAAAATCAACTGCAATAGAAAATAAAATGGTACATCTCTACTCATCCACTCTACCATAATCCTATATGCAACAACCTCATCTATCTCTCCATCTATGATAGAACCATGGTAGCTAAAAATTGATCCCTTGTTCCATATGCATCCTCAAATCTATCCATTCCTGCTAAAGTTGCAGTGTAGTCTCTCTGATACATTTGTTTTTAAACCTGTAATCTCTAGATATCTTATCTCATCTTCCTAGTCTAATGGACCAAAAGTATAACATCTTCGCAACACCAAAGGACCAGATAGGCCAATCTTGAAAAACAATAGCCAATGAATCTATAACAAAAATAAGATCTTATTTAAAGTTGAGTATAAGTTCATTTTAAGAGAGAACTCATTGAAGTATTTCACACACTTGTCAACTGCCCTTGCTCTCATATATTTGTCTTCAAAGTAGTAATGATACATATTTATTCAATCTTTACTCCTCGTTCGCCACCAAATAAGCTCTCTTGGTACTCTAACACACTTTTCTCCAAGTCAATAAAACCCATGTATAGGTTTCTACATTTTCCTCTGAACTTTTCATCGCCCTAAGCTTCAAAACAACATGAGTTTTCAAGATAATAGTAAATGTACTCACAAAATAGAAACTTCCATAGGTAAAAGTGAAAATTATATCTAAAACTTAAACAAGTAAAAAATTATAATAGCTAAATTCTAAATGAAGCAAACATATTACCGGGCGGCCACATAAATATTCGAAGTTGAATCTTGCTATCCCTTTACAGCTTTCAGAAACCTCCAGTTCTCTGTTTTGGGACAATAACTGAGCACACATGACATATTACCGTTTCTTTAAAGAAATCGACAAAAAAAGTTAATATTTACCTCCCAAACAAGACAGGAATAGTATCGGAAGTGACCTTTCCTCCAGTTTGGCTGGTAACCTCATGCCACATTACTTCAAATTCTCCGAGAGCATAAGAACTTGAAGGCCAAAAATAGTGAACCTGCAAATTCATAGATAGTTGTACAGTATGACACTATGACTATAAACAGGTGTCTAGATAATGATAATCCATATGAAAATGTGTGAATCTCCATGGCAATAACAATAACAAAAGAAATCTTCCCCTATGGACTTTCAAATATAAGAATAAATACAAAATTCTTGAAAAAAAAAAGAATAAATACAAGCCAACATCAATTAACAAGCTAAGTTTGAGCCATCAAGTACTCCAAGAAGAGGAGTGATAGAGTCGACTGCGTTGACACTTGACAATAGGCGTTGAGTGACACTGAAATCAAGTCATTTGTTTTCAAATGTCTAGGAAGTGAGAACTGGAGCAACTAAAGTTTCTGGCAGACAAGCATTGTCCGAATGTATAGATATAAACGGAGAGGTACGTCAAATTCTATGCAGTCAAAGTTGGTAGTCGGCCTCTAATCAGCCAAGGGCCGACTAGGACTAGTCGGGACTAATTCGGGACTAGTCAGCCAAAACTTATTCTAACCCCTCCCCCCTCCCTAAACATATATGATATATAAACTAGCATAAATGTCAATAAGTATATGATATTAGTCGGTCAATAACAATGCATGCATTCTCACTTTATGCCCATGTCAAAAGACTCAGAACTAAGAATTCATCACAATATTTGTTTGTTGATGTATAATCTGTAAACAACCCCAATTTTGATTATAGGGTTATATGGATATCAACAAATAAACAATAATTATTTGTCTATGTTTTTATATCAGATTCTCAGGTCCTCAATAGATGATTATAGGGAAGAGTCATAGTTGTGACTCGAGACTTCAAGGCAATGCAAAAAAATCCAAACAAAATTGCTTGCAAAGACTCATTACAAAAAAAAGATTTGCTTGCAGAATGCTGCCTGGGGACTAGTCCCAGTCTCTAGTCAGGGACTAGTCGAGTTTAATCGGGTCTAGTCAGGATTTCGCCCAGCTATGAAAGAATCGAAATTAGCCGGTCGGCAAAATGCCGCATGGGGACTAGTCGCCGACTAGTCCCGATTTTGATAGCATAGGTCAGACTTTTGTTGCAAGGATTCCACACACAAGGGAAAGAGAAAAAAAGAAGGCAAACTAGCTCTTCCTAGATATTCAGCTTGCTGAATTGATCAAACATGAATCCTTATGATGAAGATAACCCCTTTGATTTGGGGCTTCCGTTGTTCCCGGCACGTAAGACTCTTCGTCTATTTTATCCATTGGTAGAAAAATTCCGGACAAACTAGCTTCTTGGGAATCTTCAAAACTCTCCTTTGGAGGTCGGCTGCAGCTTATCAAGTCAGTATTGTATGCTTATCTCTACTATTGGGCTGCTGTGTTTGTTATTCCCACTTACATTCGGAATTTACTCGAGCGATGGATGCGGAAATTTTTGTGGGGATCTGCTACGATTCATGTAAAATGGTCGGAAGTTTGCAAACCATTTTCTGAAGGCGGACTAGGGATTAGGAGAACCGATGATATTAGCAAAGCCTGCTATATGAAACTTGGTTGGAAGCTATTACAGGAACCAGAGAATATCTGGTCTCGATGGATGAGGGACAGATACCTTGGCAGTCACTCGTTTTGGGAGGTGGCCCCTAGTCAATCTTCTTCTAGTATATGGCATGGTATCCTTCAGAGTCGGCTGGACTTGGTACCAAATCTTACTTTCGGCGTGGCTAATGGTAGAGGTATAGACCGTTGGAGGGACCCTTGGATTGATGGAAGGAGTCCGATTCAAATTGTTGGACTCCATTCTATTCCGGATGTGCATTTGGGGTGGCCGAACCTTAGTGATTGGATTGTTGATCATGCGTGGCAGCTTCCCAATCCTGCAAATTCAGCGCTTCTGCATCTGTTTAGTTTGGTTCGTGAAATTCATATCAATCCAGAGGCGAACGTGGATGCTCTTTATTGGAACAAATCTGGCAATGGTTTATTTTCACTCAAATCTGCTTGGGACTCCATTAGGAATTCTGGACCCTTGAAGGATTGGGCTAAGGTTATATGGAATCCGCTATCTCCTCCTAATCACAGCTTCTGTACCTGGCGAGCGGTTCGTGATCGATTGCCAACAATTCCGTGGATTCAAAAGAGAGGTATTTCTCTTGGCAATAGGTGCTTTCTCTGTGAGAGGGCAGCGGAGGATGTTAAACACTTGTTCTTCAAATGCCCATTGTCGGATGCAATTTAGGGCAAATGTTGCCACATCATGAAATGGCCTATAGGGGCAGTGGGGCTCTCTATTAAGAAATGTTGCCTGTTCATTAAGACTATTCCTGGTGGGCCAAACAAAATGGTGGCAAAGACCCTTCTTACTACCACTGTGTTCTCACTATGGGTAGAACGGAATAGTAGGGTTTATGATGATAAAGCTAGTACCAAATCGATAATCCTGTCCAAAATTGCAGCTCGGTTTATTGAGATTGTGCAAAACAGTACTAATCTAGATGTGCTGCAGTCTGCTGAAGCTATTAGCGAGGAGTGGACCCCTTTCATTCTTCCAAGTGGCTCTGCTTCTGAACGGGAGGGGACAGAGCCTATGAGGGATTCTGGTGGTGAAGGCTAGGCTTCAGGTTGTTAGCCCCTTGAGGGTGGAGTTATTTGGCTAGGGAAACATACCTGGGGAAACTTACCTTTGGGGAAACTTACCTTGGGGAAACTTTACATTGGCTACTTCTTGCTCCAATATCTACTGATATCCATTTCTTGGTGGGCTTCCAAAATTGGAGTGTGGCGAGGTTTGTTTCGTAGTAGTGGTTCTATGTAGAGAGCTGATAGAGGGCCCAAGCCCTTCTAGATCCTCGGATTCATGTTCGAGGGGATGCAGACCGTTGGTTGTGATTGGGTTGTTGCCTGTGGAATCCAAAAGAGATCGATTGTTCGAAGCCAGTGAGGAGGTTAGGCTGGAGTGAAGTTTGCTTTGAAGTATTTTTGGAGGGCCCAAGCCCTTCTTGATCCTCGAGAGTCTGAAGGGGAGGAGATAGCTTGCTCGTACTAGTCTTGCTACTTTGTTGCTTCATTTTGATTAGCTGCTTTTTCTTTTGGGTTCAGATACCTTTGGTAGCTACCATGTTGGTCTGACTACTATAAGGATCTGACATCTTTGGACTCTACTTACTCACTTTGAGTAAGTCGTGCTTTGTATTCTGTACCTATTTATTTATTCGTTATTTACCCGTCAAAAAAAAAAAAAAGATAACCCCTTTGTTTTTAGACTAAAACCAATGCAGTCATGATGCTTCACCTAGTCCCAATCCCATACGTTTGGTTCTCTCATTACAACATTTCAGTTAATTCCCTTTTATTCTAATAAAATAGCTTGGGGTATGGCTTAACCCCATCCTCTCTCGCTTGAAAAGGAATTGCTCAAAAAAAATCCAGCTAAGAAAAGATACAGAATATGGTAAGCAATACAACTCGCAACCGGTGCTTACTATAAAATAAGAGGGGTAACACATGAAAACCGCAATGAAAGAGTCAGTGTAAATAATGATTGTGGGATCCCATTGGAGAGAAGCAACCAAGAGGAAGGATGTTGGCATATTGTTGTTCTGTGGAGAACAGGAATACCAACTCAAAAGGAAACTAAAGCCCCGCAAGATGGGACTCTTGGTCTTGTGATGTTAGCTACCATGACGATGAAGTCTCATCAATATTTCGACAGTGTGGAAATTTTGTGATTTTTTAGAAATGATGGAAATATTGATTTTTTAATGGAATTTTTCAGTGAATCTCTAGATAATCATAAACCAAGTATATATACACAATTTGGAACACTCAGATAATATCTGTACCCTATCTAGAGGTGTAGAGCTTCACAAAATATGTATTCTGTATTTGAGTTTGTGAGTCTTGTGCAGTCTTGTTTGGTCTTATTTTGATCTATGTTTTTCAAATGGTTTTTAATTTTTTTTTGTAGATAAAAATGTTTTCAAAATAAAGATTAGTTGATTGTAAAAATAATACTTCAAATGATTTTGAAAACGGACTTAAAACAAGAAAGTTGTGCAAACTTGAAATCGTGCAAAAATTATGCTGAAATGTGAAACATTTTTTTTACGAAGTCTGGAAAAAATAGTTTTTATAAAGAAAAGTTTTTATTCATTCAAAATTTTCTTTGACAGACCATGGTTTTTTAAATGTACTTGTAGTTTTACATCTTGTGGAATTTTTTGAGCTAAAAAAGTTGATTTAACCACTTTTCTCAACATACAAATTTTATGAGAAATCGAAAAAACAGTTTTCTCCTAAAACTAAAAGTATACTTTTGATTCACTTGATTTTTTTTTTGATATTTTTATTGAAATCAAATGAGAGGTATTTGCTTATTTACATATAACTTAAAGTAAATGAAGAAAATAAAAATTAAGTAAAACAACATTTATGTGTCTCACTGTCTTTTGGTACGATAAATCGCGATATTTCGAGCCGACAAATATATCGTGCGAAATATCATGATATTCCCGTGAATCTCATTCCGTTCAATATAATATATGAAAGTTCGTATCGAGGTTTGGTTATTTCGCGATATTTCACAATTTATTTTGAGATTTTGATCCTTGACTGACAAAAGGGTGTGCAAGCAGACAAATCCCAGAATAGACCAAATAAGCACATAATAAGTTAATGCATCTGTATAGATTGACCATAGACATGAGCAAAAGAATAAGATTAGAGTCAATTCACCTGATCTATTTTTTTATTCACTAATAGGCGGCGATAATCAACCTCACTTTCAACAGGAACTTTCATACAATTTTCCTCCAATTTGGATAAAAATGTCAGGAATATATCTCGCTGCATACCATCCTGTAATTTAAAAAAAAATATGGGGTTAAGAAGCTTAATATGAATCATCTACCATATCAAGTACGGGATGGGTGTTAAGAAATATAGGTGCTGAGAAATATGATTATACCATTCTAGAATCTCATAAACCAATATGGGGGTTAAGAAGCTTAATATGAAACATCTCCAATATTAAATCAAAGATGGTATTAAGAAATCCATATTCTATTATTATATTTAGGCATTCATTAAAGAAATTATCAGCCTCCAGTATCAATAGAAAAACAGATGTTGACGATTAATATGAAGCATTTGAACATATCCAACATTTAATGAAAATTGCTTGCAACTATAGATTCATCATATCAATCACTACAAGAACCAACAGAATATCTAGCATTCCAATGGGCATGTTAACGTATATTGTAGGTTATACATATGAGTTCGGTGTACAGGACTTATTACTTACACATGTATGATGCCTATATATTCGTGGCTATTGACCTATTAAGAATTGCACGTCATTCTCCCAAACCCTAGCCGTCTCTCTCTCTCCTAGGGTTGTGGTAACATGGTATTAGAGCGGGTTTAATCCCCTCGCCATCCCCTTCCGCTGCCTTCCTCCCCGATTCGGCAACCTTGTTTGCGCCAGCGATGAGCCCACTGCCCTGCGTCCTAGCCCTCCCAAGCCCAGCCCTCTCGTGTCGGCCATCCTGCAGACACCCCAGCCCTCCTATAGACCCTCCGGCCCTCCGTCAGCCCTCCTACACCCCGCCAGCCCTCCACTGGCCCTCCTGCAGCCCTATCTGCCCTCCGTCGACCCTCCTGTAGCATTTCACCGGCCCTAATGCAGACCCGCAGGCCCTCCTGCAACCCAGCCAACCTTTCCGCGCTCGCCGGCCTCCTGCAACCCCGTCGGCCCTCCGCTACCCACAACAAGTAGCGTACTCCTTTACCGATCAAGTCTCTACGTCTTCCGCATCTCTCGATGGTAACTTCAGATCAGTCCTCGATAACGACCCATGTTTAGTTCTCGACAACGCCACTCGAGCAGACGAGGGATTTCCTCTCTGTCTCGATAGACTTTCCCTTGACCATGATAGCTGACTAGACTGCATGGTCTGCCACTGTCCGGAGTGTCCTGAATGGCCGATCCCTGTAAAGGCATCTTGTTGGCTCTACACCTACTCCTGTTGTTGCTTCTAGCGCAAGGACCTCTGACACCTGGAGGCTGGAGCCTTCGTAACCGTCGCGTCCGGGCATTTCTCGTTGCCTTGGTTGACCGCTCGCTTCGGGCAGATCTTATCCCCTTTGCTACTATGGCAGAGCTTTGGGCTCATCTCACGGAGCGCTTTGTGGAGCAAAACGGGGCCTATGAGTATCATCTCCTGTCTCAGGCCCAGTCTGCTCAGTAGGGGGAGCAGAATATTCAGCAGTTTCACATCCTAAAGTGCGGCTATTAGGGTGAGCTTCAGGCTTTGGAGCTCCCTCTGCTGAAGGTGTCTAGAGTCAATTCATCCTGGTGTGAGTTGTAGTTCTTTTGAGAACGACGATAGCTCTACCAGTTTCTGATGGCTCTTTGCCCAGAGCAGGGTTTGAAATCTCGATCAATACCGGTACGTACCAGCTTTGCCCGGTTCGAGACCGGTACTGCACCCGATCCCGATACCTAGCCTGTACCGACCAGTACCGGTATGTACCGGTCCATATCAACCGGTTCAGGCCGGTACCAACTGATACAGACCGGTACCGACAGGTTAAACTTTTTTTTTGGGAGGGGGGGTTTTCCTCAATCGGTATCGGTCCGTATCGGCCGGAACCGATACGTAACGGTCGGTACATACCGGTTCGGGGCCGACCGATACCACGATTTTGAACCTTGGCCTAGATTTCTCTCCCCTCGCGGGATAGTTGATCCATAGGGATCCTCTTCCTCGTCATGATGCTGTTGTAACTGAGCTCATTACCGAGGAGACCCATCTCCGTGCTGTCGCAGCACATTGGACCTCTGTACCCTCCGGTTTTGAGGATGTTCTCGGTGCTGCTCCACCTCCGAGGACCACTTCTATGCTTTCTCGTGGCCCCTCCCGTTCTTCCGGCTCGCCTGACACTCTCAGATACACCCACTGTAGGAAGTCGTGGCATACGGTCGACTGGTGTTGACAGCTTCATCCAAAGAAGCGTACCAAGCCGCCTAACTATGATCGTCCCACTTTGCAGTTGTTGCAGCGACCACTGCTGACTCTACTACGACGGATCGCCTTCAGCGTATAGAGATGCGCCTTGAGCAGCTCTTTCTGCAGCCTGCCTCCGGTTCTTCTGGCTTCTCCGGACCCTCTGCTTTCTCTACCACCTCAGGTACCTCTGCACCTTAGATTATAGACTCTGGGGCCTCTCGCCACATACCCCTGACCACTTCATCCTTACTGCATGCTCACATGCCTCTTGCATTCCTCCGATCCACACTGTAGATGGCTCTCTTTTAGCTATATGAATCTATCTCGCAGACTTGGTCCATCACTACCGCCTCAGACCCTACTGGGTTTCTCTCTCTACCTTTTGTCTTGCACGTACCTCAGCTTTGCATGAACTTAATCTCTATTAGTAGCCTATAAGATTCTGGCCTGACAGTCACTTTTTCTTCCTCTTTTTGTGTTGTGCAAGATCTACGCTCGGGACAGAGGATTGGTACTGCTCGTAGGGTGGGCGGACTCTATCTCCTGGAGTATCTTCATCTACCTGCTTTCTTTCCTTCGGTCTTCTGTGGTGCTGTCTCTTTTGATGCCGACCTGTGGCACAAGAGATAGGTCATGTGTCAAAACCTTGGCTTAAAAATCTTTCCAGTCTAGAGCTTCAGGCCAAGGTTCCTTTTCTCCTCTTTATTTTTCTACAGGATGTCAGTTGGCTAAGCATTCAGCTAGTCTCTTTTCTTCTAGTTTATCGAGGTCATGTAGTCCATTTGATTTAGTGCACTCCGATATTTGGGGTCCTGCACCTTTATCTTCTATGAATGGTTATCTTTACTATGTTAGCTTCATTAATGATTATTCGCGTTTCACATGGGCTTACCTCCTTCGTCAGCGATCTGACATTCCTGAGGTCTATCAGACCTTCACAGCCATGGTCCATACTCAGTTCCATGCTCATATCAAAGCTTTTTGGTCTGATTGCGCCAGCGAATATCTCTTCTACTATGCGCTCTATTCTTCAGTCTTATGGAACTCTCTTCCAACGATCTTTGTCCTCACACTCATGAGCAGAATGGGGTCGCCGAGCGAAAACACCGTCACATCCTTAAAACAGCTCTTACTGCTTCTCTCCTCGTTCGACTCTCGCACCTTCTGGGCAGAGATCATTTTGTCCTCTGTCAACCTCATTAACACCACGCCTTCTTCAGTCATCTCTGGTGTTTCTCCTCATGAGCGCCTCTATAGCACCACTCTCGACTACAGCATGTTGCGTACTTTCGGGTGCGCATGCGTTATCCTCCTTTCTTCCCATGAGCGTAATAAGTTGTCGACTAGGTCCACTAAGTGTGTGCTCTTGGGGATCAGTTTTGAATACAAAGAGTATCGTTGCTATGACCCCTTGGGTCGTCGTCTTCGTATCTCTCGATATGTTTCTTTTGTCAAGGATGTTCCCTACTACTCTGCTACGTCTCAGGATCTTACCATCCTTGAGGTTTCTACAACCCCCTCCTTAGTGTCTCAACCGACTCCTCCTATGACACCCTTTCTTCTTCTCCAGCTACTACTCTCGCCCCTAATCTTGAACCCTTACCTCCTGTTACAGTGGTAAACCCTCCTCCTAGCTTGAGTCTTACTCCTTCCTTCTCCGATGACGTTTCTCCTGTGCCTCAATCCTCTCCCTCGGGTCCTTCATCTCCTCCACCTGTTTCTCCCTTTCCTCAAGTGTATTCTCATCATCGTCAGCCTGACACGTCTGCATGCCTTCGTCTGATAGCGACTCCTCTAGTACGTCGTCAACTTCGAGCAGCCCTCCTCTACCAAATGTGGATCCTATCACTTTTCGCTATCCCCAACGCAAGCATCGCCACCCAGACCACTTTAGCTACTCTCCTGCCCGTTTTGGTTTTGCTGCAGTCTTTGCCTACTCGCCTCAGTTCTTTGCCTACCTTACTTTCCTTTACACAGACAGAGAGCCCAGGTCTTACAGAGAGGCACTGCAGTACCCAGTGTGGCAGCAAGCTATGGCCGAGAAGTTCCAGGCCTTCGAACATACTCAAACGTTGGAGGTTGTCCCACTACCTGTTGGTGTTGAGCCCATCAGCTGCAAGTGGGTCTTCAAGATCAAGGGTCGTCCCAATGACTTCATTGAACGATACAAGGCCAGTCTTGTTGCCAGAGAATTCACCTAGGAGTATATGATTGATTATGATGAGACTTTTGCTCCGGTGGCTCAGATGACCACCATTCGAGCCCTCTTTGTTGTTGTTGCTGCTAGCGATTGGCCACTGCTTTAGATGGATGTGAAGTATGCGTTTCTTCACAGTGATCTCTCTGAGGTTGTCTATATGCAGCCTCCTTGTCTCAGCATGCCTTCTCAGCACGTCTGTCGTTTCCGTCGGGCTATCTATGGACTCAAACAGGCTCCTCGTGCCTAGTTTGAGCAGTTTCGTCGTGCAGTTACTGAGATCGGTTTTGAAAAGCTTCCAGGATCACTTTATGTTCGTGCGGACTTCCACCCAGGGCCAGGCCATCATCCTTCTCTATGTCGATAACATGATCCTTACAAGTAACGACTCCGATGCCATAGCCTCTTTTTAGCATCATCTTCAGAGTCGGTTTCAGTCTTTCAGATGAAGGATCTTGATCCCCTGCATTACTTTCTTGGACTGGAGGTTGCTAGGGGTGCTCGAGGGATTTTACTTTCTCAGCAAAAGTACACGGCTAACATCCTTAGTCGGGCTGCACTCTTTGACTATTGTACGGTTGACACTCTTGAGCTTTATGTAAAGCTACGCCCTGCTAATGGTAAGCCCCTCGTAGATCCTACCCGGTACCGGGAGATAGTTGGTCTGCTAGTTTACCTTTGCACACCAGGCTAGATAATGTTCATGCAGTCAGTATTCTTATGTCGTGGATGCACCTCACTCAGCTCACTATGTTGCTCTCCTACGGGCTCTCCGGTACCTTCGAGGCACTATTATCAGGCCGTTATTTTTCTCCTCGACCTCTTATATGGTTCTTTGTGCATATTCTGATGCTGACTAGGCCGATGACCTGACTACTCATCGTTCAACTACTAGATATTGCTTGTTTCTTGGTGAATCTATTGTCTCCTGGAAGAGCAAGAAGCAGAAGCTTATCTCCCTCTTCAGCACTGAGGCCGAGTTTTGTGCCATGGCTACTACTACTAAGAAGATTGTTCATCTATGGTGTCTTTATTCAAGATCTTGGTGTTAATACTTCTGGACCTACAGCTCTTCATTGCAACAAGAGTGCTATTTAGATTGTCAACAATCCAGTGTTTCATGAGCGAACAAAGCACATTGAGCTTGATTGTTACTTCTCTAGAAAGCAATACGATGCTGGGACCATCTCTTTGCCCTATGTATCCTCCATATAGCAGATTGCATATTTTTTCACGAAGTCACATCCCTCTCCTTGTTTTCGGTTTCTTATTAGCACTCTCAGCGTTTGATCCACCGTGAGTTTGAGGGGGGTGTTAATGTATATTGTAGGTTATACATATGAGTTCGGTGTATATGACTTATTCTCTACATATGCAAGATGCCTATATATTCATAGATATTGCCCTAATGAGAATTGCTCGTCATTCTCCCAAACCCTAGCCGTCTCTCTCCTAGGGTTATAGTAACAGGGCACATTATTCTATTTCCAAGACATTATATGGTAAGCATGAAGCTTGTTAATGTATATAAATATAGGTCGGTTTTATGTACAGTCGAGTCGGATTCACTGTGTATATATATTAGACTTAGTCCCTCAATGAAAAAACTTTATATTCTCTCCAAACCGTAGCAGTCATCTCATAACATGGTATAAGAGCTCTAGGGTTCTCCCGCTGTGACGGTGACGACGACGACTGCTCCCTCTGGCTCCGACCCCCATCCTCCAGCATTGACCCCCCTCCTCCGGCCTTGACCCTTTCATCGGTCCCTCCTCTGGCTCCGACCCCCTCCGGCGACCCCACCTCTAATCTCGATCCCCTCTTCGGCCCTCCCCCCTTTCCAATCCCGACCCTTCCCCCACCGGCCCCACCCCGATCCTAAACCCAAACCCCCTCCACCCCTCTTTGATCCCGACCCCCGTCAGTCTCACCCCAATCCCAACCCCCTCTCCAATCCCGATCCCCCTTCACCCCCCTTCGATCTTGACCCCCACCGACCCCACCCCAATCCCAACCCCCTTTCCCCTTCCAATCCCGATCCAGATACCGAACCCCCTCCACCCCTTCTATCTCGCCCATGCCGATTCCTCCACACCGACTTCACCTCGCCACACCGATACTACCCCTCTACCCTGATCCTGATACCATCACTTGATTCTCTACCATGGCATTTGCTATTGTACCATCTGTCATCGCGATCTCCCCGTCGCTAAAAGCGGGTCACCTTTCAGTTGGCCTTGGCAAGCGACTGGCCGGATAGGTCGCTCACCGTTGAGGCCGCCCTCTCCAGCCGTGACCTTTGGGGTCACATCACCTGTGAGAACCCACCCCTTGATGCTTCCTCTGGATCCTCCTCGGTCACTAGTAGCGCCGCTGCTGGCAGTGCGTCGTCTGTTCCTACAGCTGCCACGACCGTCCTTATGTGGTGTCGCCACGACCAGGCCATCCGGGCCTATCTCCCTAACTTTGTTGCTCGTCCACTCCTGGCACCTATCGGTCACCTTCCTATGGCACGCGCGATGTGGGAGCATCTCCGGGACTGGTTCCTTCTGCACGGTGGTGCCCGCCGGCATCAGCTGATTTGCAACACTCAGTCCGTTCGTTAGGGGGAGTGTAAGATTCAGGACTTCGTCATCCTGATGAGCGACTACTAGCATAAGCTGGACTCTATCCCCGAGCGGTGTGATTGCCAGCATTCTAGGGACTTCCAGCACTACCTTGACGAGGGTCACCTCCACTGTGAGCCACTACCTCGGCTAGAGGATACCTTGCTAGCCTTGGTCAACGAGGAGACTCGTCTTTAGACTCGAGACTCGCCCTCCTCCACCCATTCCAATACCAGACAGTGCCCTAGCAATCAGCTCTCCTAACAGGCCTATCTTCTATCACTACTACAAGGAGCCCGGTCACATGAATTGTAAATGTCCGACACGTCCTCCTTGCAACCCCCGCTAGGGACCTAACGAGCGGGATTCATGCTGGGCTCCTACTACTCGTGACAACCGACGCGGAGGTCGAGGGGGACGGGGTCGGGGACGTGGCCAGTCCCCCTTCCGCCAGTTTGGTGGTACTGTAGCTGTTACCACAATGACTCTGGCTTCTCCCGTCACTCCCACTGCACCATATCCATCTAAGCTAGATCGTGTTCAATGACTAGAGAAGCTTCTTCTTCGCCACCTCTCCTCCGCTGGCTCCTTGACTGATCACGGCTTCTTTGCCACTAGGTACGGCTGCCCAATGGATTTTCGATTCGGGTGCTTCCTGTCACCTCACTTGTGACTCTATTGTGCTCACCAACTATACTCCTCCCACCCACCTGGAGGTCTGCACTGCGGATGGGACTCTCATACCTATTCCGCAGTGTGGATCCATCACTACTACCTCAGATCCTACCAGTTACCTGGCCCTACCCCTTGTCCATCAGGCCCCTCTTCTTAACAATAATCTGATTTCTATCAGCTCTCTTTGCAACTCTGGACTGACTGTCACCTTCACTTCTTCTGCTTGTGTTGTGCAGGATTCACGGACGGGTTAGAGGATTGGACTGTGCCATAGAGCAGGACTTTACCAGCTAGACCATCTCCATGCTTCTCCTTTTTCTATTGTGTCTGCCATATCAATTACCTTTGATGCCGACTTGTGGCACAGAAGGTTAGGTCATTTGTCTAATGATCGACTCAAAAACGTTTTCGTTCAAGCGCTTTGGGTCGTGTATCCTCCCCCCTATCCATCTGTACGTTTGCAGATTGGCAAAGCATCTAGCCCTTCCATTCTTTACTAGTGCTTCCCGATCTGCCGCCCCATTTGATTTAGTGCATTCTAACATTTGGGGGTCTGCTCCTATTGCTTTTATTTCTGGTTTTATGTACTATGTTTTATTGATGACTACTCTTGGTACACTTGAGTTTATCTTATGCATCACCGGTCTGAGATCCCCCATATTTATTGGATATTCACCGCTATACTTCATACTCAATTTGGTCGGCGCATCAAGACCTTTAGATCTGACTGTGCCAAGGAGTATTTCTCCTCTGAGATGTGTGAGATTCTTCAATCTAATGGCACCCTACACCAGCAGTCCTAGCCCCACACCCACAAGAAGAACGAAGTCGCCGAACGCAAGCATCATCATGTCCTCGAGACAACACGACCTTTGCTTCTCTTTGCATCTGTTCCTTACTCGTATTGGGCTGAAGCTGTTATGACAGTTGTTCACCTCATCAACATCACTTCATCCTCTGCTCTTTCTGATGCCACTCCGTACGAGCGTCTCCACTCCAGTCCACCCGACTACTCTCTTCTTAGCACCTTTGGATGCACGTGTTTCGTCCTCTACCTCCCTATGAGCATAACAAACTGTCTGCCAGGTCTGTCAAATGTGTTCACTTGGGTCTCAGTCGAGAGCACAAAGGGTATTGGTGCTATGATCCCTTAACTCGCCGGATTCGCGTTTCCCACCATGTTCTTTGTTGAGGTTGTCCCGTTCTTCTCCACTGAATCGCAAAGTCTTTCACCACCTCTTGTATCTCAGTCTCTGACACCACTGCTCCTTTCTATTCCATTACTTTCTCTATCTTCTCATATTAGGCCCTCCCCTTTGTCTCCACCGTCTCCCCCACCTTCTCCACCCCCTCCATCTCCACCAACACATTCACCTCCTCCGCCACCCTCCTCACCTCCGTTTCCTCCACCACCCACACCACCACCACCTGTCACGCGTGTCTACGTTCGTCGCTCCACCGAGACTGCCTCCACTGGTACTCTCTTGCCTACTGCTGCTCCTTCCTCACCGGTCGCAGATCCTGGCCCTATTCGGTGCTACCATGCACGCGAACACCATCCTCCTGACAGATATGACTACTCTCCTGATAGGTTTGGGTACTCTGTCTTTACCTCTGCCTCTCGTGACTCCTCTGGATATTCTGTTATTGTCTCCTACTCCCCGTCTTACCAGGCCTTTTTTACTGCACTCCACATTCACTGGAATCCCCAGTCGTACCATGAGGTAACTTTACACCCAGAGTGGCGGCAAGACATGACAGTCGAGCTTGAGGCTTCTCAGTGGACACATACTTGGGATCTTGTTCCATATCCCTCACGCATGGTTCAAAATCTCTAGAAATTTCTCAAAATATTTTCATTTTTGCGACCCTCAAAATGAAATGTGGGTGATAGAAATATTTCAAAATTTATCAAAAATTTCAAAATTCCCCGAAATTTTGAACCTCTTCCTAAACCCTTAAAACCAAAACCCAAAACTTTGAACCCTCAAAGCAGATCGTTCGACTTCTCGGGTGTGATTTTTTTTCGAAAATTTGTTTAGGGGTGTGCGATATACCATCCAACACTAACCTAGGAAGATCAATTCAACGAAAAATGCATTCAAATATTTGTTCGATTAAATTGAAGTGTACTTTTATGAAAGTTTTGAATATGGTAAATCTTAGATTCCTTTCAATTAATCTGTTTCTACTTGTTTAATTAATATGAGGTTCTTGAAAAAAAATAATCAGATCTTCATATTGATGAAATCACTCGAACTTTGGATATGTTGCATGTTTTAGACCATTATGTAGTTGTACAATATATATATATATATATATATATATATATATATATATATATATATATATATATATAAATACGTGCTACATGGACCTCCTAAACCTTTGTGTTAGGAGATGACGGCTAGGGTTTGGAGAGGAATAAAATACTCTCTATTGAGGGACTCAAGCCCAATATATATGTACATGTATGACCATACAACCTGACCCGACTGTACATGTAACCCGACCCATCTCTATACATTAACACTCCCCCTCAAACTCACGGTAGATCATGAACTGAGAGTTTGCCGATAAAATGCCGGAAGCGAGCAATCGTAAGGGGCTTCGTCAGAAAATCAGCAGTCTGCTCCGATGATGGAATGAATGGCAAGGAGATGGTATGGTCGAGAAACTCTTGGCCAACGTAGTGACAATCAACCTCAATGTGTTTTGTGCGCTCGTGGAAGACCGGGTTGCTAGCAATCTGAATAGCACTCCGGTTGTCACAGAAGAGAGGCGTGGGCCCGGATATCACAACTCCCAAGTCGAGCAGAAGGCGGCGAAGCCAGACAATCTCTGCGGTGGTGGAAGCCATAGCCCTGTATTCGGCTTCGGTGCTGGAGCGAGCAACAGACTCCTGTTTCTTGCTGCGCCACGAAATAAGAGAATCACCAAGAAACACAAAGTATCCGGTAGTAGAGCGGCGAGTAGCTACATCTCCTGCCCAATCTGCATCGGAGTAGGCACGCAGCACCAACGGAGAGGTGGAGGGAAACAGTAGTGAAGGGTGACAGTGCCTCGGAGGTAGCGGATAATCCGAAGGACAGCTGCATAGTGAACTGAACGTGGAGCCTGAACAAACTGACTGACAATGCCAACAGCATGGGCAATGTCTGGCCGGGTCATAGTGAGGTAGACAAGCATCCCAACCAGCCTCTGGTAGCGGGAGACATCCTGGAGCGGCTTACCATCTGTAGCTAGAAGCTTCAAATTGAGCTCCATGGGTGTGTCAGCAGTGCGAGAGTCAGTAAGAGCAGCATCAGCAAAGATGTCGGAGATGTACTTTTGCTGGGAGACCAACAGACCACGAGCTGACCGGGCAATCTCGAGGCCCAAAAAGTAGCGAAGAGAGCCCAGATCTTTCATCTCAAACTGACTCTGGAGGTGACGCTGAAGGGATGCTATGGTGGCACTGTCATCCCCGGTAATAATCATATCATCCACATAGAGAAGAAGAACTGCAATACCCTGACTAGAGGAGCGAGTGAACAGGGCATAGTCGGAGTGGCGCTCAACAAACCCGGCGGCCAGGACTGCACTGCGGAATCGCTCAAACCAGGCTCGAGGGGCCTGCTTGAGCCCATAGATGGCTCGGCGCAAATGACACACGTGCCCTGGAGGAACTGAAACGCCCGGAGGAGGAGCCATGTAGACTTCCTCGGAGAGGTCACCGTGGAGGAACGCATTGGTGACATCCATCTGATGGAGAGGCCACCCTCGAGCAGCTGCCACAGCTAAGAGGGTGCGCACAGTAGTCATCCGAGCAACTGGAGCAAATGTCTCCTCGTAATCAATCCCATACTCCTGAGAGAAGCCACGAGCAACGAGGCGGGCCTTGTGCCGCTCAATGGATCCGTCAGGTCGAGTCTTGATCTTGAATATCCACTTGCAGCTAACAGGCACCACACCTGAGGGACAAGGCACCAAATCCCATGTCTGGGTCCGCTGAAAAGCCTCAAGCTCTACTGACATGGCCTGCCGCCACTCTGGGTGTAAAGCTGCCTCACGGTACGATTGGGGCTCCCGGTGGGTGTGAAGTGCGGTAAGAAAAGCCTGATAAGCTGGAGAATAGGAGGCAATGGCAGAGTAGCCAGAGGAGTCAGGAGAGTCAGAGGTAAAGGCAGAGTAGCCAAACCTGTCCGGAGAGTAGTCATATCTGTCAGGATGGTAATGTTCGCGCGCCGGGTAGCGCCAAACAGAAGCAGGATCCACGACCGGTGAGGAAGGAGCAGCAGCATCAGGCGAGGGAGTACCAGTGTGAACCGACTCTGGAGGAGGAGCTGCAGACCGACGAACATAGACACGAGTAATAGGTGGTGATGGTGGAGGTGACGGGGGAGAGGGAGGTGGCGGGGGAGGTGGTGGAGACGAGGGAGGTGGAGGTGGAGGTGGAGGTGGTGGAGGAGGCTCAACCGGGAAGGTGGGCGTAGGAGATGGATACGGAGATAGGAAGGGGATGGTGAGAGGGGGGGACGACGTAGAAGATGACGTAAGTGGTGAGGGAAGATCCCGGGACTCAGTGGAAAAGTACGGGACATCCTCTACAAAGGAGACGTAGCGAGATACACGGATCCGGCGAGCCAAGGGATCGTAGCACCGATAGCCCTTGTGCTCCCGACTAAGTCCTAAGTGAATACACCTAACAGATCTAGCAGAGAGTTTGGTGAGCTCATGGAGAGGGAGGAGGACGAAACACGTGCATCCAAAAGTACGAAGAAGAGAGTAGTCAGGAGATGTAGAGTAAAGCCGCTCGTATGGGGAAACACCAGAGAGGGATGAGGACGGAGTGATGTTGATGAGGTGAACAACGGTCAGGACAGCTTCAGCCCAGTAAGAATGTGGAACAGAAGCAGACAGAAGTAGAGCTCGTGCTGTCTCGAGGACATGGCGATGTTTGCGCTCGGCAACTCCGTTTTGTTCATGGGTGTGGGGACACGACTGTTGATGAAGAGTGCCGTGAGTCTGAAGGATCTCACGCATCTCAGAGGAGAGATACTCCTGGGCACAATCAAACCGAAAAGTCTTAATGCACCGACCAAACTGGGTGTGAAGCATAGTAGTGAAGGTCCTGTAAATATGAGGAATCTCGGAGCGGCGACGCATGAGATAAACCAAGGTGCAGCGGGAGTAATCATCTATGAAGCTCACATAATACAAAAAACCAGTAAAAGAGGCAACTGGAGCAGGACCCCACACGTCAGAGTGCACGAGATCAAAAGGGGCGCTGGAACGGGAGATACTAGTAGAAAAAGGAAGAGCAAGGTGCTTTGCTAATCGACACCCAGTGCAGACAGAGAGAGGGGAGAAGGACACCCGACCCAAAGCGCCAGAGCGAAAAACGCTTTGGAGTCGATCACTGGATATGTGACCTAACCTTCTGTGCCACAAATCGGCATCAGAGGTAACAGACAGAGCTGACGGAGTGGAAATGGGAACCTGGAGGTGATCCAACTGATAGAGTCCCCCTGCTCGACGACCCAGCCCAACTCTCTGACCCGTCCATAGATCCTGCACAGAACAAGAAGAAGTAAATGTAACGATAAGGCCCGAGTCACAAAGAGAACTAACAGATATTAAGTTAATGTTTAAGCGAGTAGCAAGGTGAACACGAGGTAAGGTTAGGCGACCAGTAGGATCGGAGGCAGGGGTGATTGATCCACACTGCGTAATGGATACACGAGTCCCATCAGCAGTGTGGATCCCCATGTGGGTAGGAGCAGGGCTACAATCAGTGAGGACAGAAGGATCGGAGGTAAGGTGGCAGGAGGCACCCGAGTCGAAGATCCATGGAGCAGTGGTACCCGGCGTGGCAGAGAGACTGTGAGCTGTCGAAGAGCTGGTGGAGGCGATGTATCGCAACAGTAACTCCTCAAAGCGCTGGAGGCGGTCGGAGTAAGAGCGAGACTGAGCAAAAGTACCCGGAGTGGCAAAGAGACTGTGATCTGTCGAAGAGCTGGTGGAGGCGAGGTATCGCAACAGTAACTCCTCAAAGCGCTGGAGGCGGTCGGAGTAAGACCGAGACAGAGCAGGAGTGGTGGCAGGCGGTGCTGGAGTAGGGAGATCAGCAGCAGCAGTCTCGCCATCATAGCGGAGGGGACCCTGACGACGTCCACAGTCGACTGACGTGGTGGAGGGACGTGGCCCGAGAATACCATCAAAACGAGAAGACGGAGGGACTCGACAATCAGCGACGGTGTGCAGGTAGTATGGGAGCCGAGAGACGCTGTAGGAAGCCATACCCCTGAAGTACGGAGGCGAGCCGGCACAAGGAAGGTCTAAGGCAGTCCGTACAGAGGAGACGGGCAGTTCGGGACAGAGGAGAAGGGAGGGAGGTGGGGCTTCAGGGGGTGCAGAAGGGGGCGGGGGTGCAGGGGAGGGTGGAGGGGGGGGGGCGGCGGGGTGTAGAGGAGGAGTCGGGGAGGTCGGACGGGCAGAAGGGTGGTGCGGGGGGGCCGGACAGCGGAGTGGAGGTGCGGGGAGGGGTCGGGGGGGGGGGGGGGGGGGGGGCGGGAGGGTGGTCGGGTGGAGAAGGGGGGGTCGAGGGGGTGGAGGGAGGGGGCGGGGGGGGCCGGGCGGGTGAGGAGGAGGGGCGGGGGGCTGTCGGCGGGTGAGGAGGAAGGGCGGGGGGCTGCCGGCGGGTGAGGAGGAGGGGCGGGGGGCTGCCGACGGGTGAGGAGGAGGGGCGGGGGGCTGCCGGCGGGTGAGGAGAAGGGGCGGGGGGCTGCCGACGGGTGAGGAGGAGGGGCGGGGGGCTGCCGGCGGGTGAGGAGGAGGGGCGGGGGGCTGCCGGCGGGTGAGAAGGAAGGGCGGGGGGGCTGCCGAGCGGGTGAGGGGAGACCGGAGGGGAGGAGCTCGCCGGAAGGGGAGACCGTCGTCGTCGTCGTCGCCGTCGCACAGGAGAACCCTAGAGCTCTGATACCATGTTAGGAGATGACGGCTAGGGTTTGGAGAGGAATAGAATACTCTCTATTGAGGGACTCAAGCCCAATATATATGTACATGTATGACCATACAACCCGACCCGACTGTACATGTAACCCGACCCATCTCTATACATTAACACTTTGATAGTGTAGAAATTTGATTTAAGCATTTCACAATATGTATCTATACTTGATTTATGATTGTCAAGAGTTTCGTTAAAAAAATCAATCATCTTAATGATATTTCTATCATTTCTATAAAACTGCAATATTTCCACACTATCGATATTTTTCCATATTCTGCAGTATGGAAATATTGGCCGAAATCAAAATTTTGAACCTTGCCTCAGACATGGTGCCTGTTAGCTGCAAATGGATCTTCAAGGTCAAGAGTTGACCTTATGGCTCCATTGAGCGACACATGGCCCGCCTTGTTGCTCGTGGCTTCTCCCAGGAGTATGGGATTGACTACGATGAGACGTTTGCTTGTGCGCAACCTCTTAGCTATGGCAGCTGCTCGCGAGTGGCCACTCCATCAGATGGACGTGACGAATGCATTCTTTCACGGTGACTCTCAGAGGACTAGAGGAGGTGTACATGACCCCTCCACCGGGTGTTTCTGTTCCTATAGGGCACGTCTGTCGTCTGCGTCGGGCTATCTATGGGCTCAAGCAGGCCCCTCATGCCTGATTTGAGCGCTTTCGCAGTGTCGTTCTTGCCGCTGGATTTGTAGAGCGATACTCTGATTATGCCCTATTCACCTGCTCCTCCAGTCAGGGTCTTGCTATTCTATTCCTGTATGTAGATGATATGATCATCACCGGGGACGACAATGCCACCATCGCATCACTCCAACGTCACCTCCATAGTCAGTTCGAGATGAAGGATCTGGGCCCTCTTCGGTACTTTCTTGGCCTTGAGATTGCTCAATCGTCTCGTGGTCTATTGGTCTCTCAGCATAAGTACACTCCGATATCCTTGCCGATGCTGATCTTACTAACTCGCACTCCGGACACACCTATGGAGCTCAACTTGGAACTCCTCCCTATAGATGGTGAGCCTTTCCGGGAAGTCTTCAGATACCAGAGGTTGGTTGGGATGCTCGTTTATCTCACTATGACTAGACCAGACATTATCCATGATATTGGGGTAGTTAGTCAGTTTGTTCAGACTCCCTGGTCTGTTCATTATGCAGCGGTACTCAGGATCATCCGCTATATCAGAGGCACCATTACCCGTTCCCTACTTCTGTCTTCCATCTCTACTCTAGTGCTACGTGCACACTCCGATGCAGACTGGGCAAGAGATGTTACTACTCGTCGTTCTACCACCGGTTACTGTGTGTTCCGTGGCGACTCCCTCATTTTTGGCGCAGAAAGAAACAGGAGTCTGTTGCTCGCTCCAGCACTGAAGTCGAATACAAGGTTATAGCTTCCACTACCGCAGAGATTGTTTGGCTTCGCCGTCTTCTACTTGACATGGGCATCGTGATATCCGAGCCCACACCTCTTTTCTGTGACAACCGGAGTGCTATTCAAATTGCCAGCAACCCGGTATTCCACAAGCGGACAAAACATATAGAGGTTGACTGTCACTATGTTCACCAGGAGTTTCTTGCTCACTTCAACTCCTTGCTATTCATTCACTCGACGGAGCAGATTGCTGACTTCCTCACGAAGCCTCTTACAATTGCTCAGTTCCGGTATTTTATCAACAAACTCTCGATTCATGATCCATCGTGAGTTTGAGGGGGAGTGTTAATGTATATAGATATGGGTCGGTTTTATGTACAGTCGGGTTGGGTTCACTATGTAATATTGTTTATATATATTGGGCTTAGTCCCTCGATGAAAAGACATTATATTCTCTCCCAACCCTAGCCGTCATCTCCTAACAAATATATATTTTAGCAAATAATTATTTCAAGAAGAAAACAATAAATAGGTATTTCCTAAGTCAAAGGTTTTGAACTTTAACAATTGCTCGCAAGAATCCTGCAACAAGTAACAACTAAATCTTCCACCTACATTTTATCCAATGAAAAGAAGAAAGATGGTTTCGAGTTGTAAGTGACGAACCAAGACTAGATTCCTTTGTCATTCTGGTCTCTTGATTACTGCTTATCATTCTGTGTTTGATGTATGTGATAACCATCAGTACACATTTCTCTGGAAGTAAACCCATCTCAAGCATTCAACTATCAATTGCATGTCCCATCCTCTCCTTCTTGGAGAGGAATTGCTCCAAAAAAAAAATAAACTATCAATTGCATGCAACTATTTTATGACTGCAGTCTTCAGGTAGAGAGAGTAGTTCGGGATACCTGATTCAAATCCTCAGGCGCTTTATTACTGGTAGCAACAAGAATCGTACCAGTACTTAATAATCTGCTTAAAATTCCAGATAAGGCCACAATAGCAAATACATCAACAGTCTGTATAGAAGAAAACAACAAATTTAAGTTGTGCAAGGCATAATTCATAAAGAGAAGTCATAAGCTATAGTGTATTGATCTACTCTACATTCATTCTTGAAACAATATTTTTAAGAGGATTTCTATAAGTAAAATTTATAACATAAGAGTAGATATGTAATATGAATTTCTGTGCCGACAAGCTAAGTGTCTACTCAAGGATCGAGACAAATTAACCATCTTTTCAGTTATGCCCGGAAATCAATGCAGTTGATCATCGAAATTGTATTTTGAGAATCTTGTATTTTTATTTATCTTTCATTAGGATCTAGTTTCGTGCCAATTGGACACCTGGATCACAAATTATGAACATTATTATTATTGGCTACTTATGGCGCATAGGTTGTGTCACCCGGTTTAATGATTTAGATTAGCCAATCTCATTTAGTCACAAATTAGATGTTTTTATTAGAAGTTGTAGGATCTAATGAATAATCAGCCGATGGATAAGATGAAAGTAGCCACGAAGGGGCCCTACATTAAAACCTGGCCACCACCTCTTCATAAGGGGATGTCTCACGTGGACAAGCTTCTTGGGGAAGCGTAACGGAACCCATCCGCAGATTTTCATGTGGAAGAAGGCCAAAGTTCCCCCTTCTCTTATTTACCAGTGAGTTTCATAGTCCGTGTTAGAGGTGAGAGAGCTAGGGTTTGCCGAGAATATGATGATTGTCATTAGAGGTCTAAGCCCAATATATGCAATGCCCTATACATGTAACCCGACTTGTCTATACATATGTTAACCCCCCCCCCCCTCCTCAAACTCGCAATGGATCATATAGCAAGAGTTTGCTAATAAAGTGATGGAAACGTGCAATAGTAAGAGGCTTCCTGAGGAAGCCGGTAGTCTACTCTAAAGGGATAAACAACAACAAGATAGTGTGGGCGAGAAACTTCTGGAGAACATAGTGACAATCCACCTCGATATGTTTCATTTACTTGTGAAAAACCGGGTTGCTAGCAATCTGAATAGCACTCCAGTTGTCACAGAAAAGCGTTGTAGATCGAGATATCTCGACTCCCATGTCTAAGAGAAGGCAACGAAGCCAAACAATCTCTGCAGTGGTGGAAGCCATGGCCCTATATTCAGCTTCGGTGCTGGAGCGAGCAATGGACTCTTCTTTCTTGCTGCGCCAAGATATAAGTAGTCAATAAGGAACACACAATTGCTGGTGGTAGAACGGCAAGTAGCAACATCTCTTGCCCAATCTGCATCGAAATAGGCACGCAGCACGAGAGGTGGAAGATAGAAGCAGCAAACGGGTAATGGTGCCCTAGAAATAGCGAAGGATCCGAAGTACAGCTACACAGTGAACAGAGTGGGGAGTCTGAATGAACTAACTGACAATGCCTACAGCATGGGCAATGTCTGGTCTAGTTATAGTGAAATAGATTAGCATCCCAACCACCCTCTGATATCTGGAGACGTCCCGGAGAGGCTCATCATCTATGGGGAACAGCTTCAAATTGAGCTCCATCGGTGTGTCAGCAGTGCGAGAGTCAGTGAGAGTAGCATCGGCAAAGATATCGAAAATGTACTTCTGCTAGAAGACCAACAGACCACGAGCTGAACGAGCAATCTTAAGTCCAAGGAAGTAGCAAAGAGGACCCTAATCCTTCATCTCGACTGACTCTGGAGGTGACACTGAAGGGACATGATGGTAAAATTGTCATTCACAATGATGATCATATCGTCCACATACAGGAGCAGAACAACAAGACCCTGACTAGATGAGCGGGTGAACAAAGCGTAGTCAGAGTGTCGCTCTACAGACCCAACGGTAAGAAGTGCACTGCGAAATCGCTTAAACCAGCCACGAGAGGCCTACTTGAGCCAATAGAGGGCGGGGGCGAGTCCCGGTCGCCCGCCGAAGCCTAGCCTTAAAACCACTTAAATCCATTCGGGGGTGCCCTTAGCCATCTTTACATTAAATAGGCATTTAATTTTAAATTGAGGGTGCCCTTAGCACCCCAAAAAGAGAAACGGGATTCCTCCCGTGGACAAACCTGCGCAAAGCAAGCCATGAGCCCCTACCCGTGCGATCCTCTCTATCTCCTTTGGCACAGAAACCGAGGCCCTTCTCCCCCTCTTTTGTGTCTCCCTCTCTTATTTGCTTATGAAGCCATGGAGGGTTTTATTAAAGGAGCTTGAAACCTTAGGAAAAAAAAAGAGGAAGAACCCTAAAAGCTTGTTACTATGATCGAGCGATCGTGAAGGTGTGCCCTTCGTTCGTCGTCGTTTTCCCCGTGGAGTTCCTCCGACTTCGTCTCTTGATCTTCCTTGTCGCCATCTACCCCCCCGCCGTTCATCTTCATCGACATAGCTATCCGCATATAATATTTGGTTTCATGAGCTCTTGATCGCATCCCATCATAGATCCGTAGTTCCTATTATAAACCATAATCCCTATTTTGGCTTGGCTTGCTTGGGTACACTGTTGGAATGTTATCCGAACCTTTTATTAGTCCCTTGCATGAGTACTTAGTTCCTGAAATTGTTATTTGCAAAACCTATTGATATCAAATTTAATCCTATTGTTTCGTTTTTTTATTTGTCATCATTTATGCATGCTAACTTGATTAGCGAGGCTATTTCTTTATAAAAATCTGATCGTGGATAATTAAGTGCTTGCTGAATTTCACTTTTAATTGTTAATCTAGATCATAACTTGTTCGAAAATTAGCTAGCTTCCATATATCGTAACCGGGTTCGCATCAATTGGTATCAGAGCACAGTTCTGCTCCTAGAATCACTCACACATCATCTTGCATGCTTGCTGCCCTAAATTTTAATTTTGATATTTTATTTGTGTAGCATCCATAATCACACACGTTTTTCGAAAAAAAAGTATTTTTCATCCATATTGCGCATCCGGCTAATTAGGACACCTTTACTGACTTATTCGGTATTAGAGGATCCTAAAAGTAAGCCAACAAAAACTTCCCCAATTTTTTTTAGGAAGCCAACAATCCTCGGGCAAGTTCCCATGGGTGAACCAAATCAGAATAATATCCAAAACCCGAACCCAGATCCGAATCAGGGTAACCTACCAGCTTCTTGGCAAGAGGCCGCTAGGCAACAACAACGCTTCATGAATCAAATACAAGCCCAACTTGATCAAGTCGCACTAGTGTTGACTACTCTTCAGATACCCCCTCGATGCAATGCCATTCGAGCAAATCGGGACCAACCTAGCATTGATTTTAACAGTGGAGAGTTGAGCGTGGGAGAAACAATTCCCCAGAGGCGTAATAGGCGTCAGCGAGGATGAGGGGAGAGACCACGAAAGGGATGGGATCATGGAATTAAAGTTGATGTCGGAGACTTTGAGGGTTGCTTGGATCTCAAAGAGTATCTCGACTGGGTAGATAGGGTCGATCAGTTCTTTGAGTGGAAAAAGCTTCATGAGGATAACCAAGTTAAGTACGTTAGCCACAAAATGAAGGGTCATGCCTTGATCTGGTGGAAGCAACTCCAAGCTTCCCGAGTCCGAAAAGGAGAAGGCAAGATCAGTTCTTGGGAACGCATGAAAGGAAAGATAAGTCAAAAATTTCTCCCCACTGACTACAAGCAAAACGTCTTTCAAAAATTGCAGGACTTAAGGCAAAACAATAAATCTGTTGATGAATACACCGAAGAATTTTACAAAATGCAAACGCGTAATGACCTTCACGAAGATGAAGAGCAGAGCGTTACCTGCTATGTTAATGGACTTCGTCTACCAATTCAAGAAGCTGTTTGTCTTTATGACTTGTATCTGATTAGTGATGCTTATAGGCGAGCCAAGAAGATTGAGTCAAATCAATCACGTTCCACAAACCAATATGGAAGCAACAAGACATCGACTAGTTCTTCGAATAAGCCAACCTGGCCTAAAGAGAATACTTGAAATAAATCCCCCTCTAACAACAATCAAATTGTTCCCAATTCAAAGCCTTCCTATCTTAAAGAGAACACATGGAACAAAGCAAAAGGCATAACTCCGGGCACTTTCAAATGTTTCAAGTGCAACCAACCTAGGCACAAATCGGCTGACTATCCTAAGCGAAAGTTCAACCCTGAAGCCAATCTTATAGAGAATGGGGAAGATGAGGAAGATCAAGGGGATGATGAGGAGGGAGGAGAGTTTGAGCCAATACACACTGCCGGGGATGAGAACGGAATACTACTCATGGTCATTCACCGAGTGATGATGTGTCCTCAAAGCTCCCCCAATAAAAACAAAAAAGCACCTAGCGACGATATGTGGTTGAGACGCAATATTTTCTGCACCACGTGCACATTTTATGGAAAATTGTGCAACCTACTAATTGACAGTAGAAGCACGGACAACTTCGCTTCTACTTTGATGGTCCAAAAGCTGAAACTGAAAATTGAACCTCTAAAGCAAACCTATAAAGTGTCATGGTTCAAGGAAGGAAGTGAAATTAATGTCATGCTTGGAATGGCTTTAACCAAATCCGACGGCGGGGAGATGAGGGGACGTGAGGGGAGCGATGACGGAAAGCAAAGAGGGGACACGAGGTCATGAATGGCGATGCATTGGGAAATATTACCTTCCAGACTTAGCCAAATCTTCGAGTGCAGAAAAATATTTCTCTGGTCATCAGGGAAATATTACCTTCCAGACTTAGCCAAATCTTCGAGTACAAAGAGAGATTTTCCTCGTCATCAGGGAAATATTGTCTTCCAAACTTAGCCAGATCTTCGAGTACAGAAAAAGATTTCCCAGATCATCAAGGAAATATTGTCTTCCAGACTTAGCCAAATCTTCGAGTATAGAGAGATATTTGCCTAGTCACCAGGGAAATAGTGTCTTCCAGACTTAACCAAATTTTTTAGTGTAGAGAGACATTTCCCTTATCATTAGGAAAATATTGTCTTCAAGACTTAGTCAAATTTTCAGTGCAGAGGGAGATTTCCCTAGCCATTAGGGAAATAGTCTTCCAGACTTAACAAAATTTTCAGTTTTCTGACTTTAGATAAATTTCAATGTCTACAGTAACGCTTAAAAATATAGTTGAAATTAAGTAAAAATTGAAAAATAATTTTTAACTTAAAATATATCAGTTTTTGGTGTTTCTTGTTGGCCTCATAATTCTACATCTTGTTGAATTTTTTTATGCCTAAAATATTTTGATTTAATATTTCATTTGAAACAGCTATTTTTGGAATTGCCCTAAAAAATTGATTTTGATTTTAAATTTTTTGAAGTTTTTAATGAATCCAAATGTTGAGGGTGATTTGCTTAACCTAAAATAAATGGAGGAAATAAAATTTGAAATAAAAGACATTTACTGCAAGGGTACGAAGTAGGGGTGCAACTCGGGTTGGGTTGGTTCGGGTTTGAGCCAACCCGGAACCGAATCGAACTAGATCAGTTCTACCATATTGAAACCCGAAACAACCCGACTTGGGTATAGACCCGAACCATCCCAACCCACACCAAGGTCGGGTTGGTTCGGGTCGGTTCTCGGGTTGGGAGTTGGTCTAAAAAATAAGGGTCATTAGCTATTTACTAGCAAACTAAAGGTCCATGTTGGACTTTAGGCTTTAGCCACCCGTTGAGTTCTCTTGGTAGTTGGTTCAATGTTAGCAAACAAATAACGTTTACTCGTGTGCTAGTGTGATGGAGCCCAAAAGTTCAAACCCGTGACATATATATGTGGACTAATATATATAAGTTTGGTACTCGAGTTGGGTCGGGTCTACCCGAGCCTCAACCTGGAATCGACCCGTATTTAGTTGGGTCCACAAAACTTAGAACCGAACCAACCCATTTAGTCAAAATACTCGAACCAAACCCGACCCATTTAGGTCGGGTTGGGTCGGTTCTCGGTTTTACCCGACCCAAATTGCACCCCTAGTACGAAGCCATTAGTGTTGATATGAGCCCGTAAAACTATTTGAAAAACCTAAATATGGCTCTGAAACATGCCGGACCGATCGGGCTTCTCAAGCAGATCGATCAGGCTGTACATTAGTGAATGCCATCCATTGTAAACGGATTGATCCGACTTTGAGACTGAACTAAGCCTCGTTACCTAGAAACTATTCGTCCACGATGAGCAGACTAATCCAGCCTTAAGACCAGACTGGTTCGGATACGAAGTCGTGTTCAGATTAGGATTGTCTCCATGCAGGACTAATCAGTCTCTACAGCTGAATCGACCTGCCTGTGAACTTCTGCACAAACCTTTTTGGGGATTTTTTTCATAGTTTGTTTAGGCTTTCTTAAAGCTGTATAATGGACACTTTTAAGCAAAGCTCACTAGGCATTTAGGATATATTTCAATAGAAAGATTTTGATTGAGCTTATTAGATTCATCCTAAGAAACTTTCTTCCTCCTCCTTCAGCAAAGGATTTTAGGGTTTCCTTGTTCTTGCTACATATATAGGAATATCCTAGATTCCTAGTAACCTTGTTTGCCATCACAATCTTTCTCGAGGTTATTCGTCTTTTTTTTTTGAAAGGTAAATAAAATAAAATAAAACGCGGAATTACATTACACAGCTTACTCCAGGTAAGTAAGCAGCAACAAAGGTAGAAACGAAGCTCCAGCATATGAGCAAACACACAGAAGACCAAAACCCAAACCACCACAACCACCCGAGTCCATCATCTCCAAACACCGCCACTCCAGCAAGCGTAACAAGCAGCAGTTACAGCGCCACAAACATCAGCAACTCCAGATGAACTACTAATGCAAAGGATCTCCACTAGTTCCGACTTTGTTCAGTTCTTCTTCGAGAAGACCGATTGCAAGGACCCTTAGGCCAATTCTCTGTGGTCCGTTTGCCAATATGCGGGTCGACAAAGCCTGCTCCTCAGCCCCATACTGAAACTCCTCATCAGAATCCTTTCCCTCAGCCACCGCCTCTTTTTTAAGCTCAAGAGATTCCAGGTCAGTTCCTCTATCTTCTACTTCAACTTCGGCTCCAACAATCGATCCCCCAGAACCTGAGGGTATATCCATCTCACGCACATGCCGTTCCTCCTCCACCTGAAGCCTATCCTCCTCTACCAGAGGTTGTCCTGAAGACCAAGAAACGAGGTGAGATTATTATCAACCACTAAATGGGTGATCGGTTCTGGGCCCGAATAATACCCTTCTTGAAAGGTTTTGCGTTCAAGAGGATCCATCACCAAAGTACCCTCAAACTGACCATGCCTCATTTGAAGCCGCAACACCAGATTTCTAAGACAATCAGTGGCAGCCTTGGACAAGCCTACCGCAATTATCCGAGAACAATCAAACGAAAAAGCCCTACCTGCGGCTTCATAAGCATCAGGCCCAGTATCATCTTCACTATCATCCTCTGCTTCTTCCGAATCATCAGAGCCCCCATCAGTCTCACTTTCATCCTCTGTATCTTCCGAATCCTCAGTGCCCGCATCATCTTCACTGTCTCCCTGCATAACTCCAGCAGCCTGTGTAACATCTGCAGTGGCCTCAGCAACCTGCGTAACATCTGCAGTGGCCTCAGCAATTGCTGAGCCAACATCAGCTCCAGCATTACTCTCTGCAGCGCACCCAACAATCTTTGAAACAGCAGCAATTGCAGCGCCATCTTCTGTGCCAACACCGGCAGTTGCCGAACCACCAGGTTATTCGTCTTTGAGAGTGTTCTGTATGGAGGAGGGCAAAGGTAATGTGTCGACTTCATGGTGTGACATCAGGCTGGATACCAGAACCTTCTGTATGAAGAAGATGAAGGGTCGTATGTCGAATTGTGGTGCACAAAAAGATCGAGACCGTTGACGTTCGACTCTTGCGTGGAGTGACAGGGCATGGAACCTGGAGGTAACACATCAGCAAGAGCAAGATCAAAAAGATCAAGCCATGGGATGGTATCGTTCTGATGCACTAAAATAGTGCAGAGCTTTGACTTTGTCTCGTGGATGTGGATGGCCTATGTAAGACCGAACCACATAACAATCTTGTGTGTTTTCTGGATATGCTTATGGATAGAATATTTAATTCCAGTTAGATATATCTTGGATGTGCTAAGGGTGTTAGTATAATAACTCTTTCAATCTGGATTGTTCTCAGATTGTTATACCTTATTTAGGATTCATGTGATGAACACATAAGATTGTGAATTGCTCTTGATCACATAAGTGTATTCCACGGTGCATGCAAATTAGATTGGTTGCTTAGTTTTTGCATATTCATTCTTTATGGTTATGAATATATACATAAGATTTGGGGGAAAACTCTCTTTTTACACCTATTTGCCCCTACTCTTCTTGGAGCAACTCATCATGAGAATGAACTCTATATATACTATGTGGATGTCTTTTCCTTTGGATTGTTATGTTGTTTAGGTTCTTAAATTTAAGTTTGTCTTCAAATTTATGCATAACTGCACCTCCATCTTTGTTCTTGTCATCACCATTAATTTTAAATTTAGTTCAGTGTTGTTTTACAAAAGTCATGCAAAATTGAAAATGAACAGAGGGCAATTTCTCCGAAAATAAAATCTCAATTCCTTTTGTATGCTATGTATTAAACCTTATTCCTTGTGATACAACTCATCATGCTCCAAAATTAACAACTTATGTAATGCAATTTATACTAATATACAAAAGCAGGATTCTCAAATACCATGTGGCACTTTCTAAGCAATAGTAGTGCCACATGGCAAATCCTGAAATTTCAAGAAAATGAAAATATATTGCCTTTCACTTCCACTTCTGTGTATCAGTGTCAGTCTTCATCTTGGTTCTCTTTAAGTTTCAGTCGTTTAGATTTCTGAATAACTGCATCTTAGTATGCTTGGTTTATCTTCTTAATTTCTACTTTTACTTAGATGCCTCCCATCACCATTAATTTCAAATTTAATTCACTGTTGTCCGAAAAACAATATTACAGAAGTGGAAATCCTCAATTTATCCGTAATTTCACTTGCTACTCTTTTATTTGCCACAATTCTTATTACTTCTTGTTTCTTGCAATAAAATATTCATCGTCTAGTATTAGTTTCTACACAAGGATCAAAATCTCGATATATTTTGCAAAATATCTCGGTTTTCCAAAACCTCGGCATGAAATCCTCTCAGCTGTCTCAAACGGTACATAAATCACAAAAAATCATGACATTTCATGATATTTCGCACGATATATTCATTGGCGCGAAATATCATGCCAAAAGACACTGATACACAGAAATATCGTCGAAATTTCAAAAACATTCATGAGTTTGGCACCAAAATTTTGGGACTGACTGGTTATAAAAGGGGACTGGGGCTGGTTCTCAGCAACTTATTTACATATAATAACTAATACCCCTCCATTTGATTTCAATAAAAATATCAAAAAAATAAAAAAACCAAGTGAATCAAAAAGCATACTTTCAGTCTTGGTAGGAGAAAACAGTTTTTACGGGTTTTCATAAAATTCTCATGTTGAGAAGTGGTTAAATCAACTCATTTTTAGCTCAAAAAATTCCACAAGATGTAGAACTACAAGTGCATCTAGAAAACCATAGTCTATCAAAGCAAATTTTGAATGAATAAAAACTTTCCTATATAAAAACTCTTTTTTCTAAACTTGGTAAAAAAACAGCGTTTCGCATTTCAGCTTAATTTTTGCATGATTTTAAACTTGCATAACTTTCTTGTTTTAAGTCTGTTTTCAAAATCGTTTGAAACATTATTTTAACAATTAGCTAATCTTTATTTTGAAAACATTCTTATCCACAAAAAATATTTAAAACCATTTGAAAAACATAGATCAATACAGAACTAAACAAGGCTGCACAAGACTCACATACTCAAATACATTAAATACATGCTATGTGAAGCTCTACACCCATAGATAGGGTACAAATATTATCTGAGTGTTCCAAAGTGTGTATATATACTTGGTTTATGACTATCAAGAGTTTCACTAACAAACTCCATTAAAAACTCAATATTTCAACCATTTCTATAAAACCGCAATATTTCCACACTGTAGAATTATTTCCACGAAATATTTTCATATCCCGAGTATTGAAATATTGGTCGAAATGAAAATTTCGAACCTTGTTTCTCCATAATTAAACAATATTGCACTTTAATTATAACGCCATTTTAGATCGTCCAAATTTCTGCACCTTAGTCTGAAACAATTATCACCCAAGTCCTCTTCTCGAACCTTAGAGAACCATTTCCCAAACTATTCTGCATTGATTTTGATCTTCAAAACCATCTCTCTTTGTGCCGAACACTAGTTTGGTATCGGATAGTTATCCCTCTGACTAACCTACGCACTCATAGCAATTTGGATATACAGGATTCACATAAAACATGCCTTATAAAGACTCAAATATTAAAACAAAACAAAAAATTAATGTAATAGGAAATTAGAGACATAAACAATAGACTTGACTCAACTTACATCGAATCAAGATTCGATTTGACTTAACCCTAACCCTAGAATACATCATCACACAATCCTTATTTCATCTAGGAGAAGATGAGGCACACATTCTAAGACATTTGCGAGCCAATCATGCATCAAAACACACACTCTCGGGCTTCTCTAACTCCAACTACAGTAGGCTGAAAAAATTGAATTAGCAACACAATTGAAAAAACAGAAGTATGGTCTATATCAATTTCATAGAGTATTATCAGTCATCTTCAAGGTGGAGATCATTCAAAAATCTATCAGATATCCTAGAACAACAAGATTTTCAAAAGGCTCCCTTTGGAAAGGAAAAAACTGTAAAAAACAGCTACATAGTGTCAACAACATGTAACATTATGTGAAAACAAACTGTAAGTCCGTGAGAAAGGGGTATTAGATCATAGTTCAAATTTAAGCTCTTTCATTTATAGAAGTAGAAATTTATAAATTATATAATTAGAATGTATAATATAAGGAACCGACAGCTCACAATCACATAGAGCTCATACAATGTCAGAACATTTATGGTTTTAAACGAAAGGTCAAAGAGATCATCATACAGGGTTACCATCATCTACCTGTATCTCATCAAAACAAAGAATGCTTGCCCCAGTCTTATCTGTTTGCCTGTCAACAAGAAACTTATCTGCTACAGCAGAAAGAATATGTATTCTTTGTACCTCTTGCTTGTATCTCTCTTCTCCAATCAACCATTCTTTGACTTTTGGATTAAAGGGAAGATTAGTTATCCAACTGGAGATATTTGATTGGAGAGATCTGTCCTCAACCTGGTTCTTCCAGATATCATGCATATGTCCATGTATTTGAAGCATTGCCTGGAGGCAAAGATGATGGAGCTAATATGACGAATAAAATGAGAGCTAAAAAAAAGTAAAGCTGAAAGGTATGGTAAAGGGAAAGTGGAGAAGTTGACAGGTATTAGATAACTTTCAACCAGTAAAATAACCATGGGATTATGAGGATACTAGTGGAGTGCAACTTGATCGAAAAATATAATCATATCCATAATCAATGGTTATCGATCTATGATTCATAGGACACTTCCCACTTAGCCCTGATTCCGAGTCCACACGTGTGGACACCGACATCCGTGTTCACACATGTGGACACTTGAAACTAGGGTTTCGGTGTATTGTTGGAAACAATAGTGTGATCGTATAAAAGCACTGAATGTGTCGTAGTAATGGTACCCATCATCCCAGGATACTCTCTTGTATTTGTGGGGACCCGTCGCATGTGGACCCATCATCCCAGGCTTCATGGTACCCATCATCCTAGGCTTCATGGTACCCATCGTAGTAATGGTACCCATCATCCCAGGCTTCATAGTAAATGCATTATCTGGGCTGTGTTATTGACTATAATTTGTTTCTTTCTCTATATAGGTCCATAAGCAACATTAATATGTTGTGTTATTGACGAGAATTTGTTTCTTTCTCTGTATAGGACTACCAGTACCATTACATGCATGCATCACGCGATTGATCTATTATTTCCATCGCATCCATCATCAACTAAAGAGAAAGGCTCATATAAAAGTCGATATTTTTTAGTTTATACTAATTGCATTAAATACAGCCTTTGATTGACAAACATGAGGTTTCTTCCTTCCTCTTATCACATGAGTGGTTGATCATATTAATGCTAAGTATTATTTATACCTTTGTAAAGTATATATCCTATATATGTGTATCTTCGTATCCAAGTTGTATGATTTTGCCGTGTCCGACACCCATGTTCGTGCTGACACTTGAAACCTGTGTCTGTGTCCCCAAATCATAGCTATTGATAGAAGCATATAATAAAATATATACGGAAAAAACTATGGGCAATATGGTTCTTTGATAATAGGGCTAACTACTTCCTAACAATGTTGAGTGCAAAAGCAGATGAAAATGGTGGGGGATCCATAATGCATGTTGCTAGGCTTGCCTACTGGACATGGTTGTAATAAATCTCAGGAAAATACGTGCAACATCATATGATTATCAGACCACCCGGTGAAACCCATTAGACAAATGAAACAGACATTAAGAAATGCAAATATGATTATGTCTATGTATTAAGGATGACACATGCATGGGTATATGTATACAGTATGTGATGATGTATGCTGGAAGGGATGTAGGTACATATCTGTGTATACATGCATACGTACATATGCCAGTGTAACTCCAAATACAAAACAAAAACAGAAGCATTCACCTCATGAAAGTGCAACCTCCGCCTGTGTTTAGCAATACCTTCAGTGGCACTGTAGAACATGTCCATTAGCATTGTCTTCCCTGCGTTATGCATAGATAGTTCCTTCAGAATATATATAAACATTAGTACTATAAAAGTGGAAGAAGTGTTTAATCAAATTTCATCAAAAATCCTATAGATCAGTGCCTGAAAACTCTGATACAATTATACCCTGGCAATATTTAAGATAGAGCCTAGAAGAACCCTAAGATACAAATCAAGTAAAAGAAAAGAAGACGAAGAAAGAATGATATAGTACAACAGAAAAGAATCCAAGTAGACATAATGGACGAGATAGAAATGCTAAGCAGATAGCTATTTGTTTCATGTTGTATGCATGTGTTTAATGGAATGAATAACGTACCACTACCAACATTTCCATACAAATATATCCCTTTTGGAGCAGCAGGTGCAGCTGGTTGTTGACCAACTAATGAATCTAACTTCTTCTCTCGGTTAAGATATGAGACCATTTTTCCAACTCCGGGTTCTACATTACTACGTCTCCTCCTGCGTCACAGAACATAACTATGAATGAATATACACAACAAATAAAAGCACTGAGAAGTAAATTAAGACTTCGTCCAACAAATTATTTTTGAGTATGCAACCTATCTTAAAGGTCCAATTTACAGAATTTATAGGCATAAACAGCATGAATCAACCCAACGATCAGGCATCCACCGAAGGTTGAATATATTCACAAAATACTAACAGGTCTTAATTAGACCTTCTTAAACAATGACCTTGAGTTATAATATACTAGTTGTTCAAAAAAATAAAATGCTTGCCTCACTTGAAATAAAGTCATATACATTCTGATAAAACACACACACACACATAGAAATGATTACATCAATTTAACTAAGCATTCTCAAAATATAAGTCCGCCTAGAGATAAGCATTTGGTTCCCCTAGAAATCAATTTTATGGATAATCATGTGTATCTAATGTACATGAGAGCACAATATAAAGTATAAACACAGATTAAGGTATAACAGATGGCAATTTTCATCAGTGAGATATGCTGATGAGGAATGACAGGGTATACATCCCTTTAAATGTAGATGCATGCTTGTGTACAATGACTGACCAAGTTGATGAATTTGAAGACCAAATGAATGTCAAATCATGCTAGAAGCTAAAAAACAATTCTCAATTTCTTCATATTAATTGTTTAAGATATCAAGTACTGGATGAACATAATGAACACTATTACCATCTAGTCACCATAAGATCTCATTATTATCTTGCCCTTGAGAGATATATTTCTTGTATACTGTACGTTTAATCACTATAACACAAAAACTAAATGACTAGATTATAACGATCATTTGTGCTTGGAATGATGGTATGAGAAAAAGGATGAGGGAGTTAGGCATGTATATGAAGCACTGCAACCTAGAAAAAAGTGCCACAATACCATAGCACTCGTAAGTAGATAGACAATTCCTCACCGTGACATCCACATGTCAAAAAAGCGATGATTACTTGCAACTCCCCATACACCATCCTGTTGCTTAACCTCAGCTTCCCCTAACAGAATCTTGCGCCTCTGACTCTCTCGATCTGTTTCCCAAGTGGCCAGGTTTACCTGGAAATTAGATGGACAAAATGAGCGCACAAAATTGCTGAAAATAAGATCTAGTGTTTGTAAGTTTGACAGAATATGGAGAGGAAAAACATACGTGGTATTCCTCCATTTCCTTCTCATATTGTTCCAGTCTTCCAAGTAGATCTTCTAATTCAAAAGCGACTTTTTCCTGATAACAATCATGTTGAAGTTTTCCTTGTTTAACCATACTCCTATAGAAGCCAAGTGGACCTTCAAAGAGCACCAAGATGGAAGATGACAAGGAACTCCGATACGGTTTCAATTAATTGAACTGGCAGCAAAAGCATTTTATAGTTTTCTAAAGAATTAAGTAATGGATGATTCATTGCGTAAGAATAAACACTTGTAAACTCTTCTCACATCTGTACACCAAGGGCAAGGAGGTCCAGCATCATGTTCTCATGATGCTCTGGCCCAGTAAACTCTTCTCACAAAGGGAATACAGCCTAATCAATGCTTTGGAGTGCTGTTGTTGGTTATAAATTGCTAAAACAGAGATTAAGATGGCTATTATGATTTGCAAATACCAAATTTAGAGGGCAATAAAACAAGATGCAATTAGTTATGTTTGCTAACTTTGAAAATCAGCAATGACTACAATTCACTTTTAATCAAAGGCTAATTTATTTAGATGGATTATAGCATGGAATGTTTAGATAGAAAATCTAATTCTAGTAGTACTAGAACAACATAGAATAACTAATTTAGCACATAAATGTATGGAGATGAAGGGAGAGGAAATGGCCTGGGTCGAGGCGCAAGACGCTGTCCTAAGATTGGATTTGCTCTCCTCGGTGCAGAGCTCTCGGCTTCCGATCTTAGAGATACAATGACCCTTTGAGTTTCCCCGTCAGCACGACTCCGAGGGAACAAAACGAACTCAGCTTATACTCGAATCCCAAAAACGAAAACGGAAACGGGATCTCCTCTTCAAATCAGGTCGGAAAATCATCCTGAGATTTGAAGAGGCTGGAAGAACTGCTCTTGGGTTTTCTCACGGAGCTCACTAGGTTCAGCAATGGCAGAAAGAGAAGAGGAAAAGAAGGCTCTGGTTTTCTCTCTGTTGAAAGGCTAAGGCTTAGGGCATTTAATAGGCTTTGAGATAAGGTATTTTATTAGCTGTTGACACGGGGAGCGGAGTGGCTCGAGGTGGCGGCTGACGTGGACAAACTGCTTCGACATGACCGTTGGGGGGCTGGCAACTGGCGAAATGATGAAGGGAGTAAAATGATTGGCTGTTGGGTGGCTGGGCTGACTCCGCCCAGCCCAATGTCTTGTAGGCCAAAAAGAATAGCCCACATAAAATTGTACCAGAAGCCTGGAAGCCCGTTCGCGTCCACGCAACTCGCGAGCCACGGACCACGGACCCGGGTTCGGCCCAGCTCAGCGCGCGCGCGTGCGTGTGTGGTGTGTAAGGCCTTAGGCCCATAAGATCTTTACCATCTTCTTGGAGGGACTACCCTTATAAACCTACTACTAGTTCTTCCCTATATCGATTTGGGACTAAACTTAGGAGGGTTTGCAAAAGAATGGTTGAGGCCAAGGTTTGATCCCTTGACTTTAACCAAAAGGGAAACCTCATTTAAGTGGACTTCGTTAGCCACTTGGCCAACAAGTTTTATTCGTTAAGAGGAGTAGGTAATTAAGTTTTATATTATACCCAACAATCCCACACATAATATAAAACTTATTTAAAGTAGTTGAAGATATATAAAATCAAAATTTGGATTCTGGACATGTGTAATAGGTAAGGGTACCTTTTGGGTTTAAACCCTTACTTAGTGACATTTACTTTCATCTGCAAGGACTCGATGGACTACGCCTTGAATCGGTCTCGTGATTCAGATTTCCATAAAGCACACACAATGTAGTATTAGCTGAGTTCTAAAGCGGGTTGCGCATTACGGCCGTGCGTAGGTATCTTTTATGTGTCTTTTAGGAGAACAGCCCTCTTCCCATAGTCGCGGCCCCACAACTCCACACGTATAAGTGATTCCTCGAAGGGTGTATGCAAGAAAACACCCTGCCTCATAGATCTTGGAATCATTGAGTTTAAAAGTTCATCCTGAAAGAATAAAACCTCGTTAGGGTTAAATGAAAACCCTAACAACTTTTATAATGAAAAATCAGAATTACAATAAAGTCCACCAAGAAACACTTATTACTAATAAGGACAAACTTATTAATAATAAAGACAAACTTAAAACACTTCAATACTCCCCCTCAAGCTGGAGCAAAGACGTCAGACATTCCCAGCTTGGAAATAGTAGTAAGAAGATGAGTAGGTCCAATAGCCTTAGTAAAGGCATCAGCAATCTGGTCAGCAGATGGAATGGACACTGGAGTAATGGTACCAGACCGAACATGATCCCGGAGGAAGTGAATATCAACCTCAATATGCTTGGTCCGTTCATGAAGAACAGAGTCAGAAGCAAGCATAATTGCTGACTGGTTATCACAGAAAAGAGTCGAACAACCTGACGTAGGAAAGCCAAGCTCTGATAAAAGAGAATGTAACCAAATCAACTCAGTGGTACCATGTGCCATAGCACGATACTCAGCCTCAGCAGAAGATCGATAGACAAAATGCTGCTTTTTACTCTTCCATGAAATGAGATGTTCACCATAAAATGTGCAAACGACAGAAGTAGAGCAACGGTCAGAGAGGGAACCCGCATAATCCGAGTCAGTATAACAGGATAACGCAAATCCATCCTGAGCACGATAAAAAAGACCCAGGCCAGGAGCAGCTTTAAGATAACGTAGAATCCGAATTGCGGCCGCCATATGGGATGTTCGAGGAGCATGCATAAACTGACTCACCACACTAACTGCAAAGCTGATATCAGGTCGAGTGTGAGTTAGATAAATCAAACGACCAACAAGACGTTGATATGAACTGGGATCAGAAAGAAGATCGCCAGATTCTGCATGAAGACGATGATTAGCATCCATTGGTGTACGAGCTGGTCGACATCCAAGAAGACTAGTATCATGCAAAAGATCAAGTGTATACTTTCGCTGAGAGATAGAGATACCCTGGCGAGAATGAGCTATCTCAATCCCCAGAAAGTAACGAAGAGGACCAAGATCCTTTACTTCGAAGGCATCTTGAAGTGTATTCTTGACAGCAATGGTCCCAACTGCATCATCCCCTGTAATAATAATATCATCAACATATACCAGAACAATAGCACGACGGCCCTCAGCAATGATCTTAATAAAGCAGGTTGGATCAGCATAACACCGAGTGAAACCAATACGAAGAATCACAGTACTAAAGCGCTCAAACCAAGCCCTGGGAGACTACTTCAAGCCGTAAAGTGACTTGAGCAAGCGACAAACTCTGCCCGAATACTCCCCCTGAAGACAATACCCTGGAGGGGGGTCCATATATATCTCCTCAGTCAGATTACCATAAAGAAAGGCATTCTTGATATCAAGCTGATGAAGAGGCCAAGAGTGGCTAGCAGCAAGGGAAAGCAGTAAACGAACAGTGGTTAACTTGGCAATAGGAGCAAAGGTAACACCAAACTCATCAGCAGTCTGAGTAAAACCACGAGCAACAAGCCTGGCTTTGTAACGTTCAAGAGAACCATCAGCACGATACTTGACAGTGTAGACCCACTTGCACCCAATAGTACGCTTCCCAGGGGGAAGAGGAACCAAAGCCCAAGTTCCATTCTGGCGCAAGGCAGACATTTCAGCATCCATAGCTTTGACCCACTCAGGATCACGTAGAGCCTCAGTAGTAGAACGAGGAATGCGAATAGAGTCTGTGGCAGTAAGATAAGCATGATATGCATGGGAAAGGCCCTGATAAGAGACAACACTCACCAAAGGGTGATTAGTAACACAAGTACGCTTGCCCTTGCGAAGAGCAATGGGTATGTCATCAGAAGAAGCAGAAGGGATAGGGGAAGGAGGGAGACCTGACATCGGAGGAGGCTCTGGCACAGTGAGAGGGATAGACGGGACAACCGGAGCCTGATGCGAACGTCTGTGATATGTCTGCGTAATAGGCAGACGAGGAGGCAACATACTGATGGTAGGAAAGACGGGCATAGGCTGAGCAGCCGGAGATGGCGTAGGAACAGACACCGGTAGAGGCCGAACCCGAAAGGACTCGTTCTCATGAAAAGTAACATCCATAGAATGGTAAACCCGACATGAGATGGGGTCAAAACAGCGATAACCTTTGACCCCAGAGGAGTAACCAAGAAAAACACACCGAATAGACTTATCATCAAGTTTAGTCCGGGAAGGACGACGATCTTGGACAAAACACACACAGCCAAAAACACGCAAAGGAAGAGGAAAAAGTGGCAGGGTAGGATGGAGTAGATGGAACGGAGTTTTACCATAAAGAGAACGAGAGGGAGTGCGGTTGATCAAGTAAGCAGCAGTAAGAAGAGCAGAACTCCAGAAAGACTTAGGAACTGACATCCCGCGAAGAATACAGCGGACAATATTCAATAGATGACGATGCTTCCGCTCCGCCACACCATTTTGTTCAGGTGTATAGGGACATGAAAACTGATGAAGAGTGCCCTGCGCTGCAAGATAAGAAGTAAAAGAGGAAGAAGTATATTCACCACCATTGTCAGAACGAAGAACTTGTATGCGAGCCCCATACTGCGTTTGAACCATTGTAGAAAAGTGACAGTACATAGTAAAGACATCAGACTTATGCTTCAAAAGATAAACCCAACAGCAACGAGAATAATCATCAATAAAGGTAACATAGTAACAAAAACCATCATAAGCCGTCACGGGAGACGGGCCCCAGACATCAGAGTGAACTAACTCAAAAGCAGAAGAAGACCGACAAAGAGAGGGAGAATAAGAACTACGGGTGTGTTTACAAAGTTCACACACATCACAACGAAAAGAAGAACTAAATGAGAACTCTGGACAAACAGAAGCCACAGTGAGGGGACTAGCATGACCAAACCGAGCGTGCCACAGATCACCAGTCGAGGCGGTAGAGAAGCGGGCAGGAGAAGCAGTAGAGGTAGCTGGCAAAGCAGCAGCAGCAGCAGGAACAAGCGGTTGGTCCAGCAGGTATAGCCCATCACGCTCACGGCCCGTGCCAAAAGTCCTCGAAGTCAGGTCCTGAAAAACACATCCACCAGGAAAGAAAGTCACAGAACAATGCAAAGAATGGGTCAAACGACTAACAGATAGCAAATTAAGTGATAATTTAGGAACATGCAGAACAGAATCAAGACGAACAGTAGAAGAAAGAGGAGCAGTACCCTTGCTGAGGATCGGTGTAACGGATCCATCAGCAAGGCGCACAGTGTGCTGACGATAAGGCTCAATATGGGAAAGAAGACTCAGCTCACCAGTCATGTGGTCAGTGGCACCAGAGTCGATCACCCAGGGTGAAGAACTAGGATCAACCCTTGATGCTTGAAAAGCGAGCGAAGTACCTGAGGAGGAAGCAGTGGATGCGGAGGGCTGAGAAGACGAAGGCTGAAGATGCTGAAGCTGACTCATCAACTGCTGCACCTGGGAGACCATCTGACTCAAATCGAAAACATTAGGAGTCGAAGGAGATGGAGTCGACGAACTAGAGATGTCTGCAGCAGCCACAGTCGGTGAACGAGAAGCAGGTGGAGGGGTAGTACGCAGATGTGGGTATAGCTGGAAACATCTGGAGCGATCATGAAACTGCTTGCCACAATAAGTACAAGGGCCGGGAGGACCAGAAGTGCCACGACCACCAGGTAGACCACGACCACCAGATAGAGGGCGACCTCCTCGACCACGAGCGTGCGAGAGCGGAGGACGGGAACCAGAAGCAAGAGCCATCCGCTCAATCGGAAGATCACCGGAAGGAGAAACAACCACCCGCTGAGCGCCAGTAAGACGAAGGCGACGCTCCTGATCAGCAACAAGAGAGAAGGCATCGAGAAGATCGGGGAGAGGGGACATCCCAATAATCTGAACACGAATAGCCTCAAACTCGGATCGAAGACCCATCAGAAACTGATACGTCTCCCTTTTCTCTTGTCGGCGCCGAGCAAGTGCAGCATCCGTAGGGTCCTGGAAAGCACTCAGTGACTCCAAATCAGACAGCTCGAGAAAACGACTCTGAAGAAAAGAGAAATATTCTTGAATAGAACTGTCTCCCTGAGTAGCTGCAGTGATTTCCCGATAGACAGCATAGATCCGAGCATCAACCCGAGTGTGGCCATAAGTCCGTTGGAGAGCAGACCATAAACCCGAAACGGAATCATACCGCATGAACTGTTCATAGATTTTGGGCTCCATCGAGCATTGAAGCCAACCAAGGATCTGAAAGTTTTCGGTGGTCCACTTTAGCACTTCGGCTGGCTCGGTAGGTTTCGAGACACCAGTAAGCCATGCAAGCTTATCGCGACCGGCAAGATAGACACGAACAGAGTTGGACCAGGAAAGAAAATTTTTGTCATCCAAGAGAACGGTTGTAATGCGACGGGCAAAGCCATCGTGAGGGCCAACAAGGGGAGCGACCTTGGAATCCATGGGGTGTGAGGACAAATAATCCACAAGAGAACGGAGAGAGCCTTCACAAATTCATGGAAGGATAGAGCATGTGGAAGAAAAGGAACAGGATCCGTGTACGGGAAAAAAAAATCACCACCCCATCCAAGGAAAATAAAAAAAAATTATACCAAGGAGGGATCAGTCATCGTCGTTCGCCAAAAGTTGCAATGAGTGCGGGAGGACGCAAGGGGGCGCAGGGGGGGTGCGGGGTGGCAGAGGGGCACGGGAAAGACTGCAAAGGGTGCGGGGGCACTGGTTGGGGTAGGGTAGCACAGAGGAGGGCGCGGAAGGGGTCGTATGAGTGTAGGAGGGGCGACAGGGCCAGGGGAGTCGGCGGCGGGGTCGGGAGGCTCGGAGGAAGTGACGGAGGAGACCGGCGGGGTGGGCGGAGGTGTCCGGCGAGATCGGGAAGCTCGGAGATGGCCGGCGGGGGGTCGGAGGGGACCGGCGGGGTGGTCGGGAGATCCGGTAGGGTCAGGAGATCCGGCGGGGGTGTCGGAGGAGACCTGCGGGGGGGGCAGAGGGGACCGGCGAGGTCGGGAGGCTCGGCGGAGGGTCGGAGGGGACCAGCGGGGTGGTCGGGAGGCTCGGCGGAGGTCCGGAGGCTCTGATACCATGAAAGAATAAAACCTCGTTAGGGTTAAATGAAAACCCTAACAACTTTTATAATGAAATATCAGAATTACAATAAAGTCCACAAAGAAACACTTAGTAATAATAAGGACAAACTTATTAATAATAAGGACAAACTTAAAACACTTCAATACATCCTAGTCCCCTTGCATCTATGAGCACTGTCGCCCTAGGTATGGGAGGAAACTATCAGTGCTCCTCGAGATACCCATCCGGTTTGTTTCTACCCATTGAACCTCTTTGAGGTTGGGTTGCCATCGTTGGTATCTTCTTTATGGGCTTAATCCCATCCCCCTAGACGCTTCTAGAACCACGGCTCTAGATAAACCTTTTGTTAGTTGATCAGCAAGGTTTTTCTCAGATCTGACAAATGAAAATGTTAAAACATTATGTTTTAGTTTATATCGCAGTGATGTGTGTCTTACCTTAAGGTGTCTGTTCATTTTTACATCTGCATTCTCTTGACTGCATTTGTCTATTGCAGCCCTACAATCACAATAAATGGAGATTGCCAGCAAAGGGTGATCTTCTAAGGGAACATCCATAATGAAGTCCCTAAGCCACTCGGCTTCAGTACACATACTGTCTAGTGCTATCATTTCGGACTCCATGGTACTTCTAGCTATCATGGTTTGCTTGGAAGATTTCCATGCAACAGCTGCACCGCCTAGAAGGAAAACAAATCCAGTGGTGGATTTGACATCTACTGAGTCGCTAATCCAGTTAGCGTCGCTATACCCCTCTAGCATATTAGGATACCCACTAAAGCTTAACCCATATGTTATGGTCCCCTTAAGATAGCGCATTACCCTTTCTAACGCATTCCAATGTTCTTGACTAGGTTTGCCAGTATATCTACTTAGCCTACTAACTGTATATGTTATGTCGGGTCTAATATAGTTCGCTAAGAATCCTAGTGAACTTATGACCTGAGCATACTCTTTTTGTAAAGCTGGCTATCCAGTATTCTTTACTAAGTGAGTATGTGGGTCATAGGAGGTGGATACGGGATCACAATCAAAGTAGTAGAACTTCCTCAGTTCCTTAACACCTTCTCAACATAGTGAGCTTGAGACATCTTAATGCCTCTACCCTCGTTGGTGATCTTGGTGTTAAAGATCATCTCTGCCTCTCCTAAATCCTTCATATCAAAGTTCTGGGATAGAAATTATTTGACATCGTTAATGATGTCCATGCTGGTACCGAAGATGAGTATATCATCGACATACAAGCATAAGATAACTATGTTGCCATCGGAGGCTCCAAAGTATACACATTCGTCGATTTTGTTTATAACAAAGCCATACGAAAGGATTACCTGGTCGAACTTTCCGTGCCATTGTTTGGGAGCTTGCTTGAGCCCATACAATGACCAAACGAGTTTACACACCATGTGCTCCTGACCAGGAACTACAAAACCCTTAGGCTGATCCATATAGATTTTTCTTTTCTAAATCTCCATTCAAGAAAGTGGTTTTAACATCCATCTGGTGGATGTACAATCCATGAACAGAGGCTAAGGCAATAAGAATCTTAATCGTGGTAATCCTTGCTATGGGAGCATATACGTCGAAGAAACCTATACCGGGTTTTTGAGTAAAACCCTTAGCAACTAAACGGGCCTTAAACTTCTCTACCGATCCATCGGTTCGTAGTTTCTTTTTGAAAAACCCATTTAGACCCAATGGTTCTAGCACCTGGGGGTAGATCGGTCAACTCCCAAGTATGGTTCTAGATAATGGATTGCATCTCATTATTTACTGCTTCTTTCCAGAAGGGAGAATCCTAAGATTTCATCGCTTCTTCAAAGGAGGTTGGAGTGTCCTCTACGAGAAATACGTAGAAGTCATCTCCAAAATCCTTCTCCTTCCTAATCCTACTACTTCTCCTAGGCTGTGGTTCTGACTCGTTCTCTACCGGGGTGTCTTCCTCAAAAGGAGTGGTCCCACTGGAACTAGCGCCTGCATCATAGTGCGGCTAACTAACAGGGTAAATCTATCCTAGTCCTAAAGGGAAATACATCCTCAAAGTAGGTTGCATCTGTGGACTCGATAACAGTATTGGTTGATGTCCCATCGATATCAGATCGAACGACTAGGAACCTATTGGCATTCCTATTAATGGCATAACCTAAGAAAACGGCATCTACGGTCTTGGGTCCTATCTTCTCTCTCCTAAGGTTAGGTACCTTAACTTTAGCCAGGCACCCCCACACTCTAAAATGACTCAAGTTTGGCTTCCTATTCTTCCAAATTTCATAGGGTGTGAGGTTGCTAGACTTGAGAGGAATCATATTAAGGATGTAGCAAGCTGTTACCAGTGCTTCCCCCCACAAGTTCTCTGCTGCGCCTGAGCTAATCAACATAGAGTTGGTCATATCCAACAAGGTTCTGTTTTTCCTTTCAGCAACCCCGTTTGATTGGGGACTATAGGGAGCAGTCACTTGATAGATAATTCCATACTCTTCACAACAATCGGTTAATTCGTTTGAGATGTACTCTCCACCTCGATCGGACCTAAGGATCTTAAAAGATCTCTGATGCTAATTTTCTATCTCGGTTATGTAAATCCTAAACTTACTAATGACTTCATCCTTAGTCTTAATAAGGTAGACATAACAGTATTTCGAGAGATTATCAATAAAGGTAACGAAATACCTGTTGCCGCCTCTAATTAATCTATCTGAATCACATACATCGCTGTGAATCAACTCAATGAACTCGGAGTCTCTATCAACAGATCTAAACGGTTGCCTATGTTGTTTCACACCTACACATACTTCGCATCTACAGGAGGGAATCACTTTTAGGAATTAGGTTCATTAGTCACTTAATGGAATGAAAGTTTGCATGACCCAATCTATAATACCAAGTAGAGGACTCAATATTCATTATAATAGAATCATCTGTACTAGAGGGAGTCATTACATTAAGCTGAAATAAACCATTACATAAATACCCATTTCCTACAAAATGCACACCTCTAGTAATTACAACTTTGTTGGCTTCAAAAACAAACTTGTAGCCATGCAAAACCAAAAGGAAGCCACTAATGAGGTTGTGTCTAATATCGGGTACAAAATGAATATCTTGCAACGTGCCTGTCTTCCCGGACGTCAGACGGAGATCCACACGACCAGTCCCAAGTACGTTCGCCGAAGAACTATTCCCTATAGCCACAGCTCCTCCACAATTCCTGAAATGTAGAGAACCAGAAGCGGTCAGAACAAACGTGAATGCTCGCTCCGGTATCAATCCACCAATCACAGGAATTATAGGCCATATTAACTTGAAGAAAGTTAACAGATCTGAATCCATCAGAAGCTGTCCCACTAGTCATAATGTTGCCCTGGGGACGATGAGCAGAGGTGGGAGGTCCGGTCTTCCTTTGATTTGGAGGACCGGTATGCTTGTAGTAGTAATCTCCCGCCAAGTGTCCAGTGTGCCCACACACGAAGCATCGACAAACACCATCGTCCTCCTTCTTGTTGAATCTTGAACCTCTTGTTCTGATGGGGTTTTGGGCTATGGGATTGGTTTCTTTTTTGGAACTTGGGCTTCTTAGGGTTCTCAACAAAGTTGATCTTAGGTTTGGGCTCACTAGTGGGCTTGTCCCTAAGGCGGTGTTGCTCTTCAATCCTAAGGGATGTGAGGACATGAGAGAGAGTAAGATCTCCTTGGGTATGGCTAAGGATCCTACCAAACTCTACCCAAGAGGAAGAGAGTTTCTCAATCAATGAGGCCACTAGGAATGACTCACTAAGATCGGTGTCATCGGTCTTAAGGTCAGCTACTAGATTTTCAAATTCATGGATTTGCTCATTCATGGGCTTTGTATCCACAAATTTGAACTTGTGGAAATCCGCGGCTTTGAATCTCTTCAAGCCCGCATCATCCGTATCGTACTTACTCTTTAGGGTGACCCAAAGCTCAAGTGCACTCTTAGCGGTGTAGTGGATGTCATATAGACGGTCCGACAACACGCTAAGAATGCAATGTAGACAATGAAAGTCAATCTCTTGTGGATTCCTAGAGGTGGTGGAAGTGTAAGTGGATAGTGCCTCGGTTTGGGGGGTTTGGACAATGCGGTTTCGAGCCCGACGTGGGCTGTTTGGAGGTGCTTCTTGAGTTGGGTGTGACCCATCACTTGCTTCGGTGGTAGTACCACCAATGGCCAACACCCAAGGTACAAAATCTCGCAATATTTCGCGAAATATCACGAAATATTTCGGTTTTCTCAGACCTCGACACGAAATGTCTACTGCGATATCAAACGAAATAGAAATCACGATAATATCGCGATATATCGCGATATTTCGCACGATATATTTGTCGGCACGAAATATCGCGATATTTCGTGAAAATTTCGAGATATTTCGGGATTTTGGCACCGAAATATCGGGACTGACTGGTTATAAAAGGGGACTGGGGGTTTCGATTTCAAGATATTTTCTCCATTTACTTTAAGTTATTATATGTAAGTAACCAAATACCCCCCCATTTGATTTCAATAAAAATATCAAAAAAATCAAAAACCAAGTGAATCAAAAAGTAGGTTTTCAGTTTTAGTAGGAGAAAACGGTTTTTTCGATTTTTCATAAAATTTGTATGTTGAGAAAAGTGGTTAAATCAACTCATTTTTAGCTCAAAAAATTTCACAAGATGTAGAACTACAAGTACATCTAGAAAACCATGGTCCGTCAAAGAAAATTTTGAATGTATAAAAACTTTTCTTTATAAAAACACATTTTTTTAGACTTAGTAAAAAAACAGTGTTTTGCATTTCAGCATAATTTTTGTATGATTTCAAACTTGCACAACTTTCTTGTTTTAAGTCCATTTTCAAAATCGTTTGAAGCATTAATTTAACAATCAACTAATCTTTATTTTGGAAATATTTTTCTCCACAAAAAAGATTAAAAACCATTTTAAAAACATAGATCAAAACAGGACCAAACAAGACTGCACAGACTCAAATGCAGAATACATGCTTTGTGATGCTCTACACCCGTAGATAGGGTATAAATATTATCTGAGTGTTCTAAAACGTGTATCTATACTTAGTTTATGACTATCCAGAGTTTCATTCAAAAATTCCATTAAAAAATCAATATTTCCACCATTTCCATCAAATCACAATATTTCCACACTGTCGAAGTATTTCCACGAAATATTTTCATTTTCCAGGAGGTCAAAATATTGACCGAAATGGAAATTTCGAACCTTGCCAACACCAACCCTAGTGTAGTTAGCCAAAACCTCATTTGGTTTTGCCAACGTTTGAAGTTCTTGCCGTCAAATTTGTCGGGTTTAGCCGCCATGAACTCGGTGTGGGAGGGATTCATAGCAAGAGGTCCGAGATAAAGCACAAATCTGAAAATTTATAAGCCTAATGTCAAAACATAGTAACAAGCATCTCTACAATTAGCCATACTAAGCAATTTGAGTATGAACTACCAAAATCCAATCTTAGAATGTTGGTTATAAATTGCTAAAACATAGTTTAAGATGGCTATTATGATTTGCAAAAACCAAATTTAGAGGGCAATAAAACAAGATGCAATTAGTTATATTTGCTAACTTTGAAAATCAGCAATGACTACAATTTACTTTTAATCAAAGGCTAATTTATTTGAATGGATTATAGCATGAAATGTTTAGATAGAAAATCTAATTCTAATAGTACTAGAACAACATAGAATAACTAATTTAGCACATAAATGTATGGAAATGAAGGGAGAGGAAATAGCCTAGGTCGAGGCACAAGACGTTGTCCTAAGATTGGATTTGCCCTTCTCGGTGCGGAGCTTCCGGCTTCCGATCTTAGAGATACAATGACCCATTGAGTTCCCTCGTCGGCACGACTCCCAGGGAACAAAACGAACTCAGCTTATACTCGAATCCCAAAAACGAAAACGGAAACGGGATCTCCTCCTCAAATTAGGTCGGAAAATCACCCTGAGATTTGAAGAGGCTGGAAGAATTGCTCTCGGGTTTTTCTCATGGAACTCACTAGGTTCAGCAATGGCAGAAAAAGAAGAGGAAGAGAAGGCTCTGGGTTTCTCTATGTTGAAAGGCTAAGGCTCAAGTCATCTAATAGACCTTGAGATAAGGTATTTTATTAGCAGTTGACAGGGGGAGCGGAGTGGCTCGAGGTGGCGGCTGACGTGGACAGGCTGCTGCGACATGACCGTTGGGGGCCTGGCAGCTGGCGAAATGATGAAGGGGGTAAAATGATTGGTTGTTGGGTGGTTGGGCTGACTCTACTCAGCCCAATGCCTTGTAGGCCAAAAAGAATAGCCCACATAAAATTGTACCAGAAGCCCATTCGTGTCCACACGAGCCGTGGACCACGGTCCCAGGCCCGGCCCGGCTCGGCTCACATGTGTAGTTGGGACTAAACTTAGGAGGGTTTGCAAAAGAATGGTTGAGGCCAAGGTTTGATCCCTTGACTTTTACCAAAAGGTAAACATCATTTAAGTGGACTCCCTTAGTCACTTGACCAACAAGTTTTATTTGTTAAGATGAGTAGGTAATTAAGTTTTATCGTATAAAGGAAGGAAATAAAGCATGAGGGAAAAACCCCCTACAATTCGCACCTAAACCGTTCAACATAGAAAACCTCCGATCAATTGAAGCCAAGATCAAAACCCAACGCAGAACAAGGTCAAAAAAGAGAGAAGATAGTGAAGGAGAGGACGCGTGGCGAGGTTAGGATAGGATTCAGGCCGATCAGGGATTTAAGTTAAATACCTGGGCGCCGTCCTGCAGGGCTCTGTGATCGATCGCAGTAGCATTGAACCCTGCTTCTCCAATGTGTTGGGGGACCCTGGCCCTGGGCCCCGCGGGCGCGGGCGCGGGCGCGGGCGCGGGAGAAGAGTACGTAAGAAGAAGAGGAAGAGAAGACTCCTCTCATCTCGTCTGAAACCGAAAATATATCAGAATTGGAAACAGAAGAAGGCGAGTCGGGGCAAAAACAGTGCTCCTGAACGGCCAGGCGTCGACGTGGGCTCGTGCCCACCCATTACAACTCGCGTCGTGGCTTTAGAATCGTGGGTCGTGGATCAGTCTTGAGAGCAACTCCACCCGGGATTTTCATTATATACCAGTAAGAAGCCCGGGCGTGATGCAAGTTATTTGGTAAAGACGATATCACATCACAACTGTTGGAAGAAATTGGAAGAAATCTGAATTGAGTGTGATTCATTTGTAAGAGAAAGATATTAACATTCAATGACCATTAAATGTCATTGAATAAAAATTTATTATCTTTATGGTATGCTTTTAAATGGATTTAAAAGAGACCCACACTCACACACGGAAGATGAATTCTAGCTCTTTAAAAGACGTCCACGTGTCACAACACTAGAAAGAGGTTTCCATTTTCGTATATATACTAGTAAAAAACCCGGGCAATGCCCGGATGAACTTGATGCACACCACTTAGTAAAGACATCACAACCGTCCGAATAAGTGTGCAATCTTAAGAGATTACGATTCACTAATCCAAGTGTGATTCACTTGTTAGAGAGAGAAAAAGATATTACTAATGAATTTTCTAATTAACATCAATTGATCATTAAATACAATTGTATGAGGTATTTATCATCTTTATATTAGGTTCTTAATGAGATTTATGAGAGAACCGCGTTCACACATGAGAGAAGGATTCTGATTCTTTAAAGATGTCCACTTGTTATAGAACGGAAGAGAGGACTCCATTTTTGTCATCAATGTCCGAATGAGCTTAATGCATGTCATTTGGCACAAACGACATCACTTAGTAGAGAGAGATAATAACATTAAATCCCTTTGAATGAGTATTTATCATCTTTATGGTAGGTTTTTAATAAGATTTAAAAGAAAGCCGCGTTCACACATAGAAGAAGGATTCTAGTTCTTTAAAAGACGTCCACGTGTCACAACACGGGAGAGAGGCTTCCGCTTTAGTATATAGTATATATATATATATATATATATATATATATATAGGGAAATGCTTAGGCGCGGTCCTGCAGTCCGCATCCGCAGCCGTCCGATGCGGTGCACCGCACCGCGCCCCGTGCATCGGACAGCTGCGGATGCGGACCGCACGAACCGCATGACCGCACCTAAGCATGCCCCTATATATATATATATATATATATATATATATATATATATATATATATATAGAGAGAGAGAGAGAGAGAGGAATGGGATCCTGCCTATCAAAGCAGGGTTTTTTCCTGCTTTGATTCATTGTTTGACCATCCTAGAAGTTTTGGAATTTGATAAAATTTGGTGAGGGTGTTGTCTAGGGTAAGATCATCATCCTTACAAATTTTCAGCAAATTCCAAAACTTCTAAGAGGGTCAAATGGTCGAAGCAAAATCTACAGATTTTAACGCTGACTGCAGATTTTGCAGATTTTGCTTCGACCATTTGACCCTCTTAGAAGTTATGAAATTTGATGAAAATTTGTGAGGATGATGATCTTACCCTAGACAACACCCTCACCAAATTTCATCAAATTCCAAAACTTCTAGGATGGTCAAACAATGAATCAAAGCAGGAAAAAACCCTACTTTGATAGGCAGGATCCCATTCCTCATATATATATATATATATATATATATATATATATATATATATATATATATATATATATATATATATATATATATATATATATATATATATATATATATATATATATATATATATATATATATATATATATATATATATATATATATATAGAGAGAGAGAGAGAGAGATAGAGAGAGAGAATACGGGGTATGAGCTGACAGCCCATTTGCTCAAATGAGCTGTCGCCGGCAGCCGTCCGATTGCGTTGATCAAACCGTCCAAAAATAAATAAAAAAATTAAAACAATTGTGTTAACAGTAGTTACAGTTGTTAACACATTGTCTCTCTCCTCTCTCTCTCTCTCTTCAGACGCCGAACCCCCCCAGCAGCACCCCGACCACCTCCGACAGCCACCCGTCCCTCCGACCACCTCCGACAACCCCCCATCCCTCCGGCCACCTCCGGCCAACCCCGACAGCCCCTCGTCCCTCCGGCAGCCCTCTGACTGCCTCCGACAGTCACCATGTCCCCCTCTGGCGACCCCCGACCCCCCCGCAGCTCCGACAGCACCCTCCGATAGACCCCCGACCTCTCGGCGTCGGTCACAGCACCGGTAGATCCGCTGGGGTGGACGAGGGGCTGCCGGAGGGGGACGAGGGGCTGTCGGGGCTGGCCGGAGGTGGTCGGGGGGCTGTCGGAGGGACGAGGGGCTGCCGAGGGTGGTCAGAGGCTATCGGGGGTTGTCGGAGGAGTTCGGGGTGCTGCCGAGGGGTGGTCGGGCTCGCCTGAGGTATTCAGCGTCTGAAGAGAGAGAGAGGAGAGAGACAGCTGTGTTAACAGCTGTTAACACAGTTGTTTTAATTTTTTTTTATTTTTGGACGGTTTGATCAACGCAATCGGACGGCTGCCGGCAACAGCTCATTTGAGCAAATGGGCTGTCAACTCATACCTCGTATTATATATATATATATATATATATATATATATATATATATATATATATATATATATATATATATATATATATATATATATATATATATATATATATAGGATAACGATCCAAGAAGATAACTCTTCTATGAGATAACATTGAGAAAGCTATCTAGAGGTTTTAGAATTTGATGAAAATTGGTGAGCATGCTCTCTATGGCAAGTTGATTATCCTCACAAAAAATCATCAAATTCTAAAACATTTAGAGGCATCAAATACACAATTCAAATTATTGGTTTTAATGGACGGTCGATAAATCTTCTAATATTTGATGCCTTTAGAGGTTTTAGAATTTGATGATTTTTTGTGATGCTGATCAACTTGTCATAGAGAGAATGCCCACCAATTTTTATCAAATTCTAAAGCCTCTAGATAGGTTTCTCAAAGCTATCTCATATCTCATAGGATCGCTACCCTATATGCATATATATATATATATATATATAGAGAGAGAGAGAGAGAGAGAGAAAGAGAGAGAAATGCTATAATGCGACATGCGGTAAGTGCGGCACCTCACCGCAGCCGTCTGATGCACCGCTGCGTGCATGAGATGCACGCAGCGCGTGCATCAGACGGCTGCGGTGCGGTGCCGCACGTACTGCATGCCCAGCATAACATGCCCCTATATATATATATATATATATATATATATATATATATATATATATATATATATATATATATATATATATATATATATATATATATATATATATATATATATATATATATATATATATATATATAGACTAGTGACCCTCGAGAACGCTGGATGTGAATGGCCCACCAATTGGCTCCCGACTACCAACCCACTGAGTGGGGATCTATTGACACACTGACTATTCCTCTTCACACACCATCCAGTTTTAAAATTTTAGATAATTACTCACTACACAAGTCTAATTTTTAAAAAATCCTACACTACACAAGTCTAAATTTAGATATTTACTCACTAACACCCTACCTCCTCCATCAACTACTCCGACGACCTCTTCTCCGCCCCTCCCCAAGCTCATCTCCTCCCTAAGCTCCCCCACCCATGCATTGTAGGTTCCTCCCCCATCGATTTTCCATCCGTCTAACACCTTACATCCTCCATCAACCGCTTTGACGAGTTCCTCTTCACTCTCCGTCCCTTCCAAGCTCCCTTGCCTAAGCACCATATGTTCTTCCCCCCGTCGATTCTCTCCGTCGTCGTTTATCAACATACAAATTTACATTCGGCCGACCAGAGCCAAACATTATATAGTACATTCGGCCAACCATGGCCGAACATGGTACAATATGTTCGGCCATTCAAACATGGTACAATATGTTCAACCGTAGTCAGTCGAACATACTGTACAATGTTCAGCTCTGGTCGGCCGAACATACTATACATTTTTTGGCTCTAGTCGGCCGAACATGTCTCGAACAGAAAAAAAAAAAAAAAAAAAAAAAAACTGGATGTTTAGGTCATTTTACTTAGGGGTAATTTTTTAATAAAAAAAAACTTTCAAACGATGTTTGGAGAGCAAATATTGGTTTGCCAATAGCAGCTCTCCAACCCACTACCCCGTAACATCTGATACTATCTATATAGATACTATCTAAACTATCATACTAAAACAGTAGCCTCAAACAAAAAAAAAAAAAAAACTTGGTGCCATGTGGCACCTTCTCATCCTTCTCTAGCCATGTGGCAATTACAAGAGATCAACGACTACTCTCCAAAAACGATCGCACTCAAACAACCGTTCCTCTCTCTCTCTCTCTCTCTCTCTCTCTCTCTCTCTCTCTCTCTCTCTCTCTCTCTCTCTCTCTCTCTCTCTCTCTCTCTCTCTCTCTCTCTCTCTCTCTCTCTCTCTCTCTCTCTCTCTCTCTCTCTCTCTCTCTCTCTCTCTCTCTCTCTCTCCGGTGTGTTTGAATTTTTAAGCTCGGGTTGAGACCAGGCCAAACAACTTGTATCTATACTATAAACTAAGCCGGGGGGGTTCCCTAATGTGGTAGAAAATCCTTCTCACTCAACCCTCTCTATATGCCAAATGGAAAGCACGGAAAACAAAGCCGCAGCAACCTCCCTCCCTCTCTCTCTCTCTCTCTCTCTCTCTCTCTCTCTGAACTATTTTTTTATCTCCCTCCATTTCCTCACGAGTACGACCCCTCGGGTAACTCATTGGATCAGCCCCGTGTGACCCCTTCTCCCCAGAAGCAACCCTCGGGTACTGATGATGCATCTAAAATGCTTTCATGTGATCGGTTCTGATTGTCTGCCCATGACACCCCCCCAATGGCTATGATGTGTTGGGTTTAGTCTCACATTGTTTATAGGCTGGGCGGTGGTGTTGGAAGTAAATCCATGGTACAAGGTTGTAGCGGAAATATTAAATTGATCCGAAGATTGTAGTGGGGTGTGTCACATTTTAAAATTTTCATGGAATCAATGCACATATGCGTGTATGATTCTAAACATTGAAGAACGAATCCCTAACGGCGATCTAGTGAAGAGAATAATTCAGCATGTATGCATATTCTATTTCCACACTATATCTATATGTTAGGGAGTCATATCTGCGTGCAGATTCTTTCACCGCGAAGAATTTTTTCTTTGTCGATAGAGATATAATCAGATCCACAAGGAGAGTCGTTGGCGTAAGATGATAACTTGAGATCTTTATATCGGATTGATCTAAAATTTTAATAGCATGTCGAGGACTTTGATACACAACGTTTGGATCCGGAATGAAGGTACAACATGAAGCTCAATTCTGCCAGGTGCGCCTTCGGGGTCCAATCCGGTAAGTTCCTAGGATACTTGGTCACCCATAGGGGGATCGAAGCAAACCTGGACCAGATCCGTGCGATCCTGGACATGTCATCCCAATTAATCTGAAAGATGTGCAGTACCTGAGCGAATGACTAGCTGCCTTTAAACCGCTTCATCTCTAAGTTGTCGGACAGATGCAAACCCTTCTTTGACAAGCTCCGTTAGGCTAACATCATGGATGGGATGCCACATACTAGGAGGTCTGCAACCACATCAAGCACTATCCCACCCAGCTACCGATCCTAGTGGCTCCCTCTCCAGGTGAACCCCTCTCGCTCTACCTTGCCGTATGAACAGACTATCAGCACAATCCTGGTCACCCGGAGAGAATCGTGGGTTAGCCCAAACAAACATGTTTTGGGCTTTCCTTTGGGGGCTACTTGATGGGAATTTTGGGATAGAGCTTATGTAAACTTATTCCCTTGCTATATAAAGGGGTCTAGGGTTCTGGAAAATCATCATTGAAGATCCTTGATCAAAGAGGAACAATGTCTTCTTTGAGGAAGACTTGGCGGCTCTTAGTGAAGCTTCTCATGAAGAAGATGAACCCGGGGAAGGAGCGTGTCTTGCTCCTTCCCTGGGTCGTTGAAGGGCCGACGAGCGTCGTCTATAATGTCGTATTGGAGCACCATATTGCGGGTGCTTGGTGACCAATCTTGGGGTAATTCTACTTAAAGAAAAAGACTAGAGAAGAACCCTTTTGGGGAAGATGCCTTTAGGTATGAGGCCAAGATAGGACGAGTCCTAAAGGATGAACATAAGGCTGTTGGGAGATCTGTCGTACTATGATGAAATTTGATCTGACAAATCATGACTGGTGAGTATCTAGATCATGGTTTTTGTGGAACTCGTGAGGGTTATCTCTATGAAGGTTGCCATGTACGTTCTATTCTGCTAGATCTATAGGGGAGAGAGCGCACAAAGAGGTGGAGCTTTTGTCTCCATCTACCATATAACATATTTTGTTTGTTCTTCTCTATTGGTAGTTAGGGGTGTTCATTGGTTCAGGTTGACCCGCCAAATCGAACTGAACCGATCTATTTGGTTCGGTTTGGATTGAGTATTTTGATCGTTCAGTTTGGTTCGGTTCCGGAAAAAAAAAATCCGCTAAGATCGGTTTGGTTTTGGGTTGTGAGTTCTTTAACCCGAACCAACCCAACCAGAACCATTGGTAGTGTACCCTCAGTAGTTACTACTATATAGTCTCACTAATATTGTACATTACATGGTGGTGACCCCAATCATCACCATTCGGTACATTCAAGACTTTCAAGTGTTCAACCGTGTGATGAAACTGAAAAATGAAGGGTGTTGCTATTTGCACCCACATAATTACTAGCACCCTCAAGTCCCAACTTATAAAATATCTCAAAGTGAAAAGTTAAGGGTGTTGCTAGTAATTTTGTGGGGGCAAATAGTAGCACCTAAAGTTAAAGGTTTAAAAGTGAAATCAGAACCAACTCAGCCATTCACGCTTCACTGCTAATTCAAGAACATTTAGTTGGATGTTCACTGGCAATTCAATCTCTTTATTTTTGTCAATCAAGTATTTGGAAAGAGTCGAGGAGGCGATCTTTGAGGCTATCGAGTAATTTAAAAGACCCGCAGAACCGAACCAAACCAAACTGAACTTTCCCAATTTGGTTTGGTTTGGTTTTTACCAAGGAATGGTTTGGTTCGATTCAATTTTCTAAAGAACCGATCAACTCCGGTTCGGTTCCAAATTTATCAAAAAACCAAACCAACCCGAACCATGAATACCCTATTGATAGTTATCCATAGGATCGTTGGCACATGTTGGAGACAGCTTGGTCTCTGTTGATGCGCATAGTTATCTTTTATAGTGGAGAGATATATGAGGATTTGTTAGAGAGCATGGAGTGTCATAGGGTGTAATCTTGTTTATCTTTTCATAGTGGATTCCTGAAGGAGGTGATTGCCAGAGAGAGGACGTAGCTTTGTTTGGGGTGAACCTCTGTAAAATCTTGTCTCTCTTCCTGTGATTTTCTATGTGCTTATGTAGTGATGGATCGGTGCAGTATGGGATGCACCGATTAGATTAGATGTTTCGGGGATCTGCAACACTGGATCCCGTATCCACATCTTCGCCCTTCTCTATGTCGAGCTCTGTCTCGTCCGCTACGCAATAAACTGGTATCAAAGCATAGGCTTCGGCGTGGGATTTCTCGAATTCCAACAAACTTTGCTGGTATCAGAGCTTTGGGTTGCTTCTTCAGAGTGTCATTACAAAGTCACCGATGGGCGACTATTCCATCCGTCGATGAGCGGGATGATGTGATTAGCGACAGGTGGCTGGTGGACGTGCCGACAGGTACTGGCGTTAGTCACGACATAGTGATTGGTGGAGGTACTAACTGAAGTTTTGGGAAAATGGCATAGAGAATTTCTTTTGGTCAGATCTTGGTGACATAAGACATAAGTGTTAAAAAATGCAATGATAGAGGCCCGCAATAGAAGCAATTTACCGGTTAAAAGACCGTGTGTAGTGCTCATTACATGTTAAAACTTTCGATGAAACTAATCTATATGTGCGTGCACATGCATGCAAGTGAATCAAACACCCTAATAGTAATCTAATAATACGAATATCTAGTATGCATGTGATTCAAATCTATGCTAGATCTACGTATTAGAATATTGCATACCTTCGTGCAGATCTTTTAACCGTAGAGGATTATCTTCTTTATTGATGGAAATGAAAGATTGTCTGCGAAGAAACCAATGGTACAACGCTAGAGGATGAAACCTTCTTCATTCACCCTATCTCACACGATGCACGACATGTCGTTCCCGGATCTCTGAGTGCCTCCGAGAAACGATCCTTCTCCATCTATGAATCACCATGTGAGGAAGCCGATGGCAGGTCTAAACCCTGCACATGCACTGCATGTGAGAGGAAGAGATGATAGAGAGAAGAAGAGAGGGGGCTAGGGATTTTAATAGTAGTCGGCCCCCCTTTTGTCTCGCTATCTTGCTTGTGTATAGCACAGGGTTGGCCAACTTTGACTTGTGTGGCTAGTCCCCCCTAAAGTCAAACACCTATGTAGCTGGCCCCTTATGCCAAGTGGAGTTTCGAACTCGTACAAACAAGGGGGCCGGACATACAAGTCCCACAAACAAGGGGGGCTGGCTATACAAGCAAGTTTCTTTTTTGTTGATGTGACTGATTCGAATTTACATGAAGACATTTATGTTGGAATTAAATCCCATTATCAGAGTCACAGCGGAAGCAAAAGGTAGATCCGAAGATCCTACGGTGTATGTTCAATTACAATTAATTCTGCAAAACAATCTACATGTGAATTTATGATCTTAGCATATGTGCGGACACCCTAGAGGCATACTACGATCTACGGAAGACATGTATGCATCTAGTTAGGTGTTTAGAATGATCATACCTTGTGGATCTATGATCCAAAGAGAATGGAACAATGATGAACCATATGTGAATTGCAAGGAAAGCTGTCGGATGGCACCTTGTCCTTTGCGAATGGAGGAATCCTCGAAGTCCTATATCTGAGTGCAAGGACTAAGAGCCGACGGAGGAATTCGTTGCGAAGACGACGATGAGCTGTGAGATCTCCTTATACTCTTTCTCTCTTCTTCCTTCTCATTCCTTCCTCCTTCTTATTCCTTCTTCTTCCTCTTTCTTCCTTGGCCGAAACCATAAAGAGGGACAAAGAGAGAGGAGGTTCAGGTTTTTCAGGAGAGGGAGAGCTAGGGCCGGCCCCCTCTCCCTCTAATCCCTTTATAGGGCCGGCCCCGACTCACATACACAAGCTAGGGCCAGCTCCCTAGTGATTGGGATAAGGGGGGGCAGTTTTTAGAGTTTCCATATGTCTATCGTGAAGCCTGGATGAAAACACTATTCACGAAAAGTGAAACGCTGTAAGAGAGATTGAGTGAGGTGCGCTACTCGGAATCGAGTTCCGTCAGCGCCTATGAGCTCCTAAAATTATTCCGCTTATTTTAGGATGCATATTCAATATGTTCTGAGCCATATTTCAGTATTTACCAAAATACCCCTACGGCCCTTAACATATGTGAATTAGGTTCTTAGGCTCTGGGCTTGCGCTCTATCGTGCTACTTCGTATCCAACGTATCCAACCAGGTCGGGGAACAATTCCTATACGCAATGACAGGATGGAACCTTTAGGGTTCAGGATCTCTAGCTCCAATCGGATCCCTGATTAACTATTCTGGTGACACACCGAAAGTTCCATTAATCAGCCCTAATCCGATTAACCCGCGTAGCCACCCAGAGTGTGACGCGAGTTGAACTCTAGTGATCCTAAACTTATGTTACTCCCTCATAACCCTGTTCTCTACTATACTCTGATAATCCTTAGTCCCTCCTATTACTGGTGCCATGATATGACTCGGGCGGTGGGGAGCACCGTCAGATCCCGATCGATCATTTGACTAGGATTTGATGACTTGTCATCTATAACACCACACACCTTCCGGTGCTATGCCTAGCATCCGGAACATCGTCAGTCATACTGACAACCAGTAGGCCTGGGTTAACTGTGTGGACAGATTGACTTATCAAAACATACCCATCCAACACTGGACGTTGGATAATCTGTAGGGATTGCATGCCACTTAAGCGCTAACCGGGTAACCCAATATACCGTGGTATTAGACTATGGAAGGTCCACATACATTGGCACATCCAAGCACCACACAACTGGTTGGCCCAGTATACATGGTCCCTCAGGGTTAATGACAGATTATCTATAGTAGTAAGATGGTTTATGCACCAGTGTCTGAATCACTAAACTTTGCACCGTCTTGATTCTTGTTCAACACGATCATCGTGCTTGGTCAGGTGAATGGAAATCCCATATTCCCGTGGTGGAGACTTCACCACATCCACTACCTGCCAACAGCTTATTCTCGGTGAAGCAACCGGCATCACCAAAGCTGTAAACTAGTTTTAGGTCTACACAGAACTGGTCCACTGGGTCTCCCAAGCATGGATCCACCATGCACCTCATTAGCCTACTGTGTTCCCTAGGGTCCTTTTATTATATGTGTATTAACATATACCAAAGTAGTATTCTAATGAAAGCAATAACCAAAGTCATCTTTATTAATGTTAATATAGAAAACCCACGCTCAGGATACATGAGCTACAACAATATCCCACTTGTCCTAGCGGGGAATAACAGTCTTAACTCCCATGGCATCCACGTGCTTCTTAAAAGCCTTGGTCGGTAACGCCTTTGTGAAAGGGTCCGCCATGTTATCTGCAGACGCCACCTGAGTCACTACAACCTCCCCTCGCTTCTGCAAGTCCCAGATATTATAGTATTTCCACTCGATGTGCTTACTCTTTTAGGGATATCTTGGCTCCTTGGATTGTGCTACTACTCCACTATTATCGCAGTAAAGGATAATAGAATCTTGAGCTCCCGGTACATATCCTAAGTCTGTGAGGAACTTTTTGAGCCACACCGCCTCCTTGGCTGCTTCGCACGCCGCAATGTACTCAGCCTCTGTCGTCGAATCCACGATGCATCCCTGCTTCACACTCCTCCAACTTGCAGCTTCTCCTCCCAATAAAAATATAAACCCTGACGTTGATCTCCTGGATTCCAGATCTGCTACAAAGTCAGAATCCATATATCCAATCGACATCAGTTCCTGTGAAAAGTAAACTAACTCATAATCTCTCGTCCTACGGAGATACTTGAGTATATGTTTCACAGCAGTCCAGTGCCTTGGACCCGGATTTGACTGATACCTTCCCATTATGCCTACTGCATAGTATATATCTAGTCTCGTGTACTGCATAACATATATCTGACTCCCTACAGTCGAAGCATAAGGTATCTTCTGTATCTCCGCTCTCTCTTCAGGAGTCTTAGGACCCTAATCCTTGGATAATTTCATTCTATATCTGAATGGAATGAGTCCCTTCTTGGAGTTGTGCATACTGAATCTGACCAAGATAATATCTATATAGGCTGACTGTGACAGCGAGAGAATCTCGTTCTGGCGATCTGGAGTTACCTTGATCCCCAGAACATAACTCGCTTTACCCAGGTCTTTTATATCAAATTGAGAGGATAACCATACCTTCACTGTAGACAACGTTCCAATATCGTTTCCAATGAGCAGGATATCATTTACGTAAAGTACTAGAAAAACGACTGTAGCCTTATTGCTCCTTTTATAAACACATGGTTCATTCACGTTCTGTTCAAATCCATAAGATTGGATAGCCTGATCAAAATGCATGTTCCAACTTCTGGATGCTTACTTCAGTCCATAAATGGACCTTTGTAACTTGCACACTAGACTTTCCTGACATTTTGCGACAAAGCCTGGAGGCTGAGATATGTATATGTCTTCTTCCAAATCCTCATTGCAGAATGCGGTCTTGACGTCTATTTGTCAGATCTCCCAATCATAATGGGCTGCAATGGACAAGAGGATTCAGATAAACTTAAGCATAGTCACTGGCGAAAAGGTTTCGTCATAGTCGATTCCTTCTCGCTGGGTATAACCCTTAGCGACTAGTCTAGCTTTATAAGACTCAATGGTACCATCCGGACCTCTTTTTTTTTGTACACCCACTTACACCCAATAGGTTTAATATTGTAAGGTGGTATTACAAGTGTCCAGACCGAGTTTTGGAACATCGATGTCAGTTCTGCCTCCATGGCTTTCTGCCATGCTGCATGGTCAGAGGATACCATCGCTTCATCATAGTTTAGAGGATCATCCTCCTAAAACTCTGGATCTACCAAGAAGGCTTCTCCAATGTATCTATCAGGAGCTCTTGTGGTCCTCCCACTGCGATGAGCGTACGGTGGTTCCGTTTAAGTTAGTGGTATCGATTCCCACTATGTTTTCTGTCTGCGTACTCCCATCAGTACCAAGCAATTCTTCAAGAACTACTTTACTGGTGGGCTTATAGTCTATTAAATAATCCTGATCCAGGAATACGGTGTTCGTCGAGACACCAACCTTCCTATCCTCAGGATCATAAAATAAACCACCCTTTGTTCCTTTTGGATACCCAACGAATAGACATACCTTAGTCTTTGATTCCATCTTATCTCGCTTGTCCTTTCGTATATGTGCTGCACAACCCCAAATCCTAAAGTATTGTAGGCTTGGCTTTTGCTTCAACCACAGCTCCCTAGGAGTTAGAGGTACTGACTTTGATGGAACAAAGTTAAAGGTATATGTTACCGTCTCTAGGGCATATCCCCAAAAACTAGGTGGCAATGTTGCATAACTCATCATGTTGCATATATCTAGTCTCGTGCACTGCATAGCATACATCAGACTCCCTACAGCCGAAGCATAAGGTATCTTCTGCATCTCTGCTCTCTTCTCAGGAGTCTTAGAACCTTAATCCTTGGATAATTTCATTCTATGTCTGAATGGAACGAGTCTCTTCTTGGAGTTGTGCATACTAAATCTGACCAAGATAGTATCTATGTAGGCTGATTGTGACAATGAGAGAATCTTGTTCTGGCGATCTCGAGTTACCTTGATCCCCAGAACATAACTCACTTCACCCAGGTCTTTCATGTCAAATTGAAAGGATAACTACACTTTCACTGTTGATAACATTCCAACATTGTTTCCAATGAGCAGGATATCGTCTACATAAAGTACTAGAAAACTACTGCAGTCTTATCGCTCCCCTTATAAACACATAGTTCATCCACTTTCTGTTCAAATCTATAAGATTGGATAGTCTGATCAAAACACATGTTCCAACTTCTGGATGCTTGCTTCAGTCTATAAATGGACCTTTGCAACTTGCACACCAGACTTTCCTGACCTTTTGCAGCAAATCCTGGAGGCTGAGACATGTAGATGTCTTCTTCCAAATCCCTGTTAAAGAATTCGATCTTGATGTCCATTTACCAGATCTCCTAATCATAATGAGCTGCGATGGACAAGTGGATCTGAATAGACTTAAGCATAGCCACTGGCGAAAAGGTTTCGTCATAGTCGATCCCTTTTCGCTGGGTATAACCCATAGCGACTAGTCTAGCTTTGTAAGTCTTAATGGTACCATCCAGACCTCTTTTTCTTTTATACACCCACTTACACCCAACAGGTTTAATATTGTGAGGCGGTGTTACAAGTGTCCAGACCGAGTTTTGGGACATCGATGTCAGTTCTGCCTCCATGACTTTCTGCCATGCTACATGGTCAGAGGAGACCATCGCTTCATCATAGTTCAGAGGATCATCCTCCTAAAACTCAGGATCTACCAAGAAGGCTTCTCCAATGTATGTATCAGGAGCTCTTGTAGTCCTCCCACTGCGACGAGCCTGCGGTGGTTCCGTAGGAGTCGATTCTACAGTATCGTTTATCTTAGTGGTATCGGTTCCCACTATGTTTTCTGTCTGCATACTCCCATCAGTATTAAGCAATTCTTCAAGAACTACTTTACTGGTGGGCTTATGGTCTATTAAATAATTCTACTCCAGAAATATGACGTTCGTCGAGACGACAACCTTTCTATCCTCGGGATCATAAAATAAACCACCCTTTGTCCCTTTTGGATACCCAATGAATAGACATACCTTAGTCTTTGGCTCTATCTTATCTCGCTTGTCCTTCCGCACATGTATTGGACAACCCCAAATTATAATGTGCTGCAGGCTTGGCTTTCGCTTCAACCACAACTCCCAAGGAGTTAGAGGTACTGACTTTGATGGAACAAAGTTCAAGGTATATGCTGCTGTCTCTAGAGCATATCCCCAAAAACTAGGTGGCAATGTTGCATAACTCATCATAGTACGAACTATGTATAACAAAGTTCAGTTTCTCCTCTCAGATACACCGTTTTGTTGCGGTGTCCCTAGTGTAGTCAACTGGGATACAATCCCATGCTCACTCAGGTACCCAATAAATTCATCTGATAGGTATTCGCCTCCTTGATCCGATCGAAGAGACTTGATACTCTTGCCCATCTGCTTTTCTGCTTCAGCTCTGAACTCCTTGAACTTATCAAAGGATTCAGAATTCCACCGTATTAGGTATATGTATCCAAACCTCGAGTGATCATCCATGAAGGTGATAAAATACTCGAAGCCTCCTATGGCACGGACACTTATGGGCCCACATACATCAGTGTGTACCAACTCCAATACCTCCTGAGATCTGCTACCTTTGAATCGAAAAGTTCTTTTAGTTATCTTTCCTTCTAGGCAAGACTCATACGTTGGTAGGCTCTTTGAAACATCTACACTTAAAAGTCCTACCTTAACTAATATGTGAATCCTGTCTGAGACTATGTGTCCAAGCCTTAGATGCCAAAGGAGTGTTGGATTATCTAAGGGATTTTTTCTTTTAGATGAATTAACCATACAAACTTCAGTTATGTTATCATACTTATAATTGGAGTTAATTATATAGAGACCATTCTGTGTCTTTCCCTTACAAACAAAGGAACCATTCAATTTAATTGACACAACAGAAGCATCAAATAAAACTAAAAAACCTTTATTATTCAATAAGGAAACAGAGATTAAGTTTCGTCTCATGGATGGTATATAAAGTATATAGCTAAATAATAAACTTTTTATATCAAGAAACTGCAAAACGATATCTCCAACTGCTTCAGCCTCTACTACGGCCTCAGTTCTCATGCTCAGGATGATCTCCCCATCGCCCAGTTTTTTTGTCTCCTTGAACCCCTATAAATTATTGCAAGCATGGTTAGTGGAACCAGAATCTACAATCCATGAGATTGGAGAACAACTGGATGCTACAAGGGATTCCACTATGTGGATTTGAGATATACCTGTCTCAGCCTTCTTGGGAGCCTCGCGGCAGTCACCCTTCCAGTGCCCCTTCTTGGGAGCCTCACAGCTATCTCCCGTTTCCTTCTTTCTCTCCTTAAAATACCCATGCACGATCAGAACCCAGCTTTGAACGTCTTTATCTCTCTAAATCTCTCTCGCTCTCTCTATCTCCTTCCGTAACCACCCGTTTCTCTCTCTAAATCTCCTCCGAGCCTCGTGTGATCTTCTTTTTTTTACACCTGATCTCTCCCCGATCTTATCTCTCTTTTTTTATTCTCTCTCTAAATCTCCTCCGAGTCCGTTTCTCTCTCTAAATCTCCTCCGAGCCTTAGGTCAACATGGAAAGGACTCCCACTAGAATGATGCCTCATTCATAATTTGATGCCTGATATCATAGAAGACCTTATCTCATTATAGGTTTTGATACTGGCCAAATAGGGACATCTGACAACCTCCGCCGGACCTCAACCTAATGGTGGTATAACAAAATCATGATGAGTTTACACTACCATCAAACGTCAACTAGAAACGGGTATCACTTAGTAGAATCCTAACCTTACTTGGTCGTTAGGACCATGTGGGGAAAAGGCATCCCACTAGGGTTATCATACTTCTTATGGGGATATTAGTTATCTCTAAACAAATCTAACACTGCGTCTATCTCGGTGCACAATATTTGGCTACCTGAACTACCACAACGGTGGTTACTACCTTTCCTTTTAGTTAGCTACTGGATTCGCATGTGTTAGAACCATATAGAGACACCGATGAATCCATAAGCTAAGTACTAACCCTAAGCCTGATCTAGAGACTAATTAACAAGCAAGATAGATAATTAAATTATCATTGGGGTTCTCTAAATACTAAGTAAAGAGAACAACAGAAAAAGTATCCAAACTGAATCAAGTCCAGGGTCCGACCCCTGAACCTGAATAGCACAACCAAGATATCCTGTTCTTCCATTCTACACGATCTCTGACGACGATCCCGATCATCGCCAACGTGCACATTTTCATCGGGTCTTTGCACTCCATGGTACTGCTTGTCCGAACCATGGATGTAGCATGATCTCCTTCTTTATATGACCGAAAAACTAACATACGCCGAGCAAGTGCTCGTTCATGTACAATTTCGCTAGAAAGAAAATAAAACAATCCTAGAAAACATGACCAGGGAATCGAGGGTGGTCAACCTCCACCCCTGCCCATTTAGAGCCTTAAAATCCACAAGCACAATAATAATCAATGCAAAAATTAAATCTGAGGTCCGACCCTCAGAGGCATGTAATCACATATTATTATTCAGCGCGACACCTGCAAAGAAACGATACATAGCACAATCCATATGCATGATCTATGCCGAACCCCGACGAAAACATATGTCATCATATATTCACATGATGTTTTCACGAATTCATGCAAGAAACACATACCGAAGCGTGCTTTGATACCAATTGTTGGAATTAAATCCCATTATCAGAGTCACAGTGGAAGCAAAAGATAGATCCGAAGATCCTACGGTGTATGTTCCATTACAATTAATTATGCAAAACAATCAACATGCAAATCTATGATCTTATCATATGTGCGGACACCCTAGAGGCATACTACGATCTACAAAAGATATGCATGCATCTAGTTAGGTGTTTAGAATGATCATACCTTGTGGATCTATGATTCGAAAAGAACGGAACGATGATGAACCGCATGTGAATCACAAGGGAAGTTGTCGGATGGCACCTTGTCCTTTGCAAATGGAGGAATCCTCAAAGTTCTATCTTTGAGTGCAAGGAATACGAGCCGACGGAGGAATTCGTTGCGAAGACGATGTCGAGTCGCGAGATCTCCTCCTTCCCTTCTTTCTTCTCCTTCCTTTCTCCTTCTTCTTCCTCTTTCTTCCTTGGCTGAAACCACAAAGAGGGACAGAGGGAGAGGAGGTTCAGGTTTTCCAGAAGAGAGAGAGCTAAGACTGGCCCCCTCTCCCTCCAATTCCTTTATAGGGCTGGCCCCCTAGTGACTGGGATGAGGGGGAGCGATTTTTAGGGTTTCCACATGCCTGTCGTGAAGCCTGGACGAAAACACCCTTCATGAAAAGTAAAACACTGTAAGAGAGATTGAGTGAGGTGCGCTACTCGGAATCGAGTTTCGTCAGCGCCTATAAGCTCCTGGAATTATTCTGCTCATTTTATGATCTATATTTAATATGTTCTGAGCCATATTTTAGTATTTACCAAAATATCCCTACGGCCCTTAACATATGTGAATTAGATTCTTAGGCTCTGGGCTTGCGCTCTATCGCGCTACTTCGTATCCAACGTATCCAACCATATCGGGGAATAATTCCTATACGCAATGACAGGAAGGAACCTTCAGGGTTCAGGATCTCTAGCTCCAAACGGATCCCTGATTAACTATTCCGGTGACACACCGAAAGTTCCGTTAATCAGCCCTAATCCGATTAACCCGTGTAGCCACCCAGAGTGCGACACGAGTTGAACTCTAGTGATCCTAAACTTATATTACTACCTCGTAACCCTATTCTCTACTATACTCTGATAATCCTTAGTCCCTCCTATTACTGGTGCCATGATACGACTTGGGCGATAGAGAGCACCATCAGATCCCGATTGATCATTTGACTAGGATTTTATGACTTGTTATCTATAACACCACACACCTTTCGGTGCTATGCCTAGCATCCGAAACGTCATCAGTCATACTGACAACCACCAGGCTTGGGTTAACTGTGTGGACAGATTGACTCATCAAAACACACACATCCAACACTGGACGTCGGATAACCTGTAAGGATTACATGCCACTCAAGTGCCAGCCGGGTAACCCAACGTACCATGGTATTGGACTATGGAAGGTCCGCACATATTGGCACATCAAAGAACCACACAACTGGTTGGCCCAGTGTACATCGTCCCTCAGGGTTAAGGACAGATTATCTATAGTAGTAAGACGGTTTATGCACCAGTGTCTGAATCACTGAACTGTGCACCGTCTTGGTTCTTATTTAATACGATCATCATGTGCTTAGTCAGGTGAATGAGAATCCCATGTTCCCATGGTGGAGACTTCACCACATCCTCTACTTGCCAACAGTTTATTCTCGATAAAGCGACCGACATCACCAAAGCTGTGAACTAGTTCTAGGTCTATACAGAACTGGTCCACTGGGTCTCCCAAGCATGGATCCATCATGCGCCTCAGTAGCCTACTGTGTTCCCTAGGGTCCTTTTATTATATGTGTATTAACATATACCAAAGTAGTATTCTAATTAAAGCAATAACCAAAGTCATCTTTATTAATGTTAATACAGAAAATCCACGCTCAGGACACACAAGCTACAACAATTTCGGTGTGATAGCCATAACTTCTAATCCTAGAGTCGTATTTGGTCGAAACATAAACTAATGGAAAGAGGACTTCAAGATGAAGTTGTAACATCTAGTTTGAGGTCATTTGGATTTTTGGAGCTCCTATAATAATCAAAACAATGTAGATCTACTAGACAAAATCTAGGCAGCAATTGCGAGGGAAATCCTTAAGTTCACCCCGATCCCGCAAGCTGATTTGGACTCTTACACTCTGATCTATGAGTGCCTCAAAGTGCAAGCAATCTCCTTCTTTAATCTCACACACACAAGGATAAAGATTATGAGAGAGAAAGAGAGCTTCACACCCAAGGGAATAACTCGAGATGAAGATCTCAAGCGAGATGAGAGTAGGAGGCTGGCCTACTATCAGAAAAAACGATTAAAGGGGTCTCGAAAATCATTCCCCCTTCTACCTGGCCTTGATAATTGTGCCCCTTCTTTCTCTCATCTCACAAAAAACCGTTCCTCTTTCTCTTATCTCTAAAAATAAATAACCTTTTAATTTTGTTGCCTTATTTGAATCCTATAATCAATAGGGTGTGAATAAATTTAAATATCATTCATCTCTTGATTATACAGATGAAATCTAAGCATAATATCCCTAATAGGATGAGCGTCTAAGCTAGGGCATGTGGGATTTTTGGTTGGACCAAAATATCCACTATGCATTGTTGAGCATCCATTTGGTGCGAATTATCCTTTCTTTATCATGCATATATCGTCACTTTACTATGTAAAACTTTCATACTACATGTAAACAGTATGAATGTCTTTGCACCACTGTATAGTAGACTTTTATACGAACGCAATGATATTTTGGTTTGCTCTTATACATTGCATGAATGAAAAATACGAAGCCCGAAAGTCCAAATTATCATTTTTATCGATAATTGCACCGTAGCCTTACATACGCCATTTCATATGTGATTTTCAGGGAATTGACCTGGTACTCGACACAGTCGAATAAAAGGCATCATGATGGAGCAATGGATATTCTCACGGTGACTCGATGAAGGTTGCACTGTTGGGTATGTGTTTGTAAAACCACACAAAACCAACTAGAGTTTAATCCCATATCGATTTGGGGAGAAATCTCCTACCAACTTATAAGGGATTCCACTCTTCCCCCCACTAGTCATCACACTAGAGGAGGGGCTCCACTAGCTCACACATGCACACGTGTGTGTGCTGTGCCGAGCCGGGTCGGGCTTGGGCTGGGCGGTGCGTATGTGTGCGCCCGCGGACCCGTACACGATAGCACCTCTGAAATGGGCTGGTCCGCACCTGCCTTATTTTTATTTTTGCTTTTAAGTCCTCCATCATTTATTATTTTCTATTTAGGATACTAGCCGTTACGCGAGAACTACTGCATGCTAGCCGTTACGGGCAAGCTCTCTACGAGCTGTAAAGTACGAGTTAATGGGCTTAATCACAGCCCATAAATCGCTCCCCTCATTCAGCCCTCTATTAACTATCCAAGGCCTATATAAGGCCCAGTACAGCCATAGAGACTATACAGTCCGAATATCAGAATTGCTCTTTGCCTCTCCCTCTCCCGTTCTCTCGTGTTCGTGCTACGGTGCTGCCCCCTTGCTTCGAGAAGACTTCCTCTCTCAGATCAAAGTTGTGATGCGATGCTGCATCCCTGTTTTGAGAAGATTTTTGTCGAGTCGCTGGGTTCCTGAAAGTTCATCGAGGTTCGCAAAAACCTTCTTGAAGTCGTGCCGACGAGAAAGAGGTCGCCTGACCGGGATCGTCGTATCTCCGAGAACCATTGCCACGAGACCCGCACGAGTGGGGAAATAAGTTTCTTGGGACAGTGCCTAGCGCGCTTCGACCGTCCGACCAAATTTTCTAACCCTAATTCTTTGCTATTAGTAGATCTATTGAAAACAACTTGCATCTAATTCTAAACACTAAATAATTAGAGATAACTTATATAGTATATTTCTCTCTTTTAGAAAAGTTCGGCAAGGTGAATGATGATTCCATAGAACCCACTCTGCCTGGCAAACAATTTCTAAAAGAATATTGTGACCTGCCTTTGCTTACAAAAATTATAGTTGCTAAACAACCAATCTTTTAATATTAAGAATTTGATTAAGTCCTAAGTTTGCTAGTATATAACGATTAAATTTTCAACAATCCAAGAAACTTATTGAATTATTTAATCGTCATCGATCATAAGTTTAAATTAAAGGATTTATCAACATCTTCTATTGTACTTTCTATTTGCTTGTTAGTATTATTAGACTTGTTATTATCGATTAGATTGTTTGCACGATCATCTATTAGTTGCTAATAGTTACGTGATAGCCACTAGTTATAAAATTATTTACTAGTTATAAAATTATTTTCTACAAAAATTAATTAGAAACATATATTTTAGAAAAGACTAAAAGTCGTCTACTGAACATTCCACTGCCTACTGTGTCTAGACAGGCTTGACAAACCGAACTGACATTAAATTGCCCAAGGTAGCTTGATATTTGAGAGAGCCTAGTGCTCCACCTCCTACCTAAAGCCCATCTTGCTGTTAGGATTTTGAAATTTCATTTGAATTTCTAAAAGTCAAATCTATCTACGTGTGCTTTAAATTTGACAAAACTTAATTTTCAATCATTAGATTTCAACTCCTCATTACTGTTTGAAATGACCTCACCAAACCGTGAAACCCTTAGTGCCAAACCCGAGAAGTTTGAAGGGTCTAACTTCAAGAGGTGGCAAAACCAGATGCGATTCTGGCTAACCACACTTGGGTTACTATTAGCCATAGGTGAAACTACACCAGGAGTATCCAGTAGGTCTGGCCAAACTCGTCGTACCCGAGCCTCCACTTCCCAACCTAAACCCGAACCAACTCTAGCATTCCCATTAGGACCCCAGAAGAAATCAATTACCATGGCCTTCATAGGATCCTAGGGGCTCTATCTGATAGACTTTATGATATCTACTATACCATCCAAAACCCTAAGGACCTATGGGATACCCTAGAGCGTAAGTATGACCTAGATGATGCTGGAGTAAAATGCTTTAAAGCGATAAACTTCAACTACTTCAAAATGGTTGACTCCAAACCCATGAATGATCAGATTCATGAGTTTGAGAACATAGTCCAACACCTGAAGACTAATGGTTCCACCTTTGATGAAAGATTCCAAATAGCTTTTCTTATAGACAAACTACCTGCTTCTTGGTCCGAGTTTTCCAAGCACCTAAGTCATACCCAAGGTGATCTAACCCTAATGCAAGTTCTAAACTCTATTAGAATTGAGGAGCAACATAGGCTCAGGAAAAAGGGATCCTCTGAATCCAAACCCAATGTCAATAATATAGAGGGTCAACCATCCAAGCCATTTTAGAAACCTAAACATAAGTTTCAGAAGAAACCTTTCTATCATAAGCCTAAACCCTATACCAAGAAGCCCAACCATAGTAACCATAACCCAAACCATCCTAAGGACCAAAAGAAGGAAGGAGTACGATGCTGTTATGGCTGTGGTCAAACCAATCACATAGCCAACCAATATTTCTATAAGAAAACAGCACCACCTCCAAATCCAAGAAGGAATGGTCCAATGCCACCCAGCTCCTAAGTCAAATGGTGACTTCTAGAGCTGGCTCTACTGGGACCGCTTTTAGGTCTGTTCTCTTTACCCCTGAAGTTAACATGACCTTTCAAGCATTTGATTGGTGGATTGACACAGGAGTTAACATTCATGTTTGCTCTGATCAATCTTTGTTTTCTACCTATCAGGTCTCAGGTGGAGGAGCTGTAAGCATGGGGAACAATGCTGAGGCTCATGTGTTGGGGATAGGACGGATCGACCTGAAGCTGACATCGAAGAAGACCCTAACCCTGTGCGGAGTCTACTATATTCCGGAGATTAGGAGGAATCTAATTAATGGGTCTTTATTAGTCCAATAGGGCTATAAGCTTGTATTTGAGTCCAATAAGGTTGTAATCACTAAGGGAATGAATTTTATTGGAAAATAATTTTTTTGTGATGGTCTTTTAAAATTGAATGTCTTTAACCTTTCGTCTACAATTCTGAATATTGAGTCTTCGGTCACTTGGCACCAAAGACTAAGTCATATGAACTATAATTCTATCAAGAAACTCATAACCCTAAATATTATTCTTAAATCCGATACTAAGAATCTCGACAAGTGCAAGATATATGTAGAAGCCAAATAACCTAAGAAACCCTTCAAAACCATCGATCGACACTCCAAGATACTTGAACTAATTAAAAATAACATCTGTGATTCTGGGAGAATTCCGAGAGATGGCAATAGATATTTTATAACATTTATAGGTGACGCTTCAAAATATTACCACCTATACCTTATTAAGACTAAAGATGAGGTACTCAGTAAATTTAAAATTTACAGAACTCAAGTTGAGAACCAATTAGACAAAAATATTAAGATCCTTAGGTCAGACTGAGAAAGGGAGTACACCTTAAACGAGCTAAGTGAGTACTATGAAGACTATGGAATACTCCATGAGGTCACAGATCCTTACACTCCCCAATCCAATGGTGTAGCGAAAAAGAAAAATAGGACCTTAATGAATATGGTCAATTCCATATTAATAAGCTCTGGAGTGCCAGAGAACTTGTAGGGGGAAGCCCTAATGATGGTCTATTTTATCCTTCACCGCATTCCTTTCAAACACAATGACTTGACCCCATATAAAGTATGGAAACATAGAAAACCCAACTTAGAATATCTAAAAGTGTGAGGGTGCCTAGCTAAGGTAAAGATCCCTGATAACAAAAGAAAGAAGATAGGATTGTAAATGACATCTTTATCGGCTATGCTTTAGACAGTAACGCTAATCGATTTTTAGTGTTTAATGTTGAGCGGCTAATTGATGCGAATTATCCATTCTCTATTATTCATATTGAGTCACTTTTCTACGTAAAACTTTCATAATAAATGTAAACTATATGAATATTTTTTCACCTCTGTATAGTAGACTTTCATACGGGCATAAGGATATATTGGTCCGCTCTCATACATATCGTGCATGAAAGTTATACTGCCTGATAGTCCTAATTATCCTTTTATCGATTAGTGTCTCGAAACCTAATAGATATTATTTTATGTGTTATTTTCAGAGAATTGGAGCTCGCTTTCAACGCACATTGACGACACATGGATCAGATGGATGTTCGATGAGCAGACAATGAATCGAAGAAGATATCTAAGTGTTCTGGCACGGATGAGACGATGTTCAAATGGTGTTCGAGCTCATGATCAAACCGAAGACCATAGGGCTTACATGGGAGAAGAATGGCTTACAACTTGCAGGGATGAGTTTGTTGGATAGGACTTCTCTCTAAAGTAATTCACATTCCATACAACCCACAATACCTATCCAAGCACACCCAAGCTGCAATTGTTCGCTCTCTTCCTTTTCTTTGTTTTATTATTATTATTATTTTTCTTTTAGTTTATTTCCTTAACAAAACCAATTCCAACCTCTCTTTCTTAACCCAACCTGATATTACCCCCTCACGTCCCCAGCACTTCCAACACCATCCACACTTCCATCAAAGACCCAAGTCTCACCCAATCACAGTCGTCCCTCATTTCCTATTCTCTCTTAATCACTCTCTCTCTCTTTCTAGAAATGATCGGAGCCATCCACTTCTTTCTCTCTTTCTTTCAAAACCCCATCACTACCATCCATTCCTTTAGCCAAGTACACATCAGCCCCGCCTCTATTTCCTTCCATATATACATTCAATCAAATGCAGTTGTACCCAGCTCCAACTCAGCATACAAGTCTCTCTTGTTCTCACCCTTGCATGCAACCATCGCAGCCGCCCGATTTCCTAATCCATACATGCAGTACCCTTCACGATCTCTCTTTCCTAACTGATTAGCCGCGATCACAGCCGTCCGTGCCACCTAATCCCTTACATCCGAGACCCAGCCTGGCAAACCCCTTGCGATCCCAGCTGTACTACTCGCCCCATCTTCTGTGATATTTCTCTCTCTAAAAATCCCAACTTCTAAATGCCATGCATGGAAACCCATTAATTCCAACAATACACCCAAGAGTTATTGCATGCACGTCCTCAATATCTCCTCCTTTCTCTCTCTTCTTTATCTCTCTAAATCCAAACCGAGATCTCCTCTCTATTATGAAGCCAGGAAACAGCTATCCGATCTCTTCACCCTCATAATCCCATCCCTTTATCGATCTCCCCATTATTTCTTTCCTATTTCTCTCTCTAACAAACTCTATTCATCAACAGCTATGCAAACCCAAGCCAGATCATCCCTTACCCGTTCCTCTCTCTAAAACTGAACGTACCTCTCTCTCTCTCTCTCTCTCTCTTCCTTGCCTTATTTGCACCTTGATTCTCTCTCTAAATCTCTCTAATCTCTTTCCTTATATCTCTCTAAATCTCTCGGGATTCACTCCCTCCATCCCTCCGATTCTCTCTCTCTTTTCAGCCATCTACCTGATCTCCTCTCTTCATCCGATCAAAATCCATGCGAGACCCAACTACCCGTGCCATCCGATCAGCTTTCCACCTATTTTTTTTCCTCACCCGAACGTCTCTCTCTCTCTATTTTCCCATTAATCACAGCCGTCCCTTACCCTGATCAATACCCATTCCTCTCTCTAAATCTTTTCTTTTTTTTTTTCATCCGATCCTCTCTCTTCTCTCCCCTAAAGCCATGCCCGTCCCCTTGCACCCAAGATCTCTCTCCCTCTCTAATCCGACCCTCTTTCCCTCATTCTCATTAGAATCCTTGTTCTTCATATCTTTTCATCTAATCCATACCATTTCAAGCCAGCTACCAAAACCGGTGCCTTGGGGAGCAAGTTACAAGCCGTTATAAATAGAGGGACTTGGGCATGAAGAGGGACCCACCTCTCCCTCCAGGGAGGGGCATCCACTTGTCAGAGAGCTTTCATCACTTTTTGTTTGTAGAGCGGGTGCGAAGAGATTGAGTGTATTGTAGCCTTTTATTTCTGAAATGATGTTATGAAGTAGTGGTTGTAATTTTTATAAAGTTTATTTATCATTTTTTACGTATGTGTTCTTCTTCTCCCATACGTTTTTATTTTATTTCACTTCTCGTAATGATAACCATGGTAGGCTAAACTCCCTCCCGCTAGGTAGAGGGATCCGATGCCATGATAAATAGTTAATTTCTCTTGTAAATTGCTCTCTATGGCGCTAAATGTTAACGCCTCTATATTAATTGATTTTTAATTCTTAAGTGAGAATGAAGATCACTCGTGTTTCCATTCAATTGGGATTCGGGTGAAACTTCAAACCTCCAATATTGAATCAATAAATAAGATGGCTAAGTTTATTATTATTATTTTTATCTAATTTTTATTATATGAATTTTTGCAATTGAATTAGTTTTACTTCTTCACTATAAGAAGAATTCTATTCATAATATTGTGAGAATATTATATAATAAAATTAGATAAAGTGGGCTTTCACTCTAAATCTTCCGCTTGAGTCGGTAAAACTTCCGTTCTCAAGTGTGGATAAATGAGAGTAACATTGCAAGAGAAGTGACTCTATACTATGGCTTATAAATCCCTCTCCGAGGCGGGATAATTCTTCTGTTTTATTTTAATTTGAATTATTAGTTTTCTATTTTTACTTTCGAAAATAAATTATTTACAAAATGATAAAAATACAAACTCCCTTTAGGTTCAATCTAGCTTCACTTGTGATATCTTCTTTAGGCATCTAATTACGTGTGGTTCGATCCTTACTTGCCCTATACTATTTAAGTTCTCTAATTTATATATGCAGGTATTGATAATTTTTGATAATAGCATCACTACAACGACATAGCAAAAAGCTTTCTATCATTTAACTCTGAAATAAGTGAAATAGCCAATAACACCATAATCGAAGCTAGAGATACCTCATACTTTGAAAATATCTTCCCTTATAAGCTAGGATCAACACTAGGATCAATACCAATAACCAAGCCTCTAGTTCTAATCAAGTAACCCATATTGAACCCGAAGTCCAATTAGAACCTAAAGACTAGACTTAACTGGTAACCCAAACTAAACCCAGAAGAAGTAAACGTGCCCGTGTAAAAAAAGTCTTTGATGACTTCTATGCACTTCTGGTGGAAGACTCTCCCTCCACCTATACAGATGCAATGAAGTCTATAACTCACCATTTTAGAAGAAAGCCATAGATAACGAGATCCAATCCATAGTTCAAAATCATATATGGGAACTCACCAATTTACCTCCTGGTTGCAAAACTATAGGATGTAAATGGGTGTTTAAGAAGAAACTTTGTAACACCTTAGGTGTTAAAATTCGAGAATAATAAAATCCTCCTGGGGCTATTTTCGTCTTTTTACTGTCAGATTTTTCTCTGAGTTTTTTTCAGAATAATGGGTCATAAACCCATGAGATGTTTTACGTTTACTTTTTCTATATTTTTGAGCACGTCATATTGATGCGTTCTGTGCAATGATCGGGTGTATGCGTAGTCTGTTTCGGCAGCCCGATAGTTAAACCCTAGAATTTCGATAATTAGCCAGCCATCGGTATTGTTTGGTTTACCATAGGAGATTGGGTGATCGGATCATAGCAAGGCTAGATATGTTGGGTGAGGCTCTGAGAGAGCTTTCCAATGAGCCTGAGCTGGGGTTGATCCGACACCCGGGTAACGAGTTATTGATATTTTAAAATTCAGAGTATTTCTTTCGTTTTAGGATATCTAAAAGTTAGAAAAGTATATACCAAGTACTGACGTGTTCGCGTCGATGAGACCTTTCCAACGGATCCTTTTGTGCCCATTTCTAACCTCCGCTTTGTAACTTATGGCTGGTTATTCTTTCTAGCCATGTTAGTAGACGGATTGCACCCGGGTTCCAACCGAGCCCTGTTCATGGCCCGGGACCGAGCCCGACCAGCCCTAGGACCTTTCTTCTAACCTTTTAGCTAGGTTTAGACCCTCTAGATCACCTTCCCTGGGATTTAAAATTCAAATTTCGGATGGGGAGGATATGGTAGGATTCAGGATAATAACAATCGGATCTTCCTGCCATAACCACTCCTTTTTGTTAGGAAGACTCTAACAACCCGATCTCCCCACCCTGACTTACCTTAACTGTGCGCCCCCCTTTCCCTTCTTATGTGAATCGAATGGGAGAGAGGCTGGGAGAGAACGAGAGAGAAATCAGAGAACGGGAGAAAAAAATAGAGAACGGAGAGAGAGAACTAGAGAGAGAAAGGAGGGAGAGAAGAAGAAAGAGATCGAGGGAGAAGAGAGAGGAGCAGCCGCAGCCCCCTCCGAGCACCTCCTTCAACCCCGGCGAACCACCACAGGTCAGCTCTCCCTCTCTTCTCTCCTCCTCCACCCGAACCAGACCCAACACCCGCGACCCCCTTCCTCATCCTTGGCCACAGCCCAACCAGGGATGATACCACCACCGCCTACCCCAGGCCACCGGCGACCCGCTGCCGCACCCTAGCCCCTCCCCGGAGACCATCGGTGCAACCGGGCACTGTCAGTGCTCCTAAACCCGGCTATCCTGCCGTCGCAGTCATCGCCATGCATGCTGATCGCATGAAGAAGATGAAGGTAGGGGCAGATACGTAAATATAGGATCTACCCTTAGGCTATTGCTAATTTAAACTCTGAACCCAACCTGGCCTAGACACTGGAGACCCGACCAAAACTACAGACTTGACCCTACCTGCAGACTCGACCCAGCAGTGAGCCGGTCTGGTTCACCTAAACTAGACTCATAAAGCGTTTAGAATTGGTTCAGCCGTCATTTCTCCGTCCGATCTCGGAATCGGACGAAACCAGCGGCATTTTGACCGGCTCAAAGAGTCCCATATGTTAAACTAGATTTAGTATAGGGATTTTACTATCTATGATCCTTTTTCAGCCATGGGCTTCATCTAGTCGGTGCACCATGGTTTAACCGCCAATTCTCCGTTCGATCTCAGAATTGGATGAAACAGGTGCCATCGTGCTCATATCATTGATGCTGATGTATTAAACCTAGGTTAGGACCCTAGAGATCCTTCTACCCTATTGAACAGATTATAGACTGGCTTTTACTAGTTTGACCCTAAAACCTCCGACCGAAGTCGGATTCGAGCGAGACCTGATCCAATGGGTCCCTCATCCCTAGACCAAACTATTTGGACCCCTAGTTTAGTAATTCATAGATGTAGCAACTTATACACTTAAATCATGGTGGTCAGTTTCTTCTTTGACAATACACCGGACCGATAGGCGTGAGGAGCATGGACCGCCGAACTATTCTCTAGGTGAACATGATTAATTCTATTCTAGTTAGAGTAGATTGTAGTTGTATCTATAAAATAAATAATAAAACCGTATATGGCATAGTATGTCCAAGGCATGCAGGCGGGAAACCGGTACTGCATGTGGGAGGTGGGCATACTATCCTTTGCCTCTGAATAATCATATAATATTTTGATAGCTGTAATGGTGATTGACTCAACCTAGATTCACACTAGGATACATGCAAACAAGTAGATACTTGTACTGATTACTTATTGATATTCTGTTGAATGACTGTGTTTGGTGACCATGGGCCTCATGGTGCAGTCCAGTTGCTATTGAGCAACGAAGACTGGTGGTCTCGGTGGAAAGACTGGTGGTCTTAGTGGAGAGACTGGTGATTGTACTTTCTCAGTCGAGGTTCTCTTCCCACAGGGAAGACTCACTACTCACGGGCATGGGTAGGGGACCCGAGTGCACAAAATGGGAGGTGAACCACCGCCTGTCTATAATCCAAATCAAGTAGGTAAGGTCACAGGGTTAGGCAAGCGGTAAAGCCCCTAGTGGCCTAGTAGTCCACCCCTGGGTAATGACCCCGAAAAGCAAGGTGGGCGGGAGTGCCCAGTGGTGAAAGACCAAGCCCCCTTATGGCCATATGGGTATTTCTGGCTCTCCAGGTACACTTGGACTCAAGTCCTGTTGGCAGACTCAGTTAGAAAACTGCCTATTCACTTTAGGAGTAGGTAGAACTAACCTTTGGTAATTAGTTGTATACTTTTGATCTGTATGATTACTTATCTTATATGTACTAGTTGTAGTTGTAATCTAGTAGAGCTGTCATGTGTAGCTAGTTTATTTTCCTTACTTGCAATATATGTATATATGGGTTACCGCCCTCGTAGACTTCTAGAAGGGCAGGGTACGACTATGGTTTACCCTAGCTAGTTTAGGGTTAACTGTTTACTGAGTTTACCTAGTAAACTCACCCCGTTGTTGCACACTCTTTTCAGGTACCGTAGATCCTTCTCAGAGGCTTCCTAGAGGAGCTTAATTAGCTATCGAGAGAGGATACTAGAGCTGTTAGTTAGTTTTTTATTACTTCTAGTTGGTTATGTAATAAGTGTGGAACTATATTTTAGATGCTCTGAATAATGCCAGAATCAGTAATGTTTCCCCTGGTAAGCTTCTCCTCATAGCTTAATGCCCTGTAGGCCTTTCCTTAAGGCCAAGCTATTGGTAGGCTTCTCCTCAAAGTCATCCTTCATCAACTAGTAACTAGTTTATGATAAATTAGTAATAAATAATTAAATAATAAAATCAACTTCGCGACCTTATAACCTGACTTCCCTTAAAACCCCATCATCCCTGGGTTTGACTGGTTTATCCTTATAGTTAGATTCGGGGCGTGACAAACTTAGAATCGACGACACCATAGATAAATTTAAGGCACGACTTGTAGCCAAGGACTTTACCCAAAAACCTGGGGTTGACTACTTTGATGTCTACTCACCTGTCGCTAGAATAACCACGATTAAGATTCTCATCGCTTTAGCTCCAATCTATAAGCTAGTCATACATCAAATGGATGTTAAGGCTGCATGATGATTTTAATGAGAAAATCTACATGGACCAACCCAAGGGACTTACTGCACCTAGACAAGAGGAAAAGGTGTGTAAGTTAATTCGATCCCTCTATGGACTTAAACAAGCCCCAAAATAATGACACATGAAATTCGATAAAGTTATCTTATCCTATGGATTTGATATCAATACAATGGATGAATATGTATGCCATAAAGTAGATGTTAATAATGTTGTCATCTTATGTCTGTATGTTGACGATATCCTAATATTCGGTTCAAACATACAAGTCATTAATGACATCAAACACTTCTTATTCCAAAACTTTGACATGAAAGATCTAAGACAAGCCGATGTTATTCTGAACACCAAAATCATTAGGAAAGACAATGGACTAGTACTATCCCAATCCCACTACGTCAAGAAAATCCTTAGGAAATTCTACAACTTTGATTACCAACCAGTATCCAGACCATATGATCCAAACACCCATCTGACAAAGAACACTAGACTTCCTAAACTACAGAGCGAGTATGCTCAAATCATAGGATCGCTTGGTTTTCTAGAAAACTATACTTGACCTGATATCGCTTACATGGTAAATAGACTTAGTCATTATACGTCTAACCCGAATGAGTCCATTGAAACATGTTAGAAAGAGTTTTTAGATACCTTAAGGGAACCATATCATATGGTCTCCACTATAGTGAATATCCAGCTGTATTAGAGGAATACTCTGATGCCAACTGGATTAGTGACTTGATAGATATTAAGTCCATAATCAGGTTTGTATTCCTATTAGGAGGTGGAGCTATATTTTGGAAATCCACCAAACAGACCGTTATAGTTAGGAGTACTATGGAATCGTAAATGATAGCACTAGATACTACTAGCACAGAAACAGAATTACTTCGAGATCTCCTATATGAGATCCTATTGATAGAAAAGCCTTTATTGGATATATCTATTTATTGTGATTATCGATCAACTATTAATAAATACAATCAAGAGAATGCTAATGTAAAAATAAATAGACATCTGAAAGTGAGACATAGATCTCTCAGATATAAGATGAAAAATAAAATAATTATCCAAGACTTTGTTAGATCCGAAAAGAATTTGGCGGATCATCTAACTAAGGGCCTCTCTAGAACAATGGTTTTAGAATTGTCGAGGGGGATAGGATTAAGCCCATAAGAAAAAGCACCGTAGTGGGAGCCCAACCTCACGGAGGTTCAATGGGTAGAAACAAACTGTAGTAGTGATTAAAAATAAGGAGCACCGAATAATTCTCCTGTCCTTATAACGTCAGTGTTTGTTAAAAGTAAGGGGTAGGATGAGTTTAAAACTCTTAATAAGTCTAAGACCTATGAGATGAGGTGTTGCCTTGCTCACACCCCTATTAAGACTTACCTATATGTATGTAGTTGTGAGGCTGCAACTCTGGGACCAGGGCTGCTCCCTAGAAACATACACGAAAAGATATCTGTACAAGGCCATTAATAGCGCAACCCGCTTAGAACCATCGAAAACTGTACTATGTGTACTACTTGTAGAAACTCGATAAATGAGACTGGTTCAAGACGTAGTCCACCAAGTCCTTATGGATATATACAACTGTACTAAGTGGAGGTTCAAACCGGAAGGTACCTACACCTATTGCGTAGTATAAAGAATCCAGCAAAGTCTTTTTATTTTACATTTTGAAATTTTTATTGATTATTTAACATTTGGTGGTTTTAAATACATGTGGGGGATTGCTGGGGGTGTATTTGTAAAACCACACAAAACCAACTAGAGTTTAGTCTCATATTGATTTGGGGAGAAATCTCCTACTAACTTATAAGGGATTCCACTCTTCCCCCAATTAGTCATCACACTAGAGAAGGGGCTCCACTATCTTACACACGCGTGCGTGTGCGTGTCGTGCCGAGTTGAGCCGAGCCGGGCCAGGCTTGGGCTGGGCGGTGCGTGTGTGTGCGCCTGCAGACCCGGACATGATAGCATCTCCAAAATAGGCTGGTCCGCACCTACCTTATTTTTATTTTTTTGTTTAAGTCCTCCACTATTTATTATTTTCTATTTAGGACACTAGTCGTTACGTGAGAAGCGTTGCATGCTAGCCGTTACGGGCAAGATCTCTGCGAGCTATAACGTGCAGGGTTAATGAGCTTAATCGCAGCCCATGAACCGCTCCCCTCATTCTGCCCTTTATTAACTGCCCGAGGCCTATATAAGGCCCAGTACAGCCATAGAGACTACACAGTCCGAATATCGAAATCTCTCTCTGCCTCTCCTTCTCCCATTCTCTCGAGTTCGTGCTGCGATGCTACCCCTTGCTCCGAGAAGACTCTCTCTTTCGGATCAAAGTTGTGCTGCGGTGCTGCCTCCCTGTTTCGAGAAGATTTTTGTCGAGTCGCTGGATTCTTGAAAGTTCATTGAGGTTTGCAAAGCCTTCTTGAAGTCGTGCAACGAAAAGAAGGTCGCTTGATCGGGGTAGTCGTATCTCCGAGAACCATTGCCACGAGACCCGCACGAGGGGGGCAATAAATTTCTTGGGATAGTGCCTAGCGTGCTTCGACCATCAAGCCAGATTTTCTAACTCTAATTATTTGCTGTTAGTAGATCTATTGAAAACAACTTGCATCTAATTTTAAACACAAAATAATTAGAGATAACTTAGATAATATATTTCTCTCTTTTAGAAAAGTTCGGCAAGGTGAATGACGGTTCCATAGAACCCGCTTTGCCTTCGCAAACAATTTCTAAAAGAATTTTGTGACTTACCTTTGCTTGCAAAAATTATAGTTGCTGAACAACCAATCTTTTACTATTAAGAATTTGATTAAGTCCTAAGTTTGCTAGTATAGAACGATTAAATTTCCTACATGCACAGTACGATTTGAAGCCCTTTCTAAAGATCTAACAATAATTATGATGATTCAGCCGATAGAAGACTTCAAGGAGTCGTTGCAATGCATGAGTCGACTGAGAAGAGGCCTACATACAAGTAATGGTGATGGGATGGATAGTTGACGAGTTCAATTGATTGGGATGATGACAATCAAAGCCTATCTTGCCCTCTGTTTCTTCCTTCTCTTTCTTTTTCTTCCCTATCAAAATCGGATGAAACCAACCCAACCCTATCTCTCCCAACCTGATCAAATGCCTCAAAGCCATACACGAACCTATGCCCTCTTTCTCGTTCTCCTCTCACCCAAACTAAATCGCATTCGTTTTGCAATTCCCTCGGTTCCCTGGCATCACACTCGAGCCCTTAACACTCTCACCGTACCACTAATGCAACGTTGGTAACGATATCTCCTATATCCCATGCACTTAGAAGCCATCAGCGTCGTCCGTGCTTCCACCTCCCTTTCGCTCCATCTCTTCTCAAGTAATCCTAGCCGTCTATGAACCAACCCAGTTAAGTCCCCATTAATGCCATGCAAGGACGTCACTAACCCAACTCTAAGATGTATCAGGCATGCACGTTTTCCCCCATTCTTTCTTTTCTTTTTATTTCGTTGATTAACCCCTTAACTAATTCATCCGAAACCCATTCATGAACTTATTTATCCCCTTTTATTCCCTCCATTAAATTCTCTTTAACACCTCATTTAACCACACCCATTGCAGTCGTCCCTCTATCATCTCTGCTGCAGCCGGCCATCACCCTCTCTTTGTTCTCTCGTTTGCATGCAACCATCACAGTCATCCCTGTGCCTAATTCCATCCGACCCGATAGCCCCTCCTTCTCTCTAAAATCTGCACGCAAACCCTATTCTCTTTCCCCTACTTTCTCTATCTATCGTCCAATCCCCATTGCGATCTCTCTCTCCTCTTTCCTTATCCGGCTCGGGCCATGCACGTGGATCTCCAAAAATTCCTACGATCCATTCTCTCTCTAGGTCTAAATCCCGATCCTCCCTTCTTCCCAACGTCCCTCTCACTTTCCTATTTTCTCTCTCTAAACCCAGCTCTCTCTATCACGAAATTAAAGCCATCTGATCTTCTCTCTATCTCAGATCTCTCTCTCTTCTTTGCTCCATCCGAGATCCCGTCTCTCTCTCTCTCTCTCTCTCTCTCTCTCTCTCTCTCTCTCTCTCTCTCTCTCTCTCTCTCTCTCTCTCTCGTCCCCTCTCACGTACCCGACTCCCCCGTGCGAGACTTCCCCTCCAAGATCCCGTCACCTTTCTCCTAACCGAACACGATACCCTCACTCCCGTTTCTGACTTTCTCTCGGTTCTCTCTCTTCCCGAACCCACTCACAGCCATCGATGCATCAACCCATGCATGCACGTACCCCATCCGAACCTCTCTCTCTCTCTCTCTCTCTCTCTCTCTCTCTCTCTCTCTCTCTCTCTCTCTCTCTCTCTCTCTCTCTCTCTCTCTCTCTCTCTCTCTCTCTCTCTCTCTCTCTCTCTCTCTCTCTCTCTCTCTCTCTCTCTCTCTCTCTCTCTCTCTCTCTGGATCCTCTCTTTACTCCCCTTCCATATCTCTCTCTTTCCTAACTAAACTAAACCCGAGACCCAACCTTCTAAAAACCGGACCCTTCTATCTCTCCTATATAATAACGCTCGGGAAAACCCAAGGGGGAGGTTTGAACTACCTAAGGACCAAGGGCATGCACGAATTTTAGAGGACCGACTGGAACCAAAGGCTTCTACCACGACGAACCCTAGCTTCCATTCACCATCTCCGAGCCGACCATCATCATTCAAAGCCACGCCGTCACCATCATCGAAATTGAACGCTGTCATCATCGAAGACGCGCCATCATCATCGCCAGAAGCTTCACGCCCGCTCGCACACTCGTCATCTATAATGGAGTTTGCTCATGTTTATATTTTCGTTATGAATTGTATGAACATGCGTAGCTAAAATCCCTAGCTAGGGCTAGGGGTTAAACTTGGTTTATTTATGAGTAATATTGATTCTCGTTTATGCTTTAATGTAATTTCGTCTTTATAACACTACAAGAAATTGCACATTTAGCGACGCTTTTCTGCGACGCAGATCTTTTTCCGTCGCCGAAAGTTTTCCTTTCGCGACGCAATATCTTATTCGTCGTAAACTCGTGTCGCTAAAGGTTTGCTAGCATAGTTGAGTTCGCGTCTAGAAGGATAAAGTTTTTTGGCGACGATAAATGGCTATTTGGCGATGCAGTTAGACGTCGCTAAATTATTTACGTTTAGCGACGAAATAAATTATGTCGCAGAAAATTAAAAATTTTGGCGACGGGACTAAGTGCGCTGCTAGTTGCAATTGGTGACGTAGTTGTGCGTCGTGAAATTCCTGTTTATGACATCGCAGATTCTTAATTTTTTATAGCGACGTTGTACGTGCGTCGTAGAATCGTTCCGTAAAATAAAAATTTCATGCAACTTTTTTGGCGACGATAAATGGCTATTTGGCGACATAATAAGATGTCGCTAAATTATTTACTTTTTGTGACGAAATAAATTTAGTCGCGGAAAATTAGAAATTTTGGCGACAAGACTAAGTATGCTGCTAGTTGCAATCGGCGACATAGTTATGCGTCACAAAATTCCTTGGTTTTGGAAACATTGTTTATGACGACGCAGATCCTTCTCCATCACCGAAAGTTGCCTTTTCGTGATGCAATATCTTATTCGTCACAAAATCATGTCGCTAAAGGTTTGCTAGCATATACAGTTGAGTTCGCGCCTCTAGAAGGATAAAGTTTTTTGGTGACGATAAATAGCTATTTGGCGACGAAGTTAGACGTCGCTAAATTATTTAAGTTTAGCGACGAAATAAATTATGTCGCGAAAAATTAAAAATTTTGGAATTTTTTATAGCGACGTTGTACGTGCGTCGCATAATCGTTCCTTAAAATATAAATTTCGCGCCTATAAGGGAACTTTTTTGGTGACGATAAATGACTATTTGGCGACATAATAAGATGTCGCTAAATTATTTACTTGTCGCGACGAAATAAATTTAGTCGCGGAAACTTAAAAGTTTTGGCGACGAGACTAAGTATGCTGCTAGTTGCAATCGGCGACATAGTTATGCGTCGCACAATTCTTTGTTTTTGGAATCATTATTTATGACGACGCAGATTTTTCCAACCGTCTTATTGGGTCTACCCATTTTTAAACGGGTCTGGTACGAGTTTAGGGTCTAGACATGATTAGTTCACTGCAACACGATGCATTTACTAGCTCTCCTATCCATCGAACCTACTTAATGGTTTGGATTATATATATTTATCCTGTTAGAGATGACTAGTTTTTTTTGCTCCATCTTCAGTGCATGCCAACCAGCAACGACGGCGATAAAGGAGGAGGGCGTTCATCCCCTCCTCCCTCTCCGCCGGATTTTCTCTTTTTTTTTGGCCGGTGGACTTTGGCCACCGGATTTGTTTTTCTTTTTTTTTCGGCCGGTGGACTTTGGCTATCGGATTTTCTCTTTTTTTCTGGCCAGTAGACTTTGGCCGCCAGATTTGTTCATTTTATTTCGATCGGTGGACATTAGCCGTCGTATTTGCTCAAGCATTTCCGACGGTGTTGAATTGCCACCGGATTTGATTCCTTTTCCGACCGGGTAGGGATGGTCGTTGTTTATCCCGCCGCAACAGATCATTTATGCTGTAGTGGTTAAATGGGTTGGGTCCGGGTCTAGGACATTGCAACGACCCTAAACTAGACACAACTCCAACCTAGGGGTGGCAATGGGTCGTGTCGAGTCGTGTCCGTGTCGTGTCTAGTTTCGGGTCATGTCCAAAACCCCTAGACCCAGACCTGACCCGTTTAACTAATCATGTCTAGATCCTAAACCCGTACCTGACCCACTAATAAACGAGTAAACCTGATAAGACCCGGTAAGACCCATTTACCACTCGGGTCTATTCAGTTGACCCGATCCGACTCGACCCGACCTGACCCGATAGACCCGCTGGTATTATATATTACAGTATTGGATTACGGGTAGACCCGACCCGACACGACCCGTTGAATACTAAACGGGTCTTCCCGGGTCTACCATGTCCAGACCCTAAACTCGGACTCTACCTGTTTATTAAACGGGTCTATCATGTCAACCCGTTTACAACCCGAACCCGTTTAGCCCAGACCCAGACCCGCTAACTTAGTGTCAGGTTTGCCGTGTCGGGTCCGAAATTGCAAGCCCTACTCCAAACCCCTAATTTCATTCCCGCCATCCTCACCCAGCTCTATATTCTTGCACGCCCCCAAATCTCTCTCTCTCTCTCAATCCCGAACAAAACTCACACGATCCCCTCTCTATCCCCCCCCCCCCCTGAAATCCCCTCAACCCTTCTCAATCTCTTCAGCCGCGCGCCCCTCTTCTAAGCCCTAAACACCGATCCCTCTCCACCCCTGAGCAAGGAGGAGGGCGTCGGAGCAAGGAGGAGGACGTCGGAGCAAGAAAGAGGGCGTCGGAGCAAGGACGAGGGCGTCAGAGCAAGGAGGAGGGCGTCGGAGCCACTACTGGTAATAGGGAACCCAACAGGTTTGCCCCCTCCCTCTCTTATTTTTTTTGGGTGTGATCCGATCAGGCCATGCTGTCTCCCTGTGCTATCCATCAGCCCAATCCGTGCTGTCCATCAGCCGGATCCGATGTGTCCCTTTGTGGCTTCCATTACCACCGATCCCGTGCTCTCTCCCTTTACTAGGCTCTTTTTTCTTTTTCTTTTTTTTCTGTTAAAGTTCTTCATGGTGGTAGAGATTTGAAGATACTATATCTTCTGCTGTTGTAGCATTTGATGCCTTAATTGAGCTTGGGTTATTTTTTCCCCCTTAATTTGTTTTATGAATTGATATGGTTTTTTTTTTTTTTGGGGAAAAGGATATGGTTTGTTGTAATGGAAATGAATTTTTTTGAAACCTTCTGATGGAAAATTATTATTGTAACATGAATTATTCTTAGACAAGAGAACAATGGTAATGTGCAATGCGACTTTCTGCATGTTTTTTGACAGGGGGAATCATATGTTGTGCGGTGGAAGCACGTAACGAACAAATCCAAGGATAGATATGATGCAAGATCTAAGAAGATGCAAACACAAATCAAACACAAAAAGAAAATAAAAATCACAGTGATGCAAACACAAATCAAATGCAAAAAATAAAAAATTAAGATCACAGACAAATCGGAGGACAAAGAGATTTTAGATGGTTAGGCCTTCAACCAACGTCCACCGGTGGCAGCACACTTAGAGATCTTCTTATTCGATAAAGAGAGTACAATGGGTTCCACGAACCCTCCACAAACCCAAAATATCCAAAGAAAATTAGGAATAAGTCAAATACAATCACAATCCGAATTCCCCATAAAACGTTTCCCACGAACCCAAAATATCCAAATAAAAGCCGTTAAATCTACACCCTATAGAAATTTTGTGAGGCGAAATCCAAGGCGCCCGGGCGAAATCGAGATCCAGTAAAGGAAATGGCCGCGAGCAAAGTTCGCCCTGGTGCCACCTTGTGGACGCCCGGGCAAAAACATTGGCAGAGGGCTCTGGGGTTTGGCTGCTGTGTGATTTCGCCCAGGCGAACTCCATGGGCTCCTGATCGAAATTAACATATAATGTAAACTTTTCATGAAAGAATTTACACACATATCTTGGATGATTGAGGTGCTTTGAGTAACCATCATCAAAATGGGTTCCGAGAATCCCTACTGAAGCAAGTTGCCATAAGTTTTATCGATTTTGGATCCTAATATACATAATGCTATTTTTGTCTCCTCGACACCCCACCAATTACGGATGATTAATACCATTGTTTTTATCAATGGTCACATCAACAATAGAGACATTGTTCCATTTGAAATAGCTTTTGTAACTTAAAAAAGAAGCTTTGCGGTGGAAAACAATATTGAGATAACCGAAATATAATGAGTGGAAAAATAATATTGTTCCACTATGGTAACTGGTGTTTAGATTACGGGAATATAACGAGTGGAAAAATAATATCCACAACTTATTATAAGAAGCTCTTTTGGTTTCTCATTATAGTGGTTTTAGTAGATTATAAATTTGGGTAGTGATATGGATTTGGTGAGAATTTGAGTTTCTTATTATAGTGATATGTACCCATACCCGATGTTTCGGGTCGGGTATTCGAGTTTTTGGAGTCCATTGCCACCCCTACGTATTGGCATTTTGCAATGATAATTTTTATTATTTTAATAAATAATATGACAAGAAATATTGGCTTTGTGAGTCTCATTGTGAATGCTGACGCTGGTTGGTCTTGGCCTGTATTGTGTGTTGATTAATAAAGTCAATATAATTCTAAGTGCTTTTACTCAGCATTTTCATATATTTTTTCTTTACTTTGTTCATTATTTCAAATATTATTGTTCTAATAAAATCATCTCACACATATTCCTTTATAGTCCAGAATTAACCTTGACTTTAATTTGTATGTAATCAGATATGGACAAGAGTTGGATGACACTCAGGAAGAGGTTAAGTCAACAATATAGCGATGGAGTGAGGTCATTTATTCAATTTGCAATGGCCAATGCGGGTCAGGATGGTAAAATTCGGTGCCCGTGTAATGAATGCATGAACCTTGATTGGCATACCGATGAAACCGTGAGAAAACATTTAGTCCGGCATGGGATGATACCATCTTACAAGAACTGGGTATACCATGGGGAACCTGTTCCCGAGATTCAACCTAATGTTTTGGAAGGCAGTGACGATGATGAGGATGATACTGAAATGACAGATAGTGATGACAATGGTCGGGATGAACTCCCGGAATTAATGGAAGACCATTACAGAGGGGCTTAGATGGACCATAATTGGGGGGATTCGGGATTTGGCGAAGCTGCTAATAACGTTCAGAGTGAGGAGATGCAAAACTTTAAAAAATTATTGAATTCTGCCCAGCGTGAAGTGTATCCTGGTTGCAAAAAGTTTACTCTGTTAGCATTCGTCATTAAAATGCTCCATGTGAAGGTAATGAGCAAGTGGAGCAACAAGTCATTCGACATGCTGATGGGGGTATTGATGGACCTTTTGCCAGAAGGTCATTTGATTCCGGGATCACTTTATGAGGCCAAGAGATTCTTACGTGAATTGGGCTTAGGGTACGTTCCAATCTATGCATGTCAAAATGATTGCGCCTTATTTTGGAAGGAGAATGCAAATCTCGAAAAATGCCCAGGATGTGGAGAGTCTAGGTACAGGCTTGATACTGGCAAGGGCAAGAAGATTCCTCATAAGATACTACGATACTTTCCATTAACACCGAGATTGAGAAGATTGTACATGTCAAGGAAGACAGCTACAGACATGAGATGGCACAGTGACAAGCGCATGGATGATGGGCTATTGAGGCATCCAGCTGATAGCGATGAGTGAAAGGACTTTGATTTGAAGCATCCTGAGTTCGCACGGGAGCCTCGTAATGTGAGGTTAGGGATGGCCACTGATGGGTTCAACCCTTTCGGAAACATGAGCAATTCCTATAGTATGTGGCCTGTGATACTTTTGAATTACAACCTGCCACCTTGGATGTGCATGAAGGAGCCATTTTTCATGATGACCTTACTTATTCCTGGACCGCAGTCACCGGGGAAAGAGATCGACGTATACATGCGACCGTTAGTTGATGAATTGAAAGAGTTATGGGAAGGTGGCATATTAACTTATGATACCTCCAAAGGACATTCTTTTCGAATGCATGCTGCTTTATTATGGACCATAAATGACTTTCCTGCATATGGTTGTTTGTCTGGGTGGAGTACAAAGGGTTATCTTGCTTGTCCCGCCTGTAATGAGGATGCATTATCGCAAGGATTGAGAAGTAAGATAGGTTACATAGGCCATCGATGTTATTTACCTGATGACCACCCTTGGCGAAGGAGTAAGGCGTTTAATGGTAAGAATGAGGAGAGGTCAAAATCTTTAGAGTTGCCAGTAAAAAAGATATTAGAGCAATTGGATTACCTGCCGAATGTTAAGTTTGGGAAGCATGAGAGCAACAGGAAAAGACCCCGTGACCATTTACAACTAAACTGGACAAAGAAGAGCATTTTATATGAGCTACCGTATTGGAGGAAACTGAAGCTTCGGCACAACCTTGATGTCATGCACATAGAGAAGAATATATGTGACAATACAGTTGGAACGATGTTGAGCATTGATGGAAAGAATAAGGACACAGAGAAAGCACGTCTGGATTTGGAAGATATGTGCATAAAGAAAGAATTGCACCTACAGAGGCTTGCCGATGGATCTATTGTAAAGCCCCCATCGATTTACACGTTGACCCCAAAATTGAGAGATGGTTTTTGTGAATTCTTGAGATCCATCAAGTATCCAGATGGCTATGCAACAAATATATCTAGATATGTGAGCACAAAAAATGGTAAAATTTCGGGCCTAAAAAGTCACGATTGTCATGTCCTTATTGATGGGATCTGTTACTAACTAGATGGAATGCGTATGCTTAATTTAACCCAAGTGCAGAATTTAAACAATAAAATCAGATTTCAGCACATTAAAACCAGATTTCAGCAAAGACTATAATCACTATTCATCATCCACTCAATCCCAATCAGATTTAATTTAACGAAATAATGAAACTGACAAGATGAACATTAATTTCAGGTTATCATAACTGAATTCCAGCAAGGACACATAACACAATCTCAAATTGAATAAGCCAATGTCTCAAGAACAAGTAAAACCCTAAACGAATAAACCCTAATGGATGAGACTCTCGGGAAAACAGAAATTTAGGGATCCTAACATAAAATCAGCAACAAGGCTGGTTACTGGAAAGGAAAATATCACATGAAAAATCAGAGGACAATCCAAACCGTGCTTAGGTCAATGCCGGCAGCTTTCCGATACTCCGTGTTGCAGAGGAATGGCGCGGAAGGGGGAGGTGTGGTCCAGAAGACGGGGTGAAGAAGCCGAGACGAGGATCTTGAAGAAGAAGACACTCCACGTCGATCTTCCGTGAAGCCGAGGATGAATAGCGAGGTGACGGGGTAGAAGCTTGCGAAGGAAGAGAAGGTTGAGAAGCAAGGAGGAATTCGTCGGAAAAGATACACCGAGCAAGTGATCCGCTTCTCCGTTGTTAGGGTTTCAATTCAATTTTCAACTCCTTTGTGCGATTAGGGTTTTAGGCTTTATAGGGAAGCAACTAAAGAAAACAAAAAAGGAAAGAAGAGAGAGAGAGGCCGGTCGGGTAGAGAGAGAGAGAGGGACGCGCGGGTGAGAAGGGGGAGTCGGGGGTGTCCGCGGGAGAGAGAGAGAGGGGTCGGCCGGTTGGGAATTTGGGTTAGGGTTTTGGGTTTTTGATTTCCATCGAATCTCATCCATTGAGATCTATCCTAACTTAAGATCCTACGGCCTAAAACCTAACACAGAAATGAGTCAGTTCGGCATCTGTGGCTCGAACCGGATGCGAACATGGCTCGCACCTACCCAAACCAGAAATAAAAATAGAAATATCTAACGATCCGTTGGTCGGATCGAAATAAAGTAAAAACCAAAACTGTAGATCTTCAATTGATCTTTCCCCTGATACAGACGGATCGACGATCGGGTTCCTGGATCTCCGGCGTGGATGAAAATACGCCATCAGCTGTAGAAAAACTGCACGTAGTGGCTCGTCTGCATCAAGTCCCCCGGACTCAAAAGAACTCGACTCCTGTCGAGCAAGGTCCTGGATCCAGCGGGGGCGCTCCTGGTAGTAATGGCAGCCGCTGAATCCGCTCTGACTGCTCTCCCGGGTCCGGTGGCCAAGTAATCCACCTCAAGTATGCAGCAACTCCATCTCGTATTCCCTGCCCCTTGACGCCAAGCGAAGACCTGAAAGTCAACACCAACATCCTCCGTGGCACGATAAGATCATCAAAATACTCAGATAATTTCATGTGATAATAGGAATTTGGGTTGACATGAAATTCTGATGACATGTGAAAAGAAAGGCCGCGGGAGCATAATGTGCTGCGGGTCAACGGCTTGCGCAATTGGCAATGGTGTATTTGAAGGGCCATGGGTTGCGGGTGCATTATGTGGTGCTCGCGGTGGCCTACGCACGGTGCAAAACAAGTGGATTCTAGATGACGAAGATATGTCATGCAATCATTGTCAGGATTCAGTGAAAAAAATGAGAAATTAAAATACTCATCATGCCACTTGTTATGATTTCGAAAAATTAAAGATGATGGGTTGGCTGAAAGTTGAAAGCATGATTCATAAGTATTCTGTATCGAAAAGTGATCAGACATGCCAAAATCGTCTTTAAGGTTAAATTCAACACTTGGATGATATGGATGCACATATGATTGGTCTATGATGGTAGAGATGCCAGGCAAATGATGGACATGAATGCCTACAGACTCTAAATGTGATGTGCATGCAATGGAATGCAAAATGTTATCTAATCCCTTCTCAATCGACAGCGAAGCAGATGAACACCCTACGAGATTATCTGCGAATGGTGGTATGGGTTAGTTCTGACTCAGAAGAGCTTTAGGTGCAGGGGGTGATGGGGACTGGTGAATAATCAGCAGTGGTGCAGTCGCATCCTTTCCCTCCAAGACTAACTCATTGAGGTGTTCGCCCTCAGACCCCTGACTATCCTCGTCATTGTCCGCCAGATTTGTCTGTGGATTGACTTGTCGTTGAGTGCAATCGGCTGACTTGTGATCTGGCTGATCTACCGATTTGTGCTCTGGTCGCAGGGTTTGGCGACTTCTGTTTTGGCTGGTCTGCACGTAGTACGCCAGCGGATTTGTGCTCTTTTCCCTAACACGACGACTAGTGCGCTGGGATATTTTCGAGGACGAATTTTGGAACACACGTTGTTTGAAATCGGAAGGGAGGAACTTCCGTTGCAGCTTTTCCCTCATGTGGGTCCAAGTGGAAATTTTGTCTTTTCCTTTTCTACCCCTAGCGGTCTGCAACTGTTTCCACCAAACCAGTGCATGACCTTTCAGTTTAAGGCTGACAAACTTAACTTGTTTGTCGCGGGGGATTTTCTTCCACTCGAAATACCGGTCGATATGCTCGGCCCACTCCAGAAACTCTTCGGGATCCATCCGACCCCCGAACTCAGGAATTTCTATGTTGATGCTCTGATCCCAGCCCCAATGGGACTTCGATCTCCTATGAGTTATGCTATTCCGCCTATCAGATCCATTAGAGGAACTGACGCTGTCACCTCCTGACCCTAGGTCTAATTCACTACGCCCGGGTGACGCTCTAGTCCTGTGTTCGCGACGGGGTCGCGGTGGGTTCTGGGAATTATTGAAGGCTAAGGTCAGGGTTTCTATCTGGGTCTGAAGCCTCTCAATGTTATCTTGTTGCCTCATGAAGGCATCGTGCCAAGTGCGGGGTGGCAAAGATCCTGCCATGCTAGATTGCCTAGTAGATGCTATCGATTCACTCGGGAGAAAAAGGGATGGTCCTAAAATGTATGCATTCACGCGATGCGTGTGACTAGTTAATGCAGGGTACAAAACTAAAATGAAAGAAGGTAAATAAAAAAAATTTCAGCAAACACGAGAAGATGCGAATGATGCGAGAGGACCGGCCGTTACGTAAGGACGCGACGACTAGTGCGCTCTGATACCAACTTGATGGGATCTGTTACTAACTAGATGGAATGCGTATGCTTAATTTAACCCAAGTGCAGAATTTAAACAATAAAATCAGATTTCAGCACATTAAAACCAGATTTCAGCAAAGACTATAATCACTATTCATCATCCACTCAATCCCAATCAGATTTAATTTAACGAAATAATGAAACTGACAAGATGAACATTAATTTCAGGTTATCATAACTGAATTCCAGCAAGGACACATAACACAATCTCAAATTGAATAAGCCAATGTCTCAAGAACAAGTAAAACCCTAAACGAATAAACCCTAATGGATGAGACTCTCGGGAAAACAGAAATTTAGGGATCCTAACATAAAATCAGCAACAAGGCCGGTTACTGGAAAGGAAAATATCACATGAAAAATCAGAGGACAATCCAAACCGTGCTTAGGTCAATGCCGGCAGCTTTCCGATACTCCGTGTTGCAGAGGAATGGCGCGGAAGGGGGAGGTGTGGTCCAGAAGACGGGGTGAAGAAGCCGAGACGAGGATCTTGAAGAAGAAGACACTCCACGTCGATCTTCCGTGAAGCCGAGGATGAATAGCGAGGTGACGGGGTAGAAGCTTGCGAAGGAAGAGAAGGTTGAGAAGCAAGGAGGAATTCGTCGGAAAAGATACACCGAGCAAGCGATCCGCTTCTCCGTTGTTAGGGTTTCAATTCAATTTTCAACTCCTTTGTGCGATTAGGGTTTTAGGCTTTATAGGGAAGCAACTAAAGAAAACAAAAAAGGAAAGAAGAGAGAGAGAGGCCGGTCGGGTAGAGAGAGAGAGAGAGGGACGCGCGGGTGAGAAGGGGGAGTCGGGGGTGTCCGCGGGAGAGAGAGAGAGGGGCTGGCCGGTTGGGAATTTGGGTTAGGGTTTTGGGTTTTTGATTTCCATCGAATCTCATCCATTGAGATCTATCCTAACTTAAGATCCTACGGCCTAAAACCTAACACAGAAATGAGTCAGTTCGGCATCTGTGGCTCGAACCGGATGCGAACATGGTTCGCACCTACCCAAACCAGAAATAAAAACCGAAATATCTAACGATCCGTTGGTCGGATCGAAATAAAGTAAAAACCAAAACTGTAGATCTTCAATTGATCTTTCCCCTGATGCAGACGGATCGACGATCGGGTTCCTGGATCTCCGGCGCGGATGAAAATACGCCATCAGCTGTAGAAAAACTGCACGTAGTGGCTCGTCTGCATCACTTACACAGCGGCTTCTACCTATCGGGATGCGTGGGTACGTTAACAAGGATATATGCACCACACTGTTTGAGTTGGGCAATTTCTTCCGAGAGATATGCTCTAAGACATTGAGGCAGAATGATTTGGAGAAATTAGAGGAACGCATAGTTCTTATACTCTGCAAGTTGGAGAAAATTTTTCCCCCGGCCTTCTTTGATGTGATGGTCCATTTGGCTGTTCATCTGCCACGTGAGGCCATGCTTGCGGGATCGGTGCAGTATCGATGGATGTACCCAATTGAAAGGTAATTGTTACCATGCATATAGTAATTTAAATTTATATTTAGTGCAAATATGTTAGAGACGTAATCTTCATTCTAATTGGTGTTTGTTTATAGGTTTCTTCATGCTCGGCCAGAAGGTTCGATCGCTAAGGCTTATATTGTCAAAGAGTGCCTTACTTTTTGCTCAATGTATCTGAGTGGAGTCGAAACCGTGTTTAATCGAGAAGAAAGGAATGCTGATAGAGGTGAACATACGTCTGGATTGATGGTCTTCACACAAAATGTGCATCCTTTTGGACTAATCACAAGGGGTCCCGAAGTATCCCAAAAGGAACATGATATGGCCGTATGGTTTGTGCTGTATAATAGCCCCGAACTGGAGGCATATCTAGAGTATATGATTATGTAATTATGTTTCCACATAACATATAAGTTTTTGATACTTCATTTAATTTTACTTATGCATCATATTTTTTCAAGTAGGGAACACAAGAATTTACTTCCAAATCCAAGTAGACCTGACATCATTCAGATACAACGACAAGAATTTCCAATTTGGTTCAGAGAACGTGTAAGATATCTAAATTTAAACATTATTCAACAACATGTTAACTAACGTTAACCTAATACATTTGCTATATGTTATTTATGTAGATGAATAAATTGCGAACTGAAGGATCACCAGAAGCAACTGATGAATTATGGTCAATAGCAAATGGTCCTGATGTGATAGTGAATCTTTATTCGGGTTGCATTTGTAATGGTGTCCGATTCCATAGTAGAGATCGCGACGATCGATGTAACAGCCAGAATAGTGGGCTAGCTGTGGAAGGGGACCATGAGGGTCAAGCGATTGACTTCTACGGATACTTGTGCAAAGTTTGGGAATTAAAATATCTGTTTGGGCATAAAATTGTTTTGTTCCAATGTGAATGGTTCAACACCGGGAGTAGGAGATCAATACACACCGACACACATTTCACAAGCATTGACGTCACGAGTCGGTGGTATCAAAATGACCCATTTATTCTACCAAGTCAGGCGCAACAAGTCTTTTATATCAATGATACTAAATTAGGTGCTCATTGGAAAGTCGTAGAACGGGTCCAGCATCGGGGAGTCTGGGATATACCTGAGATGGATGATAATGAGCCCACTAATGCGTTCCAACAGGACAAGACCACCGGGGTTGTCCCGATTGTCATTGATGATACTAATGATGAGGATGGATTGTGAGATAGATCTCGATATGAATTATGATATGTAGTTTTTGTTTTATGCGTTGTAATTGGGCAAATGTTCTTAATAAATTTCTTATTTGACATTTTATATCATTTATATATCACAGTGCTTGTTTTTTTTCTTATTTATTTAAATTTTGTCATTTTATGTATCATAGTTACGAAAAATGACCAAAGGCAACAAATCTTAGGTCAGACCCGGGTGGGCAACCCATCAGATGTCAGAGTACGAGAAGCAAAGAATGAAAAGAATTGAGGAGAACCAAATGAAAATTCATGCTCTGGGATTGCACCAGGAGGTAAATTCTCAAATAAAAAAGGTAATATGTAAAATATTGAATATTGTATTTACTTTTGTATCCAAACTGAAAATTAAAAATGACTGTGTTTTATTTATCAAGTATCACATTGATGTCAATAAACAGCCCGGAGCAACTGAAAAATTTAAGGAGATAAGCAACGCATATGAAACAGTAAGTATCACCCTGTTGGTTCTCTTTTTGCTCCCTATTATCAAGTACAAACCCGAACCCGTTTACTAAATAGGTCGGGTCAATCGGGTTATAAGTACAAACCCAAACCCATTTACTAAATAGGTCGGGTGGTGTCGGGTCGGGTTGGCTCAGGTTGGGTCAACATCGAAAACATCGGCCCTAATTCGGGCCAATGTTTGACTGTTTCTTACCTCACTACTCAACTACCTTATCTTCACCATAAAACAATAAAGCTGATCGATGAAGTAACTGTCATTTGCAGCAGGGAAGAAAGTCCACAGGGCTCCAGGTTGAAGCTGCGTCCAAGGTATGGAATTTGCAAACGTTGCTAATTGCTCCGATACATATGTACTTGGCATACCAAAATTATTCCCTTCACTAGATAACGATGCAAGATGTGATATGGAACTGATTCCTTGCCCAAAATATTTAAGACTGCAAAAACTAGAACCTGTCCTGCTATTTCTTGTTGGGTGATGGATATGTCCAACTTGATTTCATAGATTGAAGGTCCTATTCAACTTTAAATTTCATGACAATGTTCCAAGACATTTCCATTTTCTTTCACTCTACAAGTATTATTTGTTGTTTGGATAAGGGGCTTGGAATGATCCCAATTGATGTTGACAGTGGCATATTGTCCCAAAACTCAAAATACCTCCACAAGCTTCAAAATATATGATTCCTTTGTGTATTCTCTTCTTCGATGATGTAGAATCATGTCAAAGAAGAAGGACAGCAAAAGCAACAACAGAAGAATGAATATAAAAATAGTTTAGGCGTAGAAATGGATAAAACACTAAAACGAGATTTATAACTTCCAATTCTATCATATAAACATGTGCTGGTTTGAATAAAATCGACTTCAACACAAATCGTGAGCTTAATGGTGATTTGGGATTTGTAGGTGAGATACGAGGTGGAAGGATCCACATTTGACTTGATCTGTAGGATTCAAATTGCAAATCATAATATCTGAATAACATTGCCTACAGTTTCTACTTTTGACTCCTCAAAAAATACATAGCACAACCACGACCCTGAGTATGGCATTGATATTTGACACAAACACAGAAAACACTGCTTAGAACCTATCAGGAAGCTAAAGAGATTATATATAAATTTTATTAATAAAACATAATAATGTTGTTCATAATTTGTCCCAAATGAGGCCTTTTATAGGCTCGCAAAATCCAAAACACACCCTAAAATATAAAAGAAAGTGAAGAGAGCTAGTTTAACTAAGGTCTCTATTTTCTATAGTCACTCTGCTTGAGTCCTTTGAGGAGGCTTTATCTCCGAGTGCTTGAGTTGACTTGACTTGTATCTTATAGTTTCAATCTTGGTCTCCGACAATGTGAGTTGGGGATATAAATATTTTAATTGTTTTTGGTTAATTCTATTACTCATCGAATACTTTATTTCTTTTTGAGACCACATGTAGGATTTTGATTGAAGGACCTAGAGACTTCTTTTGTTATTTTTAAGAATAGTTTTTGTTTTTATACAAAAAAATTGGTCTATAAAATAATAAATTTCGGCCATTTGTAGTTGGTTCCAATGGGTATCCATGCTTGTGCTATGTTAATCAAGTGACAGTTCTAGAATTTTTTTTGAGACTCTTGCATATTGTTTGTTCAATGTGATGCCACCCGTTGGTTTTCTCCCCAATGCATGGTCCGATGATTCTTAAAATCCATTGCTTGTCAAAAGTGAGGAAATGGGTTTTGAGGTAGAACATCTAATGGCTAATTGTACTTAAGCTGAACTTTCTACTACAGTACTACTGCAGCAAATGGAAATGGCCAAATTTCAAGAAAGCAGTATATTTAATTTGTGTAAGTGAGGTTGCTGGACACAATATTGGTCAATGTTGGTACACAGTATCATATGGTTACTATCTAGTGCACTTCACATTTGGGTGTAATGATTAAATTTACAAAATTATAGAAGATAGTGAAATACTAAAGATGAGCAAAATAGAAAATCACATGGAAAATCAGAAAAAAAATATGCTGATAGTCATAAGCCCACATGCATATATCATGCATGCCTGTTCTATGATTGAAGGACCTAGAGACTTTTTTTTGTTATTTTTAAGAATAGTTTTTGTTTTTATACAAAAAAATTGGTCTATAAAATAATAAATTTCGGCCATTTGTAGTTGGTTCCAATGGGTATCCATGCTTGTGCTATGTTAATCGAGTGACAGTTCTAGAATTTTTTTTGAGACTCTTGCATATTTTTTGTTCAATGTGATGCCACCCGTTGGTTTTCTCCCCAATGCATGGTCCGATGATTCTTAAAATCCATTGCTTGTCAAAAGTGAGGAAATGGGTTTTGAGGTAGAACATCTAATGGCTAATTGTACTTAAGCTGAACTTTCTACTACAGTACTACTGCAGCAAATGGAAATGGCCACAGTTCCGAGTTCCTTTCTTATTTGCTACATGCTCTTTCCACGACTGTCTTGGTGAGATGCCTCGGTTTCATGGTTCAATGCCTTGGAAACGTCAAGGTCCGATGACTTAATACCCGCTAGAAGTGAAACTCTTCTAGTACTTCATTTTGCCTTTATTTCTTAGGTATTTGCTATTTTCTTTAAATATATGCATTTGTACTTTTAATTCTGCATGTATACCAGTTCTTGTTTCTAGATCTGTTGATCCTTAGTTCCTTGTTCAATCCACCAATATGCTTTGCATAAACCTTTCCAAACCCTCAATTTTGGCTATATATTTCCAATTCCAACCAGCTTATATTTTTTCAATTCATTCATGAAACCTTGCAAGATCATAAAACGTATTAGATCCTGATCATGATTGACAATAGGCTTCCTCCAGCCATTTTAGTTTCATTTTTGACCTTATTTGATAGTGTAATTTTAGATCAATTTCTCTGATCTTACTTTTCCCAATTTTGAAATTATTCCAAATCTCGCCTAGTTCCTAAATTGACTAAAGGCCTTTCTCCCATGCATCAAATATGACCACTTTCTTATTTGTAGTTAAGTACCTTTGATTTGTCTCATTGAGTGGTTGTGCCTTATGATGAATCTTGTAGAGGTCGTAGAGGGTGCAGAGTCTGCAGACTTCTTGCTGGTCAGAGTCTAACATTGTTGAAGAGGTCTTGGAAAATGTATTTAACTATTTATGACATGATTTGCATGGAAAGGTAACAAAGGCCCTTAAGCTTAAGTCATTGATATCTACAATGGAAATGGCCACATTTGCATGGAAATGGAAATGGCCACATTTCAAAAAAGCAAATGGAAATTGTACTATCTTGTGCACTTCACATTTGGGTGTAATGATTAAATTTACAAAATTATAGAAGATAGTGAAATACTAAAGATGAGCAAAATAGAAAATCACATGGAAAATCATAGCCAAAATATGCTAATAGTCATAAGCCCACATGCATATATCATGCATGCCTGTTCTATGATTGAAGGACCTAGAGCCTTTTTTTGTTATTTTTAAGAATAGTTTTTATTTTTATACAAAAAAATTGGTCTATAAAATAATAAATTCCGGCCATTTGTAGTTGGATCCAATGGTTATCCATGCTTGTGCTATGTTAATCAAGTGACAGTTCTAGAATTTTTTTGGTTTTGGAAACCAATTTTTTTTTATATATAAATATGAAAGGGCATGCATGCGGCTTTCCTAAGAAACTTACCCTGGCTTGTTTTGATTCAATTGTCCATAATACAATGTGAAAAATGCTTGCTGTTGATGTTTAGGGTATAGGCTCTCATTTACGCATCCATGCTATTTTGTTTACATGTGCAAAGCAGGTTTTTCTAATCGGCCATTGGTTAAGACATGCGATACCCATATAGAATTATTTCCTCTATTTGTTAAAATTTTTCTTTTTAAATTATAAAAATTCCTTAAGTCTGGTATGGCCTATACCCCGCCTCAATTGTTTTATAATGTGGTGATGTAGGGGGTATCAAAGAGATGCACTTGACAGTAGGAAGAGACGTGTGAGGCTTGGATAGAGTTGTTGACTTGGTTTATTTATATTGATTTTATGTATTGGACGGTCTCCTCTCCTTTTCTTGTTATTTGGCGAGGGATCTGGGTTCTATGCAGTGCTACCAAAATCGCCGACTTCTGAATTGGTAACATTGGTTATATAATACCAAAGTGATGTAGCTTGATGGAGAGTCAAACACTAGTATTTTTGGACCTCATTGATATGAGGCTCGGCTAAATTGAAGTAGAAATTTGAAAAATTGTCTTCTCTTATACTTTTAGCAAGATCTATACACATTATGCATACTTAATACAGGGGTTATCTCTGTTCTGTACTCCCAAGGATGGAACTCCTCATCCTCCTGCAATGTGGCTTTGATGAAATAGGTCGGGTCGGCCCAGGTTGGGTCGGGTTGGGTTGGCCCGAACCCGAACCCGTTTACTAAATAGGTCGGGTCGGGTTGGCCCAGGTTGAGTCAATATAACCCATGAAAAACTTTCGGGTTGGTTCAAGATGGGTCGGATTGGGCCAGGTTGGGTCAAGTTGGCTCGGGTCGGGTAGACACCACCCATTTGGTAAACGAGTTAAGTCGGGTCAATCAGGTTATAAGTACAAACCCGAACCCGACCCATTAAATAAACTATAAGAATCTAGGATAATCACATGAAAAAAAAATGATACTTGAAAATGTCATTTTTTATTAAGAAATGATACTGGAAAATGACTGTTTCCTCAAGATTTATGCTTGGATCACGAAAGAGACATGAACTTACTAAATTTTTTCAACTAAACTAAACAATGCATTCTTTATTATTTGTTATATTGCTCTCATCTTTATTTTGTGGTTGTATAAAAAACATTGTTTTTTTATTTATTTTAATTAGACTTGTCAATATACTTAATATGAAACTTCATAACATTTAATGTCCGTGACTCATTTTGTTTTGTCAGATTGTACCAATGGCTCTCAGACGTAAACAAACCCATCTTCCATCAGCTTTCACACCTACAGTGTCTCCAACGGAGAGGATACAGTCCCAACACCAACCTCTACAATCCCACCTTGTACTGAGCCCACATGAACCTATTACTAGTCCACCTACTGAGGCCAGCAGTGTTGGTAGAAATTCTAAAATTTTTTTGTATTGAATTTTCATCTTACTTTACTGTGTTATGCATACTAACTCAAACATCATTGTGTTCTTTGCAGCCTCAGCTCCGAGCACAAGGCGTAAACGGGGGCTAACCAAAGGCAAGGGGACAGAGAAGCTTGTGGCACAGTTTGGTAAGCTTCCAGTGGAGGTCCCAGAGGAGTACAATGTGCCAGTGGGGATTAATGCCCCATCTTTTATGATGGAGCTTGGAAAGGAGATCAGAGCGGGTGCACCAATACAAGGGGTTAGTTCATGGGTTGATATAGATCGCTCTGTTAGAGAAGTAATCATACAACGAGTTCTGGTAATTATAATTTTATTATTGAGTCATTTAATTTTTTTTAATGTAATAAAATTAAATAAAAAATAAGGTAGGGGGAATAGAGAGGAGGGAGTCATACTCAAATTTGTCTGTCATTATAATTATTAACACTATATTTGCAGGCTAAATTTGATATCAAGGGGTATGCTGATGATAAAAGGGTACAAAAGTCTATTGAAAATAGATGCATGAGCAGATACAGGGATTGGAAGTGTCAATTGCATAGAAAGTTTCAAAAGCTAGTGAAGAATGGTGTTGATCCCAAAATCAAGCCACCTCGAGGGATTACACAAGATGATTGGAATACTTGATCAACCATGTATAGGCTAAGGAGAGTTTCAAGGTAACATCTGAGAGACTCTATCTTTTACTAAGATTTTTATTCTAAATATTTTAATTAATTATTCGTTTTTCTGATCCTGTAGGTTAAGTCACAAAAAGCTAAAGCCAGTCGAGCACTAGTGCCCTACAATCATGCATGCGGGTCAAGGTCTTTTCCTGCAGCAATGTCCATAATGGTGATATATTTTTTATTTTTTTATAAAATTACGTACTTAGCAATGTCGATTAGCTACAATCTTATATATTACATCACTAATGAAATCAGACGATAGAAAATAACGGTCAAAAACCTCATATTGCGGATTTCTATAAGGAGTCTCATTGGAGTAAGAAAAAGAATGATTGGATGCATGAGATATGCAAGAAAAATCATGTAAGTAACTAGACTTTTTTTCAAAATCATTATAATTTTATTTTGTTAATAAAACTAATTTGTTTAGTTCTTGTAAAAATGACAGGAGGCATTTGTAGAATTGCAGGATAAGTGTTCGCAACCTGATGCAGTACCTATGAGTCAGGAGGAGATGTCCATTGAAGTCCTTGGCTCGAGGTCAGGGTACTTGAGAGGATTTGGGGTGGGCCCGAAGCCCTCATCCTCTAGGACTGCTGTTCTTTCTCGGGCACAAACGGAGGAGGTGAGGAGCCTTAGAGATGAGTTGGCATCACTTAAAGGCATGAATGAAAGTCAACAACAACAGATTGAACACCAAAATAAGAAAATTGAAGAGTTTCAAGCTTTTCAGTCGTTTGCAATGAATACCCTACGAAGGGCAGATATTATTTCAGAGAGTCAGAGTAGGGAGAGTTCATCAGATGACGATCAAGCGATGCCTTCTTCTTGGTTAGTATCTAACACATAATACATTAATTTTTAATATAATGCAATTCTTTAAGTCGATTCTTATCATTAGAAAATAACTTAACTACTTCATGGAAAACTAATTGTTATTCTTTCTTTCTTTTTTATATAGATGGACGATTGACTTCATTGGCCTGCGAACGGATCATATTAGCCATCAGTTTCTATCATTTTATTTGGCATTTCAAAAAAGATGCGGCATCATCTTCAAAGATAATTTTTTTGTAGTCCTTCAGTTGATGTTATGGATGTTGGTTTTATGTTACTGATCCTTAATGAGTATGGATAAACATATGTACTTAAAAGAGTAATTTAGTTTTTTTATTTAACTTTAATTGAGTTTAAATTAATACTTGTGTACTTTTATTTTCAATGAAATGTGTATAGATGAATGCATGTGTATAAAGATTTCATGAAACAAACTAATATTTTACCAAATAATATTAAGAAATTGACTTTTGGTGACGCATGTAATACATTACGTCATTTAATGTGTATATTTTGCGGCGCTATAACTATATCGCCTAATGTATACATTTGGCTCAATGGATAAAATTCGACGATGCAATTATTACGTCGCTAAATATATACATTATACGATGCCAAAGTATATATTCTATGACGCTATTATTTGTTCGCTAGAAGTTATTGGCGACGCTATTATATACGTCGCCAAATATTTTTATTTTGGCGATGCATACGGTGCGTCGCTAAATGTTCTATATAGAAGCTTAAATTAGTTGTTTTTGCGACGTGAGAGGTCATTTCAGCGATGTTTTTTGTTTTAATTGGCGACGCTTATTGCGTCGCGGTTGGTAAAGCTTTCGGCGACGCACTTTTGTCACGTCGCGGAAAGTATTCTCAGACGGGGATTTAGCGACGTCTTGGCGACGCAATTTGAAGCATAGCAAAAGATATTTCGCGATGAATATGATCACTTTTAGCGATGCTCTAATATGTCGCATAATATGTCTTTTCTTGTAGTGTTAGTTATTTGATGATCTTTAACAAATACTACATGCTTGCATATTCGCTAGTATCTATTATTGACTCCGGGCATAGTAGATGTGCAGGGAAGGTTCTACAGCATTGTGATATCGATCATAACGTCTTTTGAATAACCATCGTATGATTACTCTTTGTAATTCAATCTTCAACCTATAGAAATAGACTTCTCTGTGATTCAACTTCTCAAAGAGACGTTGACACGTCTACAAACTCTCTAAGATCCGGTATTGACCCTGGTTACGCCGGATGCTAGGGAGAGTCCTTGTGTTGTGCGACAAGTTCTTTCATGCTAATCATCAACTGGCTAGATCTTGGATTAAAAGATTCTTAGATTTTAACTATTAAACTTTTTAGTTGGGATGAACACGTCATTCTACCCCAACTGAGATAATGAATCAATATTACTTGTGAATGTCTAAGCGTAACCCTGAAACCCTAGTTCTCATCCATTGATTCTCCCCAATCATTATTGTATTATTTTTAGTCTATTGTGTTTGTTTTAATCAGCATTAATTAATTCAAAATTCACTCGCTCTCCTTTGGAGATCTTTCTGTACTTATTTAATCATTAATCTTTTCTTTAATTTGTTTTCAATCAAGTCTCTATGGGATTGATCCGTATTTTCCACTATCTACCAAATAGACGTTGTGCACTTGCGGTATAACAATTTAAGATTCACATCATGCATCCAGTGATCGTTCACCTTGTATGGTAGCAAGCACGGCTTGTCTTTATGCACTATAATGCACCCTAACTAGCAGATCCGAGCCTGTCTCCATCGATAAAGAAAAAAAATTATCGCGGTGAAAGAATCCGCACGGAGGTATGACTTCTTACTTGTAGATCTAGTGTGAATAGAACATTCATACATGCTAGATTGTTCATTGCACTAGATCCATGTTAGGGGATCGAGTATATTGTGAGGGAGGATTTCGGTCGTCGTACGTAACCCCCCTCCAACAGTCGATTTAAGGGTTGAATCTTCAAGGTGTGGCACTGTGGGATGCCTAGTTGTCACACAGATACTGTAGTAATAAAGAGACACAAAGAAGGGTAAAGAGAGAGAGATAGAGAGTAGACACAGGATGTGGTAACGAAGTTCGGCCGAAGTCTACATCTCCGTACGGTAAGATACAACATTTGAATCCACTATCTCTGGGTAAAGTAGAGTTACTCTTGACAGGCCGAGTAGTGCTTCTTACAAGTAGATAGAGGGTGGAGATAGCTTGAGAGTTTGAAGACCAAAAGGCTCAGAGAGCTGTGAAAAAAAGAAAGTAGTGTTGGGAATAATGGAATTTGATCTAGAATATTTACAGGTTTAGCTATATATAGAGGTTTGGGAATATTCAAAAATATTTCAGAAATATTCCTATCATATCTGGGGTTTCGGTGTATATCCGAGGGGATTTACTAGACCTCAGAAGGTAGACACAGGCCCCAGGCAGAACTGCAAGTCACACTAGTATCTTTGTGGACCGCAAACAGGGCTGTGGGTCCCACTATCATCTTTATAGGTCCCAGAAAAGGCTGTGAGTCCCATTATCGTCTTTATGGATCCTAGGCAGGGCTGCGGATTCAACTGTTATCTTCGTGAGCTTCTAGCAGGGCTACGTGTCCCATTGTCGGGCGTTAGCTAGATTTTGCTCCCACAGTTACCCCATTCCAGCTAGGCAGGTGCTAACCTAGCTAGCTTGGACTCTATGATGCAAAATTACTTTATTGATATCGAGGTGGCTTAACGAGCATTGGGAAGAACCTGCCGAACCCCTACCAAGGGCCGGCCAAAAGTTTGTCTGCCGACCCACCGTCAAGGGCCGATCAGAAGTCTGTTGGAAGGTAGTGGTCATCTTTTGTACGGTTGTGGTATGTTAACTAGTCCACCGATTACTAGAGTGGCTTCAACTTCCTTCTTATGGAGCACTGAGCACTTTGCACAAGGCTCGTCCTGGCGGAATCAGCCATATAGGTGTGTGTCTGCTGACCCATTGTTCGGGGCCGACACCGAACCCATGCCTCGAATGGAGTGACAGAATCTGGATATCAAACGATGGCCTCTATTTCCGTCCCATTATGGTATCTGATCGTTGCGCCTGCCTATTCCCTACTAAGGGTCATTCAAACCATATTGGTGAAGGTGATCGCTTCTAGGTTTGGATGTTGATCTTCTATCTATGTTGTGAGATCCACTATGAGGTTGAGCTGGATTGGTTTCAAATCCATGGCTTCTGATGCATATGTAACCTAGGCATGTGTTTTGCGAGGAATCTGTCGACCCCTTACCAAGGGCCGACCAGGATTTGTCTACCGATCCGTTGTTCGGGGCTGACCGTTATGTCTGCAGACCCGTTGTTCGGGGCTAACCATTGCGTCTACCGATCCTCTGCCAAGGGCCGACCAGGAGTTTGTCTGCCGACTCGTTGCCCGGGGCCGACCATTGCGTCTGTCGACCCCTTGCCAAGAGCTGACCATTGCGTCTGTTGACCCCCTGCAAAGGACCGACCAGGAGTTTGTCTGCCGACTCGTTGATTGGGGCCGACCATTGCGTCTGCCGACCCCCTGCCAAGGGCTGACCGCTGTGTTTGCCGACCCCCTGCCATGGGCCGACCAAAAGGATGTTCGAGTTTCCCCACAAGAGAGGCTGATAGTATTGGTTGATCATGGGTAATAGATCGATCGATCAGTTGCTGATGCCTGACCAATTGATTGGTCGATTACTGATGCCCAACTGATCGGTTCGTCGGGTGCGTCCAATCGACCGCAGAACAGGGGGTCGAGCGCACAGAAGGGTCCTAGTGCTTGACTCAGACAAAACCTGGTCTGACCGATCGATCGGTCGTATGCTGATGTCCGACCGATTGATCGGGTGCTAACGCCCGACTGATCTACCGATCGAGTGCAGCTAATAGATCAAAGAATAGGGGTCATGCGCCAGGAGGATTATGGCGCCTGACCCAAGCAGTATCTAGCCTGACCAATCAATCGGTCATGTACTGATGTCCAACCGATCGGTCGGGTGCTGATGCCCGACCGATCGATCAATAGGGTGCAGCCAATAGATCAAAGAACAAGGGGTCGTGCGTTAGGAGGGTTCTGGTGCCTAACCCAGGAAGGATCTGGCAAGATCGATCGATCAGTCGTTTGCTGATGTTCGACTGATTGGTCGGGTATTGATGCACGCCCGATCGATCGGTCGGGTACTGACGCCCGACCGATCAATCGATTGGGTACAGCCAATAGACTGAAGAACAGGGGTCATGTGCTTGGAAGGTTCTGGCGCCTGACCCAGGCAAGATCTGGCCTGACCGATTGATCGGTCGTGTGCTGGCATCCGATAGATCGGTCAGGTACTGACGCCCGACCAATCGACCGGTCTGGTGCTGATACTCGATCGATCGATCGGGTACAACCAATAGACCGTATAACATGGGGGCGTGTGCCAGGAGGGTTCTGGCGCCTGACCTAGGCGGGATCTTGACCGACTGATCAATCGGTTGTGGGCTGATGTCCGACCAATCGGTCGAGTGCTGACGCTTAACCGATCGCGGATCTGGAAGTTGGTTTTTAGAGAAGTACCTCACTGATGGTATGGCTGCTGCCACGGCGCTGTCGTGGCCAACTGGTGATCTAAGGGGTCAACGCCTGGTTCATTGTATATGGTCAAATCTGCCCACTGATCACTTTTTGTTTTTCCCGCTAATAGCTTTTTTGGCGGGGAAAAAAGGGTGAAAATTCAAATTCGAGGTCTATAAATAGACCAGAGGAGATCAAGAAAACTCACATCTTCAGAATTTTTGAACTTTCGAGCTCTCGAACTCTCGAGCCCTTTGAGTGTGTGTTTCTTCAAATTCTCCTCACTTCGAGTCTTTGATCCTTCAAGTTCACATGGCATCTGCTGGAGCTTCAGGTTCACAAGGCGAGGGGAAGAAGAGATTCATCGTCTCCTTGAAGAAGCCCTCTGGGACTGATTTGGGTTGAGGTTCTGGCAAGTCCTCCTCCATGACAACCAAGTCTGTACCCTCGGATAGCACTCCCGGGGCGAAGGGAGGAGGCAACGTGCTGAAGAAGCGACCGGAGGAGGAGTCATCAATGATGAAGCCCCCTTAGGTACCTCGCCTGCAGGGTAAGATAGCTCTGATGATGCCCGTGGAGAAGGAGACTTTGTTCAAATACAACACCGACTACTACAAGGTAGCGAGCCATCGTGACGCTAGGGCTGCCCTGGTGGGGATGTTCAGAGAGAAGGAGGGTCATCCCAAGCGGAACATCATCTACACAGTGTTAGGCATCGATCCGAGGTCGATCTACTTGGCCCAGGCCGATCCATCGAAGGCTTCAGGGACTATCATCTCCATTGGCCAACTGAACAGTGGCATGAGGTTGTCATTGCCTCCCTTTGCTGCACGCCTGCTGAACACATCGGGGATCTGCCCCTGCCAAGTTAGGGGGACGCCTGGACGATTATCTATGCATTCTGCCGCGTAGATTCTAACTGCCAGAAGGAGTTGAGGCAGTGTTACTTGGGCTTAAAGAAGGACAAGTGGGCCCACATTGAGCTGAGCTATTTCTTTCTTTTTTTTAAGGGGTAAAAAATGAATTTATAAATGAAAACAAGAGCAGCTACAGACCCCCACTTAACTCTGGGCGAGTAAGTAGGACACCAGACCAAATAGAGCCACACATCGACACCTAACCAAAAAGAAAATGCACCAGCTCAACCAAGTGAGCCACGAAACTTCAAAACAACGGACGAATCTATGAACATCATCCACCAAGTCAAGCCAAATCCAAAGCACCGCCACCTCCTCTGCGAGTAGATCAGACACTATCGCCTTTAGGCCAACGCCTCTTAATCCGCTTGCCAATGTTCGCAGCTACAAAATACTTAGAGATCATAACATTCTTCAACTTCTTCGAGGGGTGCCACTTCCAATGCCGGATAGCCAACTGAGTGAAGAACGGTCTATCCACCTTATCCAATTCATGAGTTACCTCGATATGATCACCAAATGCCACCTCTCTAGCTTGGAGTTTCTCAAACACTTTCTTAACCCTTAGAAGATCATCCTCAAGAAAGCCGCAAAAATGCCTCTCAATGAGCGCGATACTATACTATTGGGAGTCCTCCTGCTCCTCATCACTAGAGGCCTCAAGAACATGTACAGATGCTATCTCCTCGTTAGTCGAACCCTCTTCATCATCAACCTAATCATCAATATCAGCATCAGCTATAGCCTGCTACGTAATATCAGCTAATGTAGCACACTCAACCTACAAATCTGCATAAGAACCTTGTGTAACATTAGCACAAACAGTCTGCAAATCTGCAGCAGCTCCAACAGAACATTGTGTAACATCATCAGCTACATCATCCCCTGGTAGCACAAAACGAGCATCAGGTTCAGCTCCAGCAGCATCTATGTGACGACCAAAATCCAATATGCTAATAGCCAAGACTCCTGAGGCTGGGATGCCAAGATGGATGAGGTGAGGTGAGATCCTGAGCTACTTATATAATTTCCCCTCTCAAACATAGAAGACGCGTTCTAAAGCCGTGCGCCACTACAGATTTCGTAAGGACTACGTAGTTAAGCGTGCTCGGGCGGGAGCAGTACTAGGATGGGTGACCTCCCTGGGAAGTTCTCGTGTGGGCACGGGCAAAGCGGACACTATTTTGTGTGTTTGGGGTGGATGTTACAAAATGGTATCAGAGCCGGTTCTCCTCAGGATGGGGGGGTCTAACCCTACACGAGGATGTGTAGCCCTGAGGGGGGTGGATTGTGACGACCAAGATCCAATAGGCCAATAGCCAAGAGCCAAGACTCCTGAGGCTGGGATGCCAAGATGGATGAGGTGAGGTGAGGTGTACAAGGCCATGAGTTAGCCCCACATCGCCTAGAGAGAAGGAGATCATGAGCTACTTATATAATTTCCCCTCTCAAACATAGAAAACACATTCTAAAGCCGTGCACCGCTATGGATTTCATAAGAACTCCGTAGTTAAGCGTGCTCGGACGAGAGCAGTACTAGGATGGGTGACCTCCCTGGGAAGTTCTCGTGTGGGCACGGGCAAAGCGGATAATATCTTGTGTATTTGGGGTGGATATTACAAAATGGTATCAGAGCTGGTTCTCCTCGCAATGGTGGGGTCTAACCCTACACGAGGACGTGTAGCCCTGAGGGGGGTGGATTATGACGACCAAGATCCAATAGGCCAATTGCCAAGAGCCAAGACCCTGAGGCTGGGATGCCAAGATAGATAAGGTGAGGTGAGGTGTATAAAGCCACGAGTTAGCCCCACATTGCCTGGAGAGAAGGAGATCCTGAGCTACTTATATAATTTCCCCTCCCAAACATAGAAGACGCGTTTTAAAGCCATGCGCCGCTACAGATTTCGTAAGAACTCCGTAGTAAAGCGTGCTCGGGCGAGAGTAGTACTAGGATGGGTGACTCCCTGGGAAGTTCTTGTGCGGGCACGGACAAAGTGGACAATATCTTGTATGTTTGGGGCGGATGTTTCAAAATGGTATAAGAGCTGGTTCTCCTCGGGATGGGGGGTCTAGCCCTATACGAGGACATGTAGCCCTAAGGGGGGTGGATTGTGACGACCAAGATCTAATAGGCCAAGTGCCAAGGCTCCTGAGGCTGTGATGCCAAGATGGATAAGGTGAGATGAGGTGAGGTGTACAAGGCCATAAGTTAGCCCCACATCACCTAGAGAGAAGGAGATCCTGAGCTGCTTATATAATTTTCCCTCCCAAACATAGAAGACGCGTTTCAAAGCCGTGCGCCTCTACGGATTTCGTAAGAACTCCGTAGCTAAGCGTGCTCGGGCGAGAGTAGTACTAGGATAAGTGACCACCCTGGGAAGTTCTCGTACGGGCACGGGCAAAGTGGACAATATCTTGTATATTTGGGGCAGATGTTAAGGCTGTGATGCCAAGATGGATGAGGTGAGGTGAGGTGAGGTGTACAAGGCCGTGATTTAGTCCCATATCGTCTGGAGAGAAGGAGATCCTGAGCTACTTATATATTTTTCCCTTCCAACACATAGAAGACGTGTTTTAAAGCCATGTGCCGCTACGGATTTCCTAAGAACTTCGTAGTTAAGCGTGCTCGGGCGAGAGTAGTACTAGGATGGGTGACCTCCCTGGGAGGCTCTCGTGCGGGCATGGGTAAAGCAGACAATATCTTGTGTGTTTGGGGTGGATGTTATAAAATGGTATCAGAACCGGTTCTCCTCGGGATGGGGGGGTCTAACCCTACACGAGGACATATTGCCCTGAGGGGGGTGGATTGTGACGACCAAGATCCAATAGGCCAATAGGCAAGAGCCAAGACTGCTAAGGCTAGGATGCCAAGATGGATGAGGTGAGGTGAGGTATACAAGGCCATGAGTTAGCCCTATATCACCTGGAGAGAAGGAGATCCTGAGCTACTTATATAATTTTCCCTTTCAAACATAGAAGACGCATTCTAAAGCCATGCACCGCTACGGATTTCGTAAGAACTCTGTAGTTAAGCATGCTCAGGCGAGAGAAGTACTAGGATGAGTGACCTCCGTGGGAAGTTCTCGTGCAGGCACGGGCAAAGCGGACAATATCTTGTGTGTTTGGGGTGGATGTTACAATTTACAGCACCAATAGACTGTGTATCATTTGCAGAGTCTGTACCAGCATCAGCCTACGTAACATTAAGACCAGCCTGTGTTTCAACAACTCCTGCAAAAGCCAGACCCAGGTTGCGTAACATTAGGACCAGCCTGTGTAACAGTAGGTGCACCATCAGTCCCTTGAACTTGCTCAGCTACTTCATCCTCCTAACTCCACAAAACCTCAACCCCTTCTTTAGCTAAAACAGCAAACCTTGAGCTGCTAGCTTGAATAGGATCATTGTGGGGCAAGGGAGCTTTACCCTTATTTATTTTTGTGACCTGTGTCCACGGATTTGCTTTCAAGTGCTCATGCAGACCCCCAATTGGAACATTCCCAATCCCACTATCATTTAGGATCTTTCCAGTTGGCATCCACCCCTGTTTGGCAGGCCTAGACCCCGACCAAGTATAACTTTTCCATCTAGTGGAGATCCTAGGATGGGCAGTACAAGCACCTTCTTGGTAGAAAAATAACTGACAGGCTCGGCATCGAGTAGGCTTTAAATCATACTCAACCCTTTGCATGGAGAGGAAGGAACCTACCTCATTCCGAGCTTCGACTTCATCCCGGAGAGCATGCTCGATATTGATTTCCACACAAATCCGGACGTACTCATCCGTCCACCTTCCTTGTACGCTACCGCTGCGGCCGTAGGGGCATCCATCCCGGCTGGGGTATCCAACACACTTCCCAATTGGCTTAAAGCATCAAATGACCAAAATTCCTCCAGAAGATTTGTAAATTTGATCCACAGAGGAACTTTTGACAAGAACTCTCGCCCATACTCTTGATCACTAACCCATTGCTTGAGTATAATGGGTCTTCCTTGAGTGTGCCACTGCCCCTCTTCCCGTATTCTAGCATAATCTTGTAGATTCTCAAACCGAAAGATGAAGATCCCATTGTCATAGGAGAACATCTTCAATTCCCCATCAGACGCCATAATTTCATCACAATGGACTTTAAGTATGGGAAGAAAGGTCTCTTACCCAAGATAAATCCCATAAGAGCATGGGCCCAATAGCTTTCAGTCTTTGCAAGCTCATCCTGTGGGCAAATCGCCACTTTCTTCCCTTCAATCACTGCCAGTTCTATGTATTTGAGTTTATAGTCTTCAGCTGATAATGAAGGAGACTATGAGGAAATACCCCAAGCATTTCCAGCAGACTTCGTCCTAGTTCCTGCAGGCTCCCGTAGTACAGACTCTCCAACAAACACTTGGTGTGCGACTGGGCTTAGTATTACAGTGGCATTCCTACATTCATAGCCCCCAACTAACTCTGGACTTCCATCGATCACCTTACGTGCTACACCAAATCTCACGTCACCTAAAACTAGAAGCTCCCCTTCAGACCCACCTCCCGATTGCGGACTGTGTTAGGAGAATTGTAACAGTGGGAACTCTGAATTTCCCTGATCAAACCCGCCATCAGACTTCGCCCTTGCACTCCCTTGATTTGCCACACCAGAACCAGGAGAAGAGCACGATTTGATGCTCAATCCCGACCTAGAGACATGGGCCCTAGTAGCCTCATTCTATCAATCCTCCTCGAGTTCAGGTTGCGGAGACTCTGCTGAAACGGCAAGCAGATTGGCAGATCTGGATCCCAGATCTGCTGCTCCCCGATCAAAATGGACACTTGCAAAAACATTGGCAGATCTGGCACCCGGAACCACTGCTCCCTGATCTGTTAAGCCTTCACTAGAGCCCACATCTGCAGAAACGTTGACAGATCTAGAATCCGGATCCACTCCATGATCCGTTAAGCCTCCACCAGAATCCACATCTGCAGAAACATTGGCAGATCTGGTGCTCGGATCTACTGCTCCCCAATCGAAATGGGCAGACACTTCACTAGTGGCTCGGATGGTAGATCTAGTACCCGATGCCCTTACTCCCAGAACTGTTGGGCCATGGCTATCTCTGCCCCTTCTGCCAGGATAAGAGGAGAACCATCAACACCTCTCCTACTCTTCGAATATCGAGAGCCCACCCCAATGAACGCATCCAAGGTAGGAGCTCAAGGAGGATGAAAACCATCCTCAACCTCTAGCCGGGCCTCCTCCTTGCAAGTCACTAAATCAAGACCTCCACCTCGGGAGGAAGAAGAGATATGGGAGGAGTTCCCCAAGTGGGGATCCCCCATGACACTTGTTGAGCGTCCATTTGGTGCGAATTATCCTTTCTTTATTATGCATATAGCGTCAGTTTACTACGTAAAACTTTCATACTACACATAAACTACATGATTCTCCTTACATCACTGCATAGTAGACTTTCATACGAACAAGTGATATATTGGTTCGCTCTCATACATAGCATGCATGAAAAATACGGAGCCCGGAAGTCCAAATTATCCTTTTTATCAATAGTTGTACCCTAACTTTACACATGTCATTTCATGTGTGTTTTTTAGGGAATTGACCCGGTACTCGACGTAATTAAATAAAGGGCATCATGGTGGAGTGGTGGATATTCTCATGGCGAGTCGATGGAGGGTGCATAGTTCATTTGGAGGCTTTTCTAATGAGGGATAGGGAAAAGGCTAATTACGATATTCAACAGGGAAGTGATTTCACCGGGCGAACGAATTGCACGATACGAACCAAAGAAGCACCCCGGACGGTTTACTGAGCTTAATCAGTCATATGGTGGCTTGCGAAAGTGGCACGACTAACACCTCATACACTTACAAACCCAATTTCAGCATACTTTCTCTCCTTCTCCCTTTGCCACGCCGGGCATCCCACACGCGCATCCGACTTTCTCTTGGATCCCACCTATCCATCTCCAAAACCTTTGCAGCCACAAACCAAAACACCCCCTCTTATCAGATCATAGCCATGCATGCACGTTCATTTTATCAAATCACAGCCAACTATTTCCCATGGAATCCATCACACCATAACCATCATTCCCATGCATGAGCTCACTCTCTGTTTCTCTCTTCTCTAGACTAATCACAGTCGTCCTTTTCAAACCCATCAATGCATGCATTAATTCACCCAATAACCTGATACCAAGCCATGCAACCAACCACCCTTATGTTGGGATTGTATGCCCTCAAACAATAGGATAATAGTTTTGTGCATAAAGAATGGACATAATGTGTTTGCATTCATGAGATGAATGGTAGAATAGGAAATCCTTAAGCAGTCTAGGTGTGATTCATTTATATGAATATTCGATTCACATATAAAGAGATATGAATCACATGTACTAGATACTTTAAATTAGTCACAGTCGATAGTGAGATCAGATATCTCACTAGGTATGTTGTAGCATGATTGACTCCCAATCGGGGGGTGGTTAATCTCATACCATTGGAATGGTCGATTCCAAGTCAATATGCTAGTGCATGAGATGCATTGACGGATCATGAGTAGTAAACCCAATGACATAATACTGTCAGGGACATTGTATTGTTCAAGTCATTAGGGTTCTCATAACTTACATAGCCGATATGCTCTTAATCCTAAGAGACTAGTGAACCTTGAGCTTATGCTCAGTTACTTTGACTTATCAATCAGTGAGGTCCTCAGGACCAACACCTGGATATCTTGGGTAACTGAGTGTGGGTTACAGGGAACCCTAGATCTCAAGATGAAATCAACTCACCGTAAACGGTTAAGTATCCCCATGAGTTGATCATTAGTTTTGATCACGGAACCTGATCAGTCACCAGTTAGTGGATGTTCCACTAAGGTGGATGTTCAAATAGGCTTTGATCAAGCTTCATGGAGTTCAAGATGTGACAAAAACTAGTTAGACAGTTTACCACAGGTAAACTAGCTATGTTTACGGATACATAGATATGGAGGGGCATAATCGTAAGTTGTAAGACTAGAGATTGTCTCGCTAACTCGGAGTGCAGTCATCACCATTTAGTAGAAGTATTGACTAACTTAGGACACGAGCATGACTGAAGAGTTTGGTCAGTATTCTCGAGTCTAAGTTGGAGCCGCGTTAGAAGACCCTAGGTGATCCCAACTATGGTCCAAAGCGACTCGAGACTAGTATGTGATCATAAGGGAATTATTATTATTAATTATATATATATGAGATATATATATGGGCTTTAATAATAAGTAAGTATTATATTAAATTGACCATGGGGGTGCCCTAGGCACCCCAGACATGGCCACTATCACTCAGAGTGAGAATTTAGGGGATAGGTTTTGACCGGGTCAAACCCTAACCGTCCCCCTTGTTTATCCGTCCAATACAAAGAGGATAGGGAGGGGGGGACGACCTTGAATAGTTCAAAGGCTTATCCACCCCTCTCCTTATCTGAAAAAGCTTATAAAAGGGATAGGGGAGAGAGGGGGCCGACGATGCATGCCTATGCAAGCCCTAGCCGCCCCCTCCATCTTCAATTTCTCGTTCTCTCTCTCTCTCTCTCTCTCTCTCGTATGCGAGGGTTTGATTTTGGAGATCAAACCTAATCTAAGGATGCTCTCCATCTCTCTCAGGATTGCAAGGAAGGCCTCCCATCGGGCCGATTCTCGAGCGATGCGATGAATACGTGGTTAAGATTGCGAGGATGTTGATCGCCAACGTGCAGAAATTTTTGCGCAGAATCTGCAACAATATAGCTGCAGTGTAAGAATTTTTTCAGGAGATATACAGATCGGATAGACTCCATTCCACTTCGAAGATCTTCAAAACAAACATGTCTAGTGCTCATAAAGTTTCATAGCAATCAGATCTCAGAGAAAAAATTGATGGCATTTTTTCAAGACGTCTGGACATGAAGACAGGACAGACCTGCATTCCGGGAATTATTTTCAGAGTTACAGAACTCCGATCGAGGTGATTCCACCTTGAAGAGTTTTGGATTGAAGTCTTCAACACCCAATTAAAATTTCAAGATGATCAGAGTTAAAGAGAATTTTTGGCAACGATTCTACCAACTGATCTACAAAGGGTTGATCACCCCAAGGTACAATTTTATATCCGTTTAATTGATCACATGCTTAGGGGAGATTAAAAATTTTAATCCAGTCCCATCAATTGGTATCAGAGGTATAGCTCTTTGCATGCTTTTAATCGGATGATATGATAGTGTCGGATAGTATAGGAACATGATCCGTGCGAGGAACATGTTCTCTACTGTGCAACCATCGAATTCCTCCACATGAAGATTTTAATTAAAACTTGTTTCGTGCATAGGATGCATTTGTCCCTCATGGATGAGATCCATGATGGAGTTTTCCCTCGCTCGTGATAATTTTAATTAGAATGTAGATATCTGAAAATTAAAATTGAGCGTAAGTTGCATGCTAGATGGTTCGTATGGATAAGATCCATGATTTGTGTGCTTGCAATTGTTGTAACTCAGTTTTTCAAACGCCGCTGAAATATTGCTATACCTCTCTCTCATGGTCAAGAAAATAATTGCATAAATTATTATTGCTCTATGATTGGCTTGGTTTTGATATCTTGTTCGGCTCATGTAAGGAGCACCATCCCCAAAAATGCCAGTCGATAGAAGGGTTTTGGTGATTTCCATGCCTTTGTAGATCTTAGGTCTTGCAGGTAGATTTAGAAGCCAAAGATATCCGGACTCATGATGCTATGAAACCCTATTGAAGAGTTCAATGGAACCATAGGCACATCATGGGTGCATGCTGACAGAGTACTTCACCTAACAGAATGTGCCTGCTGACAAATTGCTACGGCCATGAGAGGAGAGGATTTAATGTTTTGTTTTAGTATGCTTGGTCATCTTACATGCATGCTAATTGTAACTAACATTAAATAAAATTCTCAAAAAGGACAAATAATCAAGTATGAGAGGATTCCGTCTTTGGAATCCATGGTCCTCCACTGTTGATCCATGGTAAGGTGGTACGAGTACCTCGAGTCACCTCGGAATGATCCCCAATGTCGGGGGGTATTCAACCCACTGGCTACCAGATATGGATTTCTAACAATAGATCTTAAGAGACGTGCTTGGGGTCACCTCCCCTATGAGGGGCTAGCTCAGTATGGTTCTCTTAAGGTTTGGACAGTGGTAACTGTTGTAGCTCATGTGTTCTAAGCGTGGATTTTCTGTATTAACATTAATAAAGATGACTTTGGTTATTGCTTTAACTAGAATATTACTTTGGTATATATTAATACACATATAATAAATGGACCCTAGGAAACACAGTAGGCCACTGAGGCGCATGGTGGATCCATGCTTGGGAGACCCAGTAGACCAATTCTGTATAGACCTAGAACTAGTTCACAGCTTTGGTGATGCTGGTCGCTTCACTGAGAATAAACTGTTGGCAGGTAGAGGATGTGGTGAAGTCTCCACCACGGAAACGTGGGATTTCAATTCACCTAACCAAGCACAATATTCGTGTTGAACAGGAACCAAGACGATGCACAGTTCAGTGATTCAGACACTGGTGCATAAACCGTCTTACTACTATAGATAATCTGTCCTTAACCCTGAGGGACCATGTACACTGGGCCAACCAGTTGTGTGGCTCTTTGATGTGCCAATGTGTGCAGACCTTCCATAGTCCAATACCACGGTACGTTGGGTTACCGGGCTGGCGCTTGAGTGGCATGCAATCCCTACAGGTTATCCGATGTCCAGTGTTGGATGGGTGTGTTTTGATGAGTCAATCTGTCCACACAGTTAACCCAGGCCTGGTGGTTGTCAGTATGACTGACGACGTTCCGGATACTAGGCATAGCACCAGAGGTGTATGGTGTTATAGATGACAAGTCATCAAATCTTAGTCAGATGATCGATCGAGATCTGACGGTGCTCCCCATCGCCCGAGTCGTATCATGGCACCAGTAATAGGAGGGACTAAGAATTATCAGAGTATAGTAGAGAACAGGGTTACGAGGGAGTAACATAAGTTTAGGATCACTAGAGTTCAACTCGTGTCGTACTCTGGGTGGCTACGCGGGTTAATCGGATTAGGGCTAATTAACGAAACTTTCGGTGTGTCACTGGAACAGTTAATTAGGGATCCGGTTGGAGCTAGAGATCCTGAACCCTTAAGGTTCCGCCCTATCGTTGCGTATAGGAATTGTTCTCTAACCTGGTTGGATACGTCGGATGCGAAGTAGCGCAATGAAGCACAAGCCCAGAGCCTAAGAACCTAATTCATATATGTTAAGGGTCATAGGGGTATTTTGGTAAATACTGAAATATGGCTCAGAATATATTGAATATGGATTCTAAAATGAGTAGAATAATTTCAGGAGCTCATAGGCACTAACGGAACTTGATTCCGAGTAGCGAACCTCACTCAACCTCTCTTACAGTGTTTCACTTTTCGTGAATGGCGTTTTTGTCCAGGCTTCACGATAGACATATGGAAACACTAAAAACCGCCCCCCTTCATCCCAATCACTAGGGGGCCGGCCCAAGGTCTCTCCCTCTCCAGAAAACCTGAACCTCCTCTCCCTCTCTCCCTCTTTGTGGTTTCGGCCAAGGAAGAAAGATAAAGAAGAAGGAAGAAGAAGGAGGAAGGAAGGAGAAGGAAGAAGAGATAAAGAGAAGGAGAAGATCTCACGGCTCGCCGTCGTCTTCACAACGAATTCCTCCGCCAGCTCGTAGTCCTTGCACTCAGAGATAGGACTTCGAGGATTCCTCCATTTGCAAAGGACAAGGTGTCATCCGACAGCTTCCCTTGCGATTTATATGTGGTTTATCATCGTTCTGTTCTCTTCGGATCATAGATCCATAAGATATGATGATCCTAAACACCTAACTAGATGCATGCATACTTCCGTAGATCTTAGTATGCCTCTAAGGTGTCCGCACATATGCTAAGATCATAGATTTGCATATAGATTGTTTTATAGAATTAATTGTAATAAAACATACACCGTAAGATCTTCATATCTACCTTTTGCTTCCATTGCAACTCTGATAATAGGATTTAATTCCAACAATTGGTATCAGAGTACGCTTCGGTATGTGTTTCATGAATGAATTCGTGAAAACATCATATGAATATATGGTGGCATATGTTTTCGTCGGGGTTCAGCGTAGATAATGCTAATGGATTGTGCTATGTATCGTTTTTTGCAGGTGCCACACTGAATAATAATCTGTGATTGCATGCCTCCGGGGGTTGAACCCTGGATTTATTTTTTATATTGATAATTATTATTCTTGTGGATTTTAAGGCTCTAGATAGGTAGGGGTGGAGGTTGACCACTCTCGGTTCCCTGGCCATATTTTCTAGGATTGTTTTCTTTTCTTTGTAGCGAAATTATACACGAACGAGTACTTGCTCGGAGCGTGTTAGTTTTTCGATCACAGGAAGAAGAAGATGATGCTACATCCACGGTTCGGGCAAGCGGTACCATGGAGTGCAAAGACCCGACGATAGCGTGCACATTGGCGATGATCTAGATCGTCATCAGAGATCGTGCAGAACGAAAGAACAGGATATCTTGGCTGTGCTATTCAGGTTCAGGGGTCAAACCCTGGACTTGATTCAGTTTGGATGCTTTTTCTATTATTCCCTATACTTAGTATTTAGAGAACCCCGATGATAATTTAATTATCTATCTTGCTTATGAGTTAGTCTCTAGATCAGGCTTAGGGTTAGTACGTAGCTTATGGATTCATCGGTGTCTCTATATGGTTCCAACACGTGCGAATCTGGTGGCTAACTAAAAGAAAAGCTGGTAACCGCCCACGTGGTAGTTCAGGTAGCCAAGTACTATGCACCGAGATAGATTCAGTATTAGATTTGTTTAGAGATAACTAATGTCCCCATAAGAAGTATGATAACCCTAGTGGGATGCCTTTTCCCCACATAGTCCTAGCGACCAAGTTAGGTTAGGATTCCACTAAGTGACACCCGTTTCTAGTTGACGTTTGATGATAGTGAAACTCATCACGATTTGGTTATGCCACCATTAGGTTGAGGTCCGGCGGAGATTGTCGGATGTTCCTATTTGGCCAGCATCGAAACCTATAATGAGATAAGGTCTATTATGACATCAGGCATCAAATTGTGAATAAGGCGTCATTTTAGTGGGAATCCTTTCCACGTTGACCTTAGGCTAGGCTTCAGATCTTAGGATTATGGGCAAAGTAGTGAATTATCGAGATCCTTGGAATCTATGTAATGTGATCCTTGCAAGAAAGGCGAAAGTTGAGTGTTCAAGGTAGGAACTATGATATTTTCCAAGGATACTAATGCTTTGCAGAAAGGTTTGTAATCCTAGTGGGAGCACGGTAGACCAGGGTCTAGGTCTAAGAGGCCGTGACCGTTCTAGATATGCATAAAACCTCATAAAGAAGGGATGTGTAAGAGGTTCCCTCCAAAGGGGATCCCCTGGCCTCTACAATCAACCGGCTAAGGGTCTGGGTGGTAGGTATGCAGTTCGATATTCCCACTAGGTGAGAGCTGTGTTTCCTTTCATGCTAGTTCACCTAGTGGTTTCCTTCGGGACATGGAGGATGCTGGTGGCAGTGGGTGACGGTTTTTTCCTGCACCGTGGGAGCCTATGAACCCCCCTGTCGATACCACCTAGATTTATGGGAAGCATCCGAAAGCTTGTGTGAAGCCGCTATTGCTGCGCATGGCGGGTCACATAAAGATAGCCAAAAAGAGACTGGGAGGTCTTTCAGTTTGCCATGGGTAATTCTAATGAAGACTGGATCGTAAACACCCCGTTGGCAGAAGCGGTCGCATGCTCTCACCGAGATGCTGTCTCCAATTCAAGGCTGATAGTCTCAGTGCTTGATCCCAGGGAATTTAGATTCATGGATGTCTTCACTTGAGGTAGTTAAGATATAGCAGCTGAATTAAATATTATCAATTTTTAAATTCCATAAAATAGATTGTAGTAGATCCTAATTTTTGCTTTAAACCATTGTTTACAGAAATTATGACCAAGCTCGACCCCCTTGCCTCCATCCTTAATGATAACAAACTTTCAGGACCAAACTACGAGGACTGGAAGCGTAACCTTATGCTCATCCTAAGGGTTAGCAAACACTTAATTGCCCTAAGTACCACTCAATCGGCCATGCCGGGATCAAGTGCTACTGAGGCCCAGTTGAAGGAATAGAAAGACTGGCTAGATGCTGATGAGATGTGCAAGTGCTACATAGTGGCATCCTTGCAGACCGTCCTTCAGAAGCAAGTCGAAGGCATGGCCTTTGCTTCAGACATGATGCTATATTTAAAGTAAATGTTCGAGGGTCATAGTCGAGTAACTCACTACCTGACCATCAAAAAATTGGTGTCCACGAAGATGGCAGATGGGACTTTAGTTCGGGATCATATGCTAAAATTGTTTGGCTATGTGAATGAACTTGGTTCCTTCGATGTCATCTTGGATGTAGAGATCCATACCGATATTTTTCTTGCGTCTCTGTCAGGAACGTTTGAGGGCTTCGTTACTAACTTTAACCTTAACCGGTTGGAGTGACTAACGCAGAGCTCCTAGTAGCGCTCCAAGCGGCAGAGGATGGGATGAAGGCAGGAGCCCAATCCCTGAACGTAGAGCGGAAGTCTTCTCTGAAATCTAAAGGCAAGTTTCAGAAAAGCAAGTCTAAGAAGCCCGTGAAGATGGGCCAGGTGCAGTTGCAGGTTCCTGAGTAGGATGGTCCGGCGAAGTCCAAAGGAAAATATTTCCGATGCGGCAAGAAGGGGCACTAGAAGATTGACTGCCATACGGCTCCCAAGAAGGCTGAGACAGGTATATCTCAAATCCACATAGTGGAATCCCTTGTAGCATCCAGTTGTTCTCCAGTCTTATGGATTGTGGATTCTTGTTCTACTAACCATGCTTGCAATAATTTGTAGGGGTTCAAGGAGACAAGAAAACTGGGTGATGGGGAGATCATCCTGAGCATGGGAACTAAGGCCGTGGTAGAGGCTGAAGCAGTTGGAGATATCGTCTTGCAGTTTCTTGATGGAGGAAGTTTATTACTTAGAGATATACTTTATGTATCGTCCTTGAGACGAAACTTAATCTCTGTTTCCTTATTGAATAATAAAAGTTTTTCAGTTTTATTTGATGCTTCTGGTGTGTCAATTAAATTGAATGGTTCCTTTGTTTGTAAGGGAAAGACACAGAATGGTTTCTATGTAATTAACTCCAATCATAAGTAGGATAATATAACTGAAGCCTGTGTAGTTAATTCATCTAAAAGAAAAAATCCCTCAGATAATCTAACACTCTTTTGGCATCTAAGGCTTGGACAAATAGCCTCAGATAGGATTTATAGGTTGGTTAAGGTAGGACTTTTAAGTCTAGATGTTTCAGAGAGCCTACCAACGTGTGAGTCTTGCCTGAAAGGCAAGATGACTAAAAGAACTTTCCGAGCCAAAGGTAGCAGATCTCAGGAGGTATTAGAGTTGGTACACACTGATGTATATAGGCCTATAAGTGTCCGTGATATAGGAGGCTTCGAGTATTTCATCACCTTCACATATGATCACTCGAGGTTTGGATATATATACCTAATGTGGCGGAAGACTGAATCCTTTGATAAGTTTAAGGAGTTCAGAGCTGAAGCAGAAAAGCAGACAGATAAGAGTATCAAGTATCTTTGATCGGATCGAGGAGACGAATACCTATCGGATGAATTTATTGGGTATCTACATGAGCATGGGATTGTATCCCAGTTGACTGCACCAGGGACACCGCAACAAAATGGTGTATCTGAGAGGAAAAACTGAACTTTGTTAGACATGGTTCGGACTATGATGAGTTATGCAACATTACCACCTAGTTTTTGGGGATATGCCCTAGAGACGGCAACATATACCTTTAACTTTGTTCCATCAAAGTCAGTACCTCTAACTCCTAGGAAGCTGTGGTTGAAGCAAACGCCAAGCCTACAACACTTTAGGATTTGGGGTTGTCCAACACATATACGGAAGGACAAGCGAGATAAGATGGAGTCAAAGACTAAGGTATGTCTATTCGTTGGGTATCCAAAAGGAACAAATGGTAGTTTATTTTATGATCCTGAGGATAGGAAGGTTGGTGTCTCGACGAACGCCGTATTCCTGGATCAGGATTATTTAATAGACCATAAGCCCACCAGTAAAGTAGTTCTTGAAGAATTGCTTGGTACTGATGGGAGTACGCAGACAGAAAACATAGTAGGAGTCGATACCACTAAGTTAAACGATATTGTAGAATCGACTCCTACGGAACCACCGTACACTCATCGCAATGGGAGGGCCACAAGAGCTCTTGATAGATATATTGGAGAAGCCTTCTTGGTAGATCCAGAGTTTTAGGAGGATGATCCTCTAAATTATAACGAAGCGATGGTATCCTCTGACCATACAGCATGGCAGAAAGCCATGGAGGCAGAACTGACATCGATGTTCCAAAACTCGGTCTGGTCACTTGTAATATCGCCTTATAATATTAACCTTGGGTGTAAGTGGGTGTACAAAAAAAAGAGGTCCGGATGGTACCGTTGAGACTTACAAAGCTAGACTAGACACTAAGGGTTATACCCAGCGAGAAGGAATCGACTATGACGAAACCTTTTCGCCAGTGGCTATGCTTAAGTTTATCTGAATCCTCTTGTCCATTGTGGCCCATTATGATTGGGAGATCTGACAAATAGACATCAAGACCGTATTCCTCAATGAGGATTTGGAAGAAGATATATACATGTCTCAGCCTCCAGGCTTTGTCGCAAAATGTCAGGAAAGTCTCGTGTGCAAGTTACAAAGGTCCATTTATGGACTGAAGCAAGCATCCCGAAGTTGGAACATGCATTTTGATCAGGCTATCCAGTCTTATGGATTTGAACAGAACGTGGATGAACCATGTGTTTATAAAAGGAGCGATAAGGCTACAGTCATTTTTTTAGTACTTTACGTAGACGATATCCTGCTCATTGGAAACGATATTGGAATGTTGTCTACAGTGAAGGTGTGGTTATCCTCTCAATTTGATATGAAAGACCTGGGTGAAGCGAGTTATATTCTGGGGATCAAGGTAACTCTAGATCGCCAGAACAAGATTCTCTCGCTATTACAGTCAGTCTATATAGATACTATCTTGGTCAGATTCAGTATGCACAACTCCAAGAAGGGACTCATTCTATTCAGATATAGAATAAAATTATCCAAGGATTAGGGTCCTAAGACTCCTGAGGAGAGAGCGGAGATGCAGACGATACCTTATGCTTTGACTGTAGGGAGTCAGATATATGTTATGCAGTGCACAAGACAAGATATATGCTATGCAGTAGGCATGATGGGCAGGTATCAGTCAAATCCGGGTCCAAGGCACTTGACTACTGTGAAAAGTATACTCAAGTATCTCCGTAGGACGAGAGATTATGAGTTAGTTTACTCTTTACAGGAACTGATACCGATTGGATATACGGATTCTGACTTTATAGCAGATACGGAATCCAGAAGATCGATGTTAGAGTTTGTGTTTTCATTGAGAGGAGGAGCTATTAGTTGGAGGAGTGTGATGCAGGGATGCATCATGAATTAGATGACAGAGGCTAAGTACGTTGCGGCGTGCGAAGCAGTCAAGGAGGCGGTGTGGTTCAAGAAGTTCCTCATGGACTTAGGATATGTACCGGGAGCTCAAGATCCTATTGTCCTTTACTGCGACAATAATGGAGCAGTAGCACAATCCAAGGAGCCAAGATATCATCAGAAAATTAAGCACATCGAGCGGAATTACTACATTATCCGGGACTTGCAGAAGTGAGGGGAGGTTGCAGTGACTCAGGTGGCGTCTGTAAATAATATGGCGAACCCTTTCACAAAGGCGTTACCGACCAAGGCTTTTGAGAAACACATGAATGCCATAGGAATTAAGACTGTTATTCCCCACTAAGCCAAGTGGGAGATTGTTGTAGCTCGTGTGTCCTGAGCGTGGATTTTCTGTATTAATATTAATAAAGATAACTTTGGTTATTGCTTTAATTAGAATACTACTATGGTATATGTTAATACACATATAATAAAAGGACCATTGGGAACACAGTAGGTCACTGAGGCGCATGGTGGATCCATGCTTGGGAGACCCAGTGGACCAGTTCTGTGTAGACCTAGAACTAGTTCACAGCTTTGGTGATACCGGTCGTGTAACGCCCCGATATTTTACGGATTAATTCAACCCGTATAATACTGGGGTGTTAGGAAGAAAACTTGATATAAATAAATTCCATCAACTATGGAAAATACTGAGCCATTATATTAAAACATCATTGTTTGATACAATTTATTGAACATGAAAGCCTATGCTAAGACTTTCCATATTGACACATCATAATCCAGCTCCGTCGTCATCATAGAAAGGAGTATAGAGTGGGTCTTCAACTCCTTCTGGGTCGCATCCCGATCGCTCCTCATCTTCTCCGGTTACTGCAGGGTTGGTCTCTGTAGGGTGCACATCATCTGTAGGGGGGTGAGTTCTATCCACTGACTCACCAATGACTTAGTTTTATTCATGCTATACATATGTATTGAAAGCAGTAAACATGAATACGAAAAGCAAATAATTAAAACATTAATCACCCGATTCCCTTTTTGGCTCATCCGGCCAGGGTAGGAATCTCCAGTCCTTACCCGGGAAACTTTTAGTCCGCAACAAGGCTAGCCCCACACCTAGGAAACTTTTAGGCCGCAGCCAGGGCTATCCCCACACCCAGGAAACTTTTTGGCCTCTGCCAGGGCTAGCCCCACACCCAGGAAACTTTTTGGCCTCAGCCAGGGCTAGCCCCACACCCAGGAAACTTTTTGGCCTCAGCCAAGGCTAGCCCCACACCCAGGAAACTTTTTGGCCTCAGCCAGGGCTAGCCCCACACCCAGACAAGTGATTACGTATTTCAAAATTTACCATCCCATATCAAATTACCGACATTCTATAGCATATAATTAGCATGAATAAACTGAGTTTAAATCCCCTACCTGAACTGTTGCAAACTCTTACTCCTGATAAGGAAGTTTTAGTACGCTCAAAACCTGAAAATATGTTACTAATAATTGGTTAGTTTTTATCCTAATTTTTCCAGGATTTTTCTAACATTTTTCAATGTGAACTAATGGGTTTTCTTCTTTAGAGGCATTTTGGTCAATTCCAAAATATCTTAAATTTATATTCATTTTGTAGAGATTTTTATTAGAAACCCGTGGCCGCAAACAGAACTCAATTCTGAGTCCGTATGGTCCCGAAATGGTCATTTTAGTCGGTTTCCACAGATTTTTATTGGGTGGTCTGCCCTTAGTAAAAAGGTCGGGTTGTGTTTAGTAATAAGGCTGTGGATTTTTAAAAACAGTGTTGTTTTATCATATTTTTTCTTTTTGGGCTTAAAATAACTTAATGGGCTTCGGCCCAATTACATAAATGGGCCTTCAGCCCATTTGAATTTTTAATATATATATAAAAACAATATACTAACCCGCGACGGTGTCGACGGCGGGCGGCGGCGACCGGCGGCGGGAGGCGGCGACCGGCGGCGGCGGGCGGCGGCGGGCGGCGGCCGGCGGCGGTGGCCGGCGGTGGGGGTGGCCGGCGGCGGCGGCGGCCGGCGGCGGTGGCCGGCAGCGAGGGTGGCCGGCGGCCGGCGGCGGTGACCGGCGGCGGTGGCCGGCGGCCGGCAAGCGGCGGCCGGCAGACGGCGGCCGGCGGCCGGCAGCGGCGGGTGGTCGGCGGCGGGTGGTGGGGCCCGCTTGGTCGCGAGGACTGTTGTGCAGATGTTTGTGGGAGGGGGGGGGGGGTTATATAGGCCCCCCGGGAATACGAAGAGTCCCGGGGGCTTTATTGCAAATCTGCCCTTTCGTATTCTGACCGTCCGATTTGGAAACGAACGGTCGTAGATGACGATTCGTATTCTATGTGTCGTTTCGTATTCTGGCCGTTCGATTGTGATCGAACGGTTAGATGACGCTTGGTATTCCTAGTTATAGAATAATAATTATTTTTACTATAATTAAACAGAAAAGACTTAAGGGATTTTTGATTAGAGGAAACTGGGTTAAAATTTTATTAAATGGGTCTCGGGTTCGAGTCTTTCTATTGGCTAATATACTTATTACATATATACCATTTTTCTTTTAAATATTTAAATGCTTTAAATGAGTTCAAAATAAAAAAGTTTATATATGGTTTTTAATTGTTTCGATGAGACGGACGCAATGGCACCGTCCGTTTTTTTTATTTTAAATTTTGTATCAAAAATTTTCATATAGTGATCTATAATAATAGTGATTATTATTTTATCTTGGGTTGTTACATTCTCTACCTCTAATAAAAATTTCGTCCTCGAAATTTAAAGTACGTACCTTAGCTGTTGAATAAATGTGGATATTGCTTTTGTATTTCTGATTCCAATTCCCAAGTGGCTTCCTCTTCCTTGTGATGTTGCCATAACACTTTTACCAATCGAATGGTCTTGGTTCGTAATTCTTTGTCTTTGGTGTCTAGAATTTTCACTGGTATTTCAATGTAAGAGGCATCTGATTGAATGCTGATATCTTCATCTTTCAAAATGTGAGAAGGATCTGGCTCATACTTGCGAAGCATAGACACATGAAAAACTGGATGAATATTTGCCAAATTTAAGGGTAATGCCAGCCGATATGCAACTGGACCAACTTTACCCAATATTTCATAAGGTCCAATAAATCTGGGTGCTAGTTTCCCTTTGAGATCAAAACGCTGAATGCCCTTTCTTGGGGAGATTTTTAGAAAAACAAAATCTCCTACCTCACATTCGAGAGGTCTTCTTCGATTGTCTGCGTAACTCTTCTGTCTGCTCTGTGCTTTTAATAAATTGGCCCGAATAATTTTTATTTTATCAGTAGTTTCTTGGATTATTTCAGGCCCCATGATACTCTTTTCTCCCACTTCTATCCAACAGACTAGTGATCTGCAGGGTCTTCCATATAAGGCTTCAAAAGGTGCCATTTGTATGTTGGATTGATAGCTGTTGTTATAAGTAAATTCTATCAGGGGTAGAAAATCTTCCCAACTGCCTTTGAAATCCATCACACAAGATCTTAGCATATCTTCTAAGATTTGTATTACCCTTTCAGATTGTCCATCCGTTTGAGGATGATACGCAGTACTCATATTTAATTCTGTCCCCAATGCTCTCTGTAAACTTCTCCAGAATTTAGAGGTAAAATGAGGATCCCTGTCCGATACAATAGTTACCGGAATACCGTGGAGTCGGACAATTTCCTTCAGGTATAAGGTACTGTCATCTCTAGTGGATGCAGTTGTTTTTCGGGGTAGGAAATGAGCTGACTTTGTTAATCGGTCCACAATGACCCAGATTGAATCATTTCCCCTCCTGGTGGTAGGAAAACCGGTCAAAAAATCCATGGTTATATGTTCCCATTTCCATTCTACTATGGGAAGAGGTTGCAATAACCCAGGTGGTTTTCTGTGCTCTGCCTTCACCTTTTGACAAGTGAGACATTTTAACACAAATTGGGCTACATCATTTTTCATTCCACTCCACCAGAAGTTTCGTTTTAGATTATGATACATTTTGTTTTCCCCCGGATGAATGGAAAACTTTGACTTATGAGCTTCAGCTAATATATCTTCTCGCAGATAAGGAGCATCAGTGACTGCCAATCTGCCTCGGAATCTCAGCCCATTATCTGACCCGAGCGACCAGTTTTCTATGTTTTCTCCATTTTCTAGTTTGTACCGAATTTCTTGCAATTCGGAATTTGAAGTTTGCGCTTCTATTACTCCTTTTATCATCTCCGGCTGAGCTCTGAGGTGACTTAGATAAGCCCGTGATGGACTGTCTTGTGTGATTAGACCAAAGTTCTCTAAGGTGCAAACCCACTTCCATTTATCGGCTAGTACATTGGCTAGTTGTCCCTTTCTACTGAGAGCATCTGCTACTACATTTGCCTTTCCAGGGTGATAAATAAAATTATAGTCATAGTCGACTAATAATTCCACCCATCTTCTTTGCCGCAAATTTAAATCTTTCTGTGTGCTAATATATTTCAAACTCTGATGATCGGAGTATAATTCAAATTGTTCCCCATACAAATAGTGACGCCAAATCTTCAGTGCGAATACGACAGCTGCTAGTTCTAGATCGTGAGTAGGATAATTCTTTTCGTGAGTTTTTAACTGTCTGGAAGCATAAGCCACTACTCGGCCATCTTGCATCAGTACAGCTCCTAATCCCACGTGAGAAGCATCGGTATAGAGTGTGTATTTCTTCCCGCTTTCTGGTATTGTTAATACCGGGGCTGTAGTGAGTTTTGTTTTTAATTCTTGGAACGCATTTTCACAAGGATCGGACCACTCATATTTTACCCCCTTTTTAGTAAGTCGGGTTATTGGTGCAGCAATACTGGAGAAGTTCTGAATAAATCTGCGATAATATCCTGCCAACCCCAGAAAACTCCTGATTTCAGTCACATTCTTTGGTGGTTTCCAATTTACTATTGCCTCGATTTTCGCTGGATCAACTGTAACTCCTTCATGAGAGATTACATGTCCCAGAAAGTTTACTTTGGTAATCCAGAATTCACATTTACTGAGTTTGGCGTACAGTTGATGAAGACTCAACTCTTGTAGTACCAATCTCAAATGTTTTTCGTGCTCCTCCTTGTTTTTTGAATAGATTAAAATGTCATCTATAAATACTACCACAAATTGATCCAAGAAGTTTTTAAAGATTCGATTCATCAAATCCATAAATGCTGCAGGAGCGTTTGTGAGACCAAAAGGCATTACCAAAAACTCAAAATGCCCATATCTTGTTCTGAAGGCTGTCTTTGGTATGTCTTCTTCCTTGATTCGCAATTGATGATATCCTGATCGAAGATCTATTTTGGAGAAGTATCTTGCTCCTTTAAGTTGATCAAATAGATCTTCAATCCTGGGGAGTGGATATTTATTTTTTATAGTCACCTGGTTTAATCTCCTATAATCAATGCACATTCGTTTTGTTCCATCCTTCTTTTGTACGAATAATACCGGTGCCCCCCATGGTGATGTACTGGTTCCGATAAATCCGAGAGTAAGTAGCTCATCTAACTGTTTTTTCAATTCTTTTAGTTCTACAGGTGCCATTCTATATGGGGCAATAGAAATAGGAGCTACTCCGGGCATCAACTCTATTGAAAAATCTACTTCTCTCTTTGGTGGCAATCATGGAAGATCTTCTGGAAATACTCGTGGAAAATCTGATACCACCAAGGTGGTATTTTGTATCGGAATTTTCACCTCTTCTTCTAAAAGTTGAGCTAAGTAGCAAACTTTTGTTTTTGTTTTTCCAAATTTTCTTCCCCAGAATATTATTTCTTTACTTTCTGCTGTTTGTAAAGTAACCTTCTTTCGGTAGCAATCCATCATTGCCCGGTATTTAGATAACCAGTCCATTCCTAACAGAATGTCAAATTTCTCAAGTTTTAGTAATATTAAATTTGCCACCAACTCCACGTTTTCTATTCTGAGTACACAGTTTCTGCAGACTCTGTTTGTTTTAGCTGTATCACTAAGTGCAGTAGTAATGGCCAGAATATACCCTAGCGGTTCAGTCTTTAATTGTAGGTCTTTTGCCAACTGAATTGATATAAATGAATGCGTCGAACCCGGGTCTAGAATTACTCGACCTAGACTTCCATAAATTTGAATAGTGCCTACGAAAAAAAAAATTTACTTTTGCGGTTATCACTTATCTACGAAATGGCTAATTTTTGAAATGAATAGTTCGTACCTTCAATGACGTCATTTGATTCTTCTTCCGTAGATATTGCAAAAGCTTTTCCAGGCACTTTTGAAAGTTGACCAGGCCGAGTCACTGGCATTTGTGGAGTAATTCTGACTGGAGGTCTAGTTGGAGCATTATTACTCAGACGAGGACAGTTCCGTTGAACGTGATCCCGCGATCCATAGATAAAGCAATTTCGAGGTCCCAAAGTCATTTGAGAATTATTTCTTCCTGCTGGATACTCTTGCATCCTTGGCCTTTTGTTTGCTTCTATTGCTGGTGCACTCCTTTTTATCCTGTTCTTTTCAAATATTTTCCGAGTCTCTTCCCATTCTCGCTCCGCTACCATTGCAGTCTGCACCAGTTCTCCATAGTTTCTAATGCGAAGCACCGCCACTCGGGTTCGAATATGAGGATTCAAACCCTGTTCGAATCTTTTGGACTTTAATTCCTCCGTGGCTATAAGATAATGAGCGAAGCGTGATAGTTCAATGAACTTGGCTTCATACTGGGAAACACTAAGTTTTCCCTGATAAAGTTCTAGAAATTCCGCAATCATTCTGTCCCTGGTTGCGTCGGAGAAATATTTTTCTAAGAACACTTTTGTAAATTCTTCCCATGTGCAAATAGCTTGAGTTCTCTTGATCGAGTCCCACCAGTAATCTGCCTCTCCTTCTAACATATAGGTGGCCAAGATGACTTTCTGTTCATCATTTACTTTTAAGGTCTCCAAAATCTTCCCCACTTGTTTGAGCCATCTATCGGCAATTAGGGGGTCCGGTTCTCCCTTAAAGGCAGGGGGTTTTAATTCTTTAAATTCTTTTATGATTACTCCCATCCTAGAACCATCCTTCGAAGAGTTCATCTTTTCTATTAGCTGGTGAAGAGCTCCTAACACCTTGGTTAGGTCTTCATTTGGAGCAGTATTATCGTGTGAATTCATCATGTCTGAAAATTTAAAAAAAAAACACCAACTCAAATAAAATATACTTTTTCATTACTAATACCTTTCTTTTACATATAGCCAACCATTACTACTACATTTACATATAGCCAACCATTACTACTTATTTACATATAGCCAACCATTACATATAGCTGGTTATTTCTAATACTTTTCTTTTACATATAGCCTATAACTATTTTGAAGAACATCGGGTGTTCACAGTGATTTTCATCACCCACTTTTCCACAGATACATCGATAACGTTTGTAGAAAACATTCTCATTTTTAGTAGGGGTAGTCGTTTTCTTCTCCTTCTTCTCCTTCACGATTTTCTTCTTAGGCTTCACTATTACTCCTGATGAGCTACCTTCAGATACTTTCGACTTCATGTTTCTGTTAAAAGAAAAAAAAATTTCAATATTTTATTTTTACTTTTATTTTTATTTTTATTTATTTATTTATTTATTTTTTTTTTTCTAGGATCTATTACCTAGGCTCTGATACCAAGTTGTAACGCCCCGATATTTTACGGATTAATTCAACCCGTATAATACTGGGGTGTTAGGAAGAAAACTTGATATAAATAAATTCCATCAACTATGGAAAATACTGAGCCATTATATTAAAACATCATTGTTTGATACAATTTATTGAACATGAAAGCCTATGCTAAGACTTTCCATATTGACACATCATAATCCAGCTCCGTCGTCATCATAGAAAGGAGTATAGAGTGGGTCTTCAACTCCTTCTGGGTCGCATCCCGATCGCTCCTCATCTTCTTCGGTTACTGCAGGGTTGGTCTCTGTAGGGTGCACATCATCTGTAGGGGGGTGAGTTCTATCCACTGACTCACCAATGACTTAGTTTTATTCATGCTAAACATATGTATTGAAAGCAGTAAACATGAATACGAAAAGCAAATAATTAAAACATTAATCACCCGATTCCCTTTTTGGCTCATCCGGCCAGGGTAGGAATCTCCAGTCCTTACCCGGGAAACTTTTAGTCCGCAACAAGGCTAGCCCCACACCTAGGAAACTTTTAGGCCGCAGCCAGGGCTAGCCCCATACCCAGGAAACTTTTTGGCCTCTGCCAGGGCTAGCCCCACACCCAGGAAACTTTTTGGCCTCAGCCAGGGCTAGCCCCACACCCAGGAATCTTTTTGGCCTCAGCCAGGGCTAGCCCCACACCCAGGAAACTTTTTGGCCTCAGCCAGGGCTAGCCCCACACCCAGACAAGTGATTACGTATTTCAAAATTTACCATCCCATATCAAATTACCGACATTCTATAGCATATAATTAGCATGAATAAACTGAGTTTAAATCCCCTACCTGAACTGTTGCAAACTCTTACTCCTGATAAGGAAACTTTAGTACGCTCAAAACCTGAAAATATGTTACTAATAATTGGTTAGTTTTTATCCTAATTTTTCCAGGATTTTTCCAACATTTTTCGATGTGAACTAATGGGTTTTCTTCTTTAGGGGCATTTTGGTCAATTCCAAAATATCTTAAATTTATATTCATTTTGTATAGATTTTTATTAGAAACCCGTGGCCGCAAACGGAACTCAATTCTGAGTCCGTATGGTCCCGAAATGGTCATTTTAGTCGGTTTCCACAGATTTTTATTGGGTGGTCTGCCCTTAGTAAAAAGGTCGGGTTGTGTTTATTTATAAGGCTGTGGATTTTTAAAAAACAGTGTTGTTTTATCATTTTTTTTCTTTTTGGGCTTAAAATAACTTAATGGGCTTCGGCCCATGGGCTTCGGCCCAATTACATAAATGGGCCTTCAGCCCATTTGAATTTTTAATATATATATATAAAAACAATATACTAACCCGCGACGGTGTCGACGGCGGGCGGCGGCGACCGGCGGCGGGAGGCGGCGACCGGCGGCGGCGGGCAGCGGCGGTGGCCGGCGGCGGGGGTGGCCGGCGGTCGGCGGCGGTGACCGAAGGCGGCAGCCGGCAGCGGGGGTGGCCGGCGACCGGCAGCGGTGGCCGGCGGCGGGCGGCGGCCGGTGGCAGGGCAGGCGGCGGCCGGCGGCGGCGGTCGGCGGCCGGCAGACGGCGGCCGGCGGCGGCGGCGGCGGCGGGTGGTCGGCGACGGGTGGTGGGGCCCGCTTGGTCGCGAGGACTGTTGTGCAGATGTTTGTGGGAGGGGGGGGTTTATATAGGCCCCCCGGGAATACGAAGAGTCCCGGGGGCTTTATTGCAAATCTGCCCTTTCGTATTATGACCGTCCGATTTGGAAACGAACGGTCGCAGATGACGATTCGTATTCTATGTGTCGTTTCATATTCTGGCCGTTCGATTGTGATCGAACGGTCAGATGACGCTTGGTATTCCTAGTTAAAGAATAATAATTATTTTTACTATAATTAAACAGAAAAGACTTAAGGGATTTTTGGTTAGAGGAAACTGGGTTAAAATTTTATTAAATGGGTCTCGGGTTCGAATCTTTCTATTGGCTAATATACTTATTACATATATACCATTTTTCTTTTAAATGTTTAAATGCTTTAAATGAGTTCAAAACAAAAAAGTTTATATATGGTTTTTAATTGTTTCAATGAGACGGACGCAATGGCGCCTTCCGTTTTTTTTATTTTAAATTTTGTATCAAAAATTTTCATATAGTGATCTATAATAATAGTGATTATTATTTTATCTTGGGTTGTTACAGGTCGCTTCACCGAGAATAAGCTATTGGCCGGTAGAGAATGTGGTGAAGTCTCTACCACAGAAACATGGGATTCCCTTTCTTGCATTAAATAACCCTCAACTATAATAAGGGATGTGTAAGAGGACTCATCAAGATCCTCTGGCCTCCACAACCAACTGCTCTGTGTCTGGGTGGAAGGGCATAGCTCGACACCCCCTAGGGTGAGGGTTATGTTTTTCCATACCAGATGACTTAGCAGTCTCCTTCGGGATATGGCAGTTACGGGGCCAGGAGAGAAGGGCTTTTCATCCCACCCTAGTGGGGGCCGCATGAACTCCCGTGCCGTAATTGCTTAGGCTTGTGGGTAAGTATCCGAAGTGGACGTGAGGCATTCGTTGCTCAGACAATGGGGATCACGTGACACTGGCCAAAAGGACAACCATGGTCCATCAAAGCCCTTAGTTGGCAGATTTGGATAGGGTCAAGGAAAGGCCCGTGTAAGCGGATTGACGCTGCATGATGCCCCTTAGGGCAGGTGTAGTCGATTCTGAGATCTTACATACATGGTTAATTAATCCATAGATGTGTCTTCGCTGTGAGGGTAGCGTTGGCATTTGGATATAATTAGCTTATTTTCAAAATCCATAAAATAAGTTTTCCTGCATTCATATTTATTCAACCATATAGTTCCCCTATCCGCTATCCCATAAGAGAACCAGTTATCGGGTCTCTAACTACGTAGAGCGGAAGCGCTATCTTTAGTTTATGCTTAGGGTAGTAAATGTGCATTGGCTTGCAATCTAAATATCCCTGTACTAGACCTAACGTGTCCGGATATCACTAGGCCACTAACTAGGGCATATGACGACTAGCGAGAGTTTGAGGAGATGTGCAAGTTCTGTGTTATAGCAGACTTGCGGATAAATCCTTAGAAGCAAGTCAGAGATATGCCAGGTCTTCTGAAATAAAGTCTTACTTGCACTAGATATCTGCTAGGCGAAGTCGGTAGACTCATCGCTTATCCACCAAGATACTTATCGGTACTGAGATGTCAGTGGGTATGCTTGTTCGGGAACACATATTTGAGTTCTAGATCGAACTAGAATCCAAAGACATGGTGCCAGATGATGAGGTGGTGGAAGACTTCTGTCTTGCATCCTTGTCTGGAACCTTTGAAGGCGTTATCAGAAACTTTAGCTTTAACAAGTTAGAGATGATAAACGCAGAACTTCTAAGGAGATTTCCAAGAGACAAAGGATGGGATCAAGATTAAAGGCAAAGCCTTTAGTGCTAAACCTAGGTCTTCTATAGAAGGACCAAAGGGAGTAACTTATAAAAGATAAAAAACTATTCTAGTGCAAAAACTGGTATGGACTCCTAAGTCTGGTAATGTTAAGGATGGAAGTGTTTCCGCTTTAGCAAGTATAGGGGATATTTGGAGATAGTGTACGGTCTTAGGATGTTAGGAGTTGAGTCGCTATTTAGTAGCAGTTCTTATGCTTCTTGGAATGTAGACTTCGGGTCTACAGAGATTCAAGGAAAGCAGAAAGCTACTTTATAGTGAAGTAATCCTAACATAGGTACTGATGCCATAAGCCGCTGCGGAAGCTGTTAGATATGATTGTCTTAGTTTTTCCGAAACATGGATTTTGAGTTTTAGAGATGTAGTTCTGTTTCCTCCTTGGTAAATGAAGTTTTTAGTTTTAGACAGCACCGTAGGTGTGTATCTTAAACTGAATTGATAGCTTCATAGTTAGAGGAATAGATCAGAATAATCTCTTTGTATTTAATCTTAATTCGGAAATAGATTTCATGACAGCTGCAGTGTCTAATTGAAATTTATTTAAATCCTTCAGAGAAGCTATCTCATTTGTGACCCCTCTGATTTAGATATTCTGCTTTAGATAAATTCATAGATAAAAGAAGGTCGAGTTTTTGTTAACAGATTCATCGGAGATCCTTCTAACCTATGAGTGTTATCTGGAAGGCAGAATAACTAAAAGGGCCACTAAGGTATTGAAGTTAGTTAATTTTGACATCTATGGTTCCAAGAGCGTCCAGACGATAGGAGTCTCTTCGATTTAATCGAGGAAACAAGAACCTATCGGATAGGTTCCATAGGATCATGAGGGAGCATGGGATTATCTCTCAGTTAAATGCTTCAAGGATGACACGTCAGAATGAAGTCTCCGAGAGAAGGAATCGGACTCTGTTTGACATGGTCTGTAGTATAATGAATATCGCCAAGTATACTACCCTCCTTTTGGTGGGGTTATACCTTAAAATAGTAGCTTATATCTGAAACTATCTTTCATCTGGATTAGTGCCTCAGACCTATAGAGAGCTATGGTTTAAGCGAAAGCTGACACTATAGAGTCTCGAGATATATGGTTGTCCTGCACTTGTGCAAAAGGACAAGAGGGATGAGATGGAGATGTAGTTCCAGGTATATCTATTTGTAGGTTACCCTTAGGAGGCATAAGGTAGACTATTCTATGATCTTGAGGTTTGGAAGGTAATCGTTTCTACGAACACCATCTACCTAGACCAAGATTATATTATAGACCATAAGTTTATCAGTAAGGTAGTTCTGGGTGAACTACTGGGTACTGATAGAGAGTGCGCATCTGAAAATGTAGTAGGAGTAGATGATACAAGAAACTAGTATACCAGGTACTGTAGAAACGATTCACTTTGTACCACCACCACCTCGTCGTTGTGGGAGCATCAGAGCTCCTGATAGATACTATAGAGAAACTTCAATAGTTAATCCAGAGTTTCAGGAGGATGATCCCTAGAGCTACGAAGAAGTAGTGGGAGCTTCTTTTGAACCACCACCACCTCGTCGTTGTGGGACCATCAGAGCTCCTGAAAGATACTATGGAGAAACTTCGATAGTTAATCTAGAGTTTCAAGAGGATGATCCCTAGAGCTACGAAGAAGTAGTGGGAGCTTTCGACAGCTCCGATTGACAAAAGACCATGGAGGCAAATTTGCATCAATGTCCCTTGGAACAGTCTTGACACTTATAGCACTATCACCCTTCAGGGTGTAGAAGGTGTATAAGAAGAGCACCCGATTAAGACTTAAGTAGCTAGATTAGTTACCAAAGGAGAAGGGATTGACTATGTCAAAACCATCGCACTGGTATCTATGCCTAAGTCTATAACAGATCCTCTTAATCCATCACAGCCTATTATAGTTGGGAGATCTGGTTGATAGATGTCAAGACAGTTATTTCCTAACAGAAATTTGGAAAGGACATATGGATGATGTAGCCTCAGGCTTTGTGTCAGTAGGTTAGGAAGATATGGAATGCAAGTTGCAAAGGTCCATTTATGGACTGATGTAAGCATCTAGGTTGGAATGTCTATTTTGATCAAGGGAATCCGCTTACACGGATTTGATCAGAATGAGGATAAACCAAGTTGGTACAAGAAAGGTGAAATAGCTATAAGGGTGTATTTAGTACTTTATGTTAACGATATTCTACTGATTGAAAATGATGTAAGAATATTGTTTACGGTAAAGGTTTATAGTCATCACAATTCGATGTGAAAGACCCTAGTGAGGCAAGTTATGCTCTGGGAATTAAGGTAACTCGAGATAACTAGAGCAAGATTCTCTTGCTATCACAGGCTACGCATGAAGATAAGATTATAGCCAGATTTGTTTTACGAGGCTAGATATCTAGTGCACAGCAGGATTCATGGGTCGGTTTCAGTCGAACCCGAGTCCAAATCACTGGACTAATGTGAAGGGTATACTCAGAATCCTCATCCGGTGAGGATTGTGAATTAGCTTGTACTTCACAGGTCCTGATATCGATTGGACACACAGGGTCTGACTTTGGTGTCAGATATGCGTTCCAGAGAATCGATTTCAGGAATTGTTTTTATCTTGGGATTAGAAGCGGTAGTTGGTAGAGTGTGAAGCAAGAGTGCATCACAGACTCTACCACAGAGGCTTAGCACGTTGTTGCGTGCAAGGCAGTATATCAGGTGGTAAGGCTTAGGAAGTTCTTAGAGAACTTGGGACGCGTACCAGAGGCCCAGTTATCTGTTGTTGCAACAGAAGAACGGTAAGCAAGGTCCAAGGAGACTAGGCACTACCATGAGGGGAAACCCATCAAGTACAAACTCCACTTGATCTGACAGTTATATGAGGAAATGTAAGTAGCGGTACTAGGGTGGAATCTACAGACAATGTTGCCAATTCCTTTAGGGAATTCCTGCAAAGGCTTTTGGGCAGCATGTAGAAGCTATAGAGCTCAATACCGTTATTCCTCGTTAGACCTAGTGGGAGATTGTTAGAATTGGTGAGGTCTATAGCTCGTAAAAATCTAGTGTTTAGCTTTGTATGGTTGATAGAATAAGATTGCATCTTGGTACACACCTTAGTACGTGTTCTGATAACAGAACAGAGAGCCATGGCTACATGGTAATCCACTTGAGTGTGAGACTCAAGGGACTGGTCCCATGTAACCCAAATACGTTCGCAGCTCTGATTAGGGTTGGTCACCCTATCAGGATAAGCTGTTGGGATGACAGAGCGTGGGTGTCTCCACCACGGTCATTACCAGGCACAGTGTCTGTGGCCGAATGGAACCAACACGGTGCATAGATCAGTAAGTAGACACCGGTGCACTAAGCCGTGTTTCTGCTTAGGGTAAAACGGTCCTAAACCCTGAGGAGCCATGTCTGGTGGACTAACCAGTTGTATGGTGCTTTGGCGCACCAATGTGTGAGGATCCGGATGCAGTGATCCAAAACCACGGTGTACTGGGTTACCCGGCTGGCGTTGCATCAGCATGTCACTCCTACAGGCTATCCACACCCCTAACGGGAGGTGCGTTCCTTGGTCTGACCTACGTCGTATTAAACCCTGGCCAGGTGGTCATTAGTTAGACTGGTGACGGATCCGATTGCTCGGAAGAGTAATCGGAGGTACGATGTATGTGGTCAACCTGGAAGAAACCGAGTCATATGAGCACTCGAGTTTGACGGTATTCTCCACCGCTCGAGTTACGTCATGGCACCAGTTGGAGGGACAACGAGTTTACCATACTAAGCGGAGAGCAGGGGTACGAAGGAGAACATAGTAAGTCCGGGGGAATTGGAGTGCAGCCTACGTCGCACTCTGGGTGGCTATGCAGGTTAACTCGGACTCAGAGGATCGATGATACACTCGGGTAGTGTGTCGATCGAGTCTAAGTTGGAAGCCATGAACCCTGGTCCCTGAAGGTTCCACCTTATCGACATTATGTACGGTTCTTATACCATCTCCTCGAAACACAGAACGTAGTTAGAGAAAGCGAGAAGTCCAAGCCTATGCTCCGTGAGTGCTTCGCACTAGTGCACGGTAGATGCGTAGCTACGTATGTGCACTAAGGGGAAACCCTAGGTTAGTGCAGAGATGCACGTAGCAATTCCTTGTCATAAGTGGACTTTGCCACATGGGTGCGATGCACCGGGACATGTTATGAGTTGACTAGTTGACTTCACTAGGGGCACCCTACGGGAACCTCAGAGAATAGTAAAATCATAGGTGCACTTCACTTATGTGTGCCTTGTAAAGTCTCGTACACAAGGAATTGCCAACTAGTGACATAAGGGCGTTTTGGTCATACCATGCGTCACTATGTACTAAGGGGGCCGGCCCTAAGTGTTGAGAGACTGGTCTAGGCCGGCCCTATTGGTTTCAAGAGGTTGTTGCCTCCGATGAAAGGGCCGGTCATGCGGCGCAGAAAACGGGTTGGTTTTGACCGTTTTCAAAAACAAGGAAAGATAGAGATAAAAGAAGAGATATATAGGGAGAGGTTTGAATTAGTCAATCCTATCCGTACTGGGCTTTATCCTAAGCCTAAGGCCGGCCCTATATAAGGAAAGGGGAGAGGGGGGGTCGGCCTAATGCATGGGCAAGCCATAGGGGGCTGGCCCAAGGCATGGGGAAACCCTAGCCGCCCCCTATCCTCTCTTCGCATCTCCTCTCTCGTCTCTTTCTCCCTCGCTTGCGCCATTAGATGGCGACTCGTCTTTCTCGCGTGGTGTTTCGTAGAAGGAGAAGGCTCGTCAGATGGAGGCACTCATAGATCTATCGATGAGGTGCCGTGCATCGTGTGAGATCGGGTGAACTAGAAGGGCATCTCCCGTAACCTTTTGTTGTCCAGAATCTGCACAGAAAATCAGCGTTGTTTCTGTGATTTCGGGAGCTACAGAAGTCCAAACAATATGAAACCTATTGTAAAAGTTGCGTCCCGAAGTTGGATACTTGCAGTCCAAATTTCAGCCCAATCGGAGTTCGGAGCAGAAAGTTATGGTTGCCGCACCGAAGCTATGTCAAGCAGATCCGAGCCCGACTCCATCGACAAAGAAGAAACTTGTCGCGATGAAAGAATCCGCACGCAGGTATGATCTCTAACATGTAGATCTAGCATAGATAGAACATGCATACATGCTAGATTGTTCTTTCGCGTTAGATCGTCGTTAGGGGTTCGCGTAGATGCCATGCTAGATTCATACACGCATATGTAGATCGTTTCGATGAAAATTTGATATGTAACGCACACCGCTCACGGTCCTCGGACCGATTCTTTGCTTTTGCTGTGGGCCTCTACCATGGATTTATTTCCAACATTATTCCCCAACCTGGTTAGATACGTTGGATGCGAAGTAGCGCGATGGAGCGCAAGCCCGGAGCCTAAGAACCTAATTCACATGTGTTGAGGGCCATAGGGGTATTTTGGTAAATACTAAAATATGGCTCAGAACATATTGAATATGGACCATAAAATAAGCAAAATAATTCCAGGAGCTCATAGGCACTAACGGAACTCGATTCCGAGTAGCGAACCTCACTCAATCTCTCTTACAGTGTTTCACTTTTCGTGAAGGGCGTTTTCGTCTAGGCTTCACGATAGACATGTGGAAACTTTAAAAACCGCCCCCCTTCATCCCAATCACTAGGCGGCCGGCCCTATCTTGTGTATGTGAGTTGGGGCCGGCCTTATAAAGGGATTGGAGGGAGAGGAGGCAGGCCCTAGGTCTCTCCCTCTCTAGAAAACCTGTACCTTATCTCCCTCTCTCCCTCTTTGTGGTTTCGGCCAAGGAAGAAAGAGGAAGAAGAAGGAAGAAGGAGAAAGGAAGGAGAAGGAATAAGAGAGAAAAAGAAGAAGGAGATGTCACGGCTCGCCGTCGTCTTCACAATGAATTCCTCCGTCGACTCGTAGTCTTTGCACTCAGAGATAGAACTTCGAGGATTCCTCCATTCGCAAAGGACAAGGATCCATCCGATAGCTTCCCTTGCGATTCACGTGTGGTTTATCATCGTTCTGTTCTCTTTGGATCATAGATCCATAACGTATGAAGATTCTAAACACCTAACTAGATGCATGCATGCTTCCATAGATCGTAGTATGCCTCTAGGGTGTCTGCACATATGCTAAGATCATTGATTTGCATGTAGATTGTTTTGTAGAATTAATTGTAATGAAACATACACCGTAAGATCTTTGGATCTACCTTTTGCTTCCACTATGACTCTGATAATGGGATTTAATTCCAACAGTAACACACTTGACCTGAGATTCATCAAGAGTCTCCTCTAGGAGTTTTGACGAATTACTAGGGACTGAAGGATCAGGAGTCATGGGCTGTTTGGCATGAGATGTCAACATAACAGAAATGATAGACACCTAGTCAGATCTGAGGCCGTGCATCTCCCCTAGGAGACATAATCTGCAGGTTTGATATCCTGATTGCAGTCTTTAAATCATATGGTTGGAGAATCCATGGCAATGATAGATTGCTAATTTATTGAATCATTATGTCCCAATGCAATCCCATTTTTCTGTTTTAAGAAAAATGACCGAAACCAAATTGAATATACTTGCCATACTCATCAAAACATAATAAATTAATTGGAACAAACTTTGTAGAATAGATAGAGAATATTGAAGTCATCTTGACTGAAGGGGATATATATTTGTTCTTATAAATCCATGTTCTGAGATACCTTTTTTCAATGACCCTAAGAAGGATTAGGATCTCTACCGGTAGTATCGTAGTTGTGATAAGGTGGCTAGATGTCACATTTTGACTTCGATGTCTTATGTGATACAACACCATTATCAGTCCTACGAAACTGTTAATGAGATTTTGGCAAACCTCAAAGAAGTATTTGGAGACTAGAGGCGAGTTATTAAATAGCAAGCCGTGTAAGAACTCAAGAGCATAAGGATGAGTCAGGGTACACTAGTAAGAGAGCATTTACTCAGGGTGTTTAACTTGTTAAACACTTTAAAGATACTGGGTATCGAGATTGATATTGAATCTCAAGTAAATATTATCCTGGTAACACTGTCTATCTCATTCTCCAAATTTAAACTCAATATAAGGCACTTGACTTTGGGAGATCTGATTTGCTCTCGATATATAGTAGAGGATATTATCAGGACTTCTCCTATTACTTGTGATGTAGAAAAGTCTTCATTTTCAAGGTTTAAGTCGAAAGGCAAGAGCCAGAAAAAGAAGAAAAAGTAGGGTCCCAAAGCTCCAAAAGGAATGCCCGGTCCTATAGGTAGTATGGAAAAAAAGGCAAAGGCCGAACTCAGAAGAAAGTGTTTCCATTATGGGTTGGATGGACATTGGAAGATGAACTGTTCAAGCTATCTTGAAAGGTTCAAGAAGATCCCAGTTATGACCGAATCACTAGTAATTGAAGTAAGATTTTATAAGTGGATATTTCAAATTCATAGTGTGATGATTCCAATGCAACTAATCACTTTCGTAATTTGTTGCTAAGGTTTCACACTATGTAGATACAAGTGATAGCAAGGTCTAGCTTGCCTTGGGAATGGATGCGACTGTCTGAGCAGTCGCAATGGGAGCTATCTGAGTTGTTTCTTGGGTTTTATCTCAGTTTTACATTTTCCTTAATAAAGTGGAACATTGTGTTTGTTTTAAGTTTAGTAAATAACAGATATGATCTATCATTTGGTACTAAAGAATTTATTAAAGGAAATAGTTCTACATATGCTTTGATATGGAAACTAATTAGACTTATTTACTCCCTAATCTTTTTAAATACGTATGATTGATAATTCTGATAAGACAATTACTGTTTAAAAGTAAAGTTTTTCTTAACTAATCCAATATCTCATTAGCATATAAAACCATATCATATTAATCTGAATAGGATCGACAGACTGGCTAACTTTTGTATTTTACCTCAGCTTCCGCTTGTTTCTGAGCCAGTCTGTGAATCTCATTTAGAGGATATAATGACCTAAGGTCTCATTTATAACAAAGGATTATAGTGCCAATGATTTGTTGGAGGTTAGTACATTCTGATATGAGTAGTCTAGTGAACTAGAAGCTTTCTTGATTAAATAAAGTAAGGGTATACTTCTATGATGAGTTCAAAGACTACCTGGTTTAGAATAAGAGATTATCTCAGTTGACCTCACCGGACATGCATCAGCATAATGGTGTGTCTGAGGAGAGGAATGGTACTTTACTTAATATGATTAGGTCTATGGTGAGTTATTTTAATCTGCCTTTACTCTTAAGGGGTTTCACCTTAGATACTGTGATCCATGCACTCAAATCATGTTCAAGCTAATTCAACCCTAAGACTACAAGGGAATTGTAGTTTGGGTGCAAGCTTAGTCTACAATAATTCCATGATGGGGTATGCATCATAAGTGCTGAGAGGGAAGATGAATAAGTTAAAGTCTTGATAATAAGTGTGTTACTTCGTGAGGTATCCAAAAGAAACCAGTATGGTATTTTAAAATCCTAAGGAACGGACATTATTTGATGGTTCGAATACTGTGTTCTTGGATAGGAATTGTAAAAAGGACCATAATACTAAGAAAAGGCTTGCATTATAAGAGAATCCAGGTAAGGACTTATTTCCCAAGTCAGTTATGACAAATATTGAACTAGTAGTCACTACATATATCCTTTTGATAAGTACCAGTACTTCATCGTAGTGGGATAAACTTTACTGAACCTAGGAGGTTCGTGTTCTTAGAAGAAGCTTTTTAAGCTATCTCTGAGGAATAGGAGAGTCCCACTAGACACGATGAAACTCTATTAGGGAGAAACTTTACATAACCTAGGAGGTTCATGTTCTTGGGAGAAGCTTTTTAAGCTATCTCTGAGGAATAGGAGAGTCCCACTAGACACGATGAAACTCTATTAGATAGAGTTGTAAATGCTGGCAAGTAGCTAAGAAAAACGGAGAAGTTGATTAACTCTTCCTAGTCTGGAAGCTTGTTGATCCACTAGCCATGGTTAAACTCATTGGTTGTAGATGGATCTACGAAAGCTAGAGAGGACAATATCTAGAGGTAGAGACCTCAAAGGCTAGGCTAGTAGCGAGGTTTTCTCGCTTGTTGTCATGCTAAGGACCATAGAAATCCTCCTATCCATTGCAGTAATTCTCAATTAAGAGATTTAGCAAATGGATATCAAGAAGGTATGTATGAGGAAGACATCTATATGATGCAGCCAGACGGGTTTGTAGCTAGAGGCCAAAGGATAAGGTATGCAAGTTGCATAAGTCCAAGTTTGAACTTAAGCAAGCATCCAGATACTGGAACACATCGTTTGACCTGACTGTGAAGTCTTATGGACTTGGTCAATGTCAGGATGAACAGTGTATGTAAGAATGGTATAGGAAGTATGATGATAGTTCTAATTCTAGATATTGATGACATATTCATCATGGCAGATGATGTGTGATAGTTGTCATCAATTTAGGTTCTTTACTATAAAAACTACAGAAATAGGTTTTTGGCATCGTAAGCAAGGAATGATTTCCTTTGGGAATGAAATTCAATTCTCCAAGGACTAGTGTCTTGAGACACAAGTGGAGAGGGATCACATAAAAGACGTTCATGTGCTTCGGCAGTAGAAAGTCTTGTTATGCGTTGCTTTGCACCAAGATCTGATATCTGCTTTTGCTAGAGGCATGGTTGACAGATATAAGTCCAATCCAGGTCTAGATTACTAAACAACCGTTAAGCATATTCTTGGATACTTGAGATGTAAGAGAGATAAGATGCTGGTATGCGGTAGAGAGGATATCGTTCCAATAGGGTATAGAGATTCTGACTTCAAGTCATATGTGTACTCTAGGAAGTCAATTTAAGGCTATGTGTTTATTCTAAGTGGTTGTGCTCAATTAAAGGAGCTAGAAAACTACAGGGGAATAATATACATAGAGAGGAGAGCCATTCCAATTAGGAAGTTTGGAAAACGGTAAAATATTTCGGTTACCAAAATTGCATCGGTTAAGAACCCTATGGATCAGTGTACAAAACCTTACCTGCAAAGGCTTTTGAGTAACACGGTGATCGGTTCGGGGTTAGATGCAATCCTTATTGGTTATGAGTGCAAGTAGAAGATTATTGGGATTGTATGCCCTCAAACAATAGGATAATGGTTTTGTGCATAAAGAATGGACATAATGTTTTTGCATTCATGAGATGAATGGTAGAACAGGAAATCCTTAAGTAGTCCAGGTGTGATTCATTTATATAAATGTTCAATTCACATATAGAGAGATATGAATCACATATACTAGATACTTTAAATTAGTCACAGTCGATAATGAGACCGGATATCTCACTAGGTATGTTGTAGCATGATTGACTCCCAATCGGGGGGTGGTTAAGCTCTTACCATTAGAATGGTCAATTCCAAGTCAATATGCTAGTGCATGAGATGCAATGACGGATCATAAGTAAACCCAATGACATAATACTATCAGAGATATTGTATTGTCCAAGTCATTAGGGTTCTCATAACTTACATAGCCGATATGCTCTTAATCCTGAGAGACTAGTGAACCCTGAGCTTATGCTCAGTTACTTTGGCTTATCAATCAGTGAGGTCCTCAGGACCAATACCTGGATATCTTGGGTAACTAAGTGTGGGTTACAGGGAACCCTAGATCTCAAGATGGAATCGACTCACCGTAAAAGGTTAAGTATCCTTATGAGTTGATTATTAGTTTTGATCATCGGAACCTGATCAGTCACTGATTAGTGGATGTTCTACTAAGGTGGATGTTCAAATAGGCTTTGATAAAATTTCATGGAGTTCAAAATGTGACACAAGCTAGTTGGACAGTTTACCACAGGTAAACTAGCTGTGTTCACGGATATATAGAGATGGAGGGGCATAATCGTAAGTTGTAAGACTAGAGATTGTCTTGCTAACTCGGAGTGCAGTCATCACCATTTAGTGGAATTAGTGTTGACTAACTTAGGACATGAGCATGACTGAAGAGTTTGGTCGGTATGCTCGAGTCTAAGTTGGAGCCACGTTAGAAGACCCTAAGGGATCCTAACTACGGTTCAAAGCGACTCGAGACTAGTATGTGATCATAAGGGAATTATTATTATTAATTACATATATATGAGATATATATATGGGCTTTAATAATAAGTGAGTATTGGATTAAATTGACCATGGGGGTGCCCTAGGCACCCCGGACATGGCCACCATCACTCAAAGTGAGAATTAAGGGGATAGGTTTTGACTAGGTCAAACCCTAACCGTCCCCCTTGTTTATCCGTCCAATACAAAGAGGATAGGGAGGGGGGACGACCTTGACTAGTTCAAAGGCTTATCCACCCCTCTCCTTACCCGGAAGGGCTTATAAAAGGGATAGGAGAGAGAGGGAGCCGACGATGCATGCCTATGCAAGCCCTTGCCGCCCCCTCCATCTCTAATTTCTCGTTCTCTCTCTCTCTCGTGTGCGAGGGTTTGATCTTGGAGATCAAACCTAATCCAAGGATGCTCTCCATTGTGGGTGCAAATTTTGGCATAAATCCACCACGGGACCTACCGGCCCTGCCTGGTGGGCCCACGAGGACTACCACAGGACCCACCGGCCCTGCCTGGTGGGCCCACGAAGACTACTACAGGACCCACCGGCCCTGCCTGGTGGGCCCACGAGGACTACCACGGGACCTACCGGCCCTGCCCGGTAGGCTCACGAGTCTAGAGAATCCTATAAATAGCAGAGCCTTCGAATGTAAAAGGATCAAAAAATCTAAAATCCGGAATTCTGATTTCCACTCTGAGATCTGACTTTCAGAACCAGAGCTCTGGGATTTTCTAACTCCGATCTACCATCTCTCGTTGATCTTCTTTTCTCTTTCGAAGGGATCAGAAGATCTCCAGTGACACTCGGCCTGTCGAGGTCACTTCAACAGAAGTGTTAGTGAATTCGGGTTGCTCCCTATAGCACGGAGACGTAGGCTTTGGCTGAACTCCGAGATCACATCTCGTGTCACAATTTCTCTGATTGCCTTCCTCTGTTTGCATATCAAAAGGCTTCGACTTCAATCAACAGATCGATCAACGATCTTCGACATCAACTTCGACTCCAATTGACTGGTGCTGTGAGAATCTTCGGGTCGGCACGAAGATTTTCCCCCATAGTTTGGCACCGTCTGTGGGATCCGAGCGAGAAGCCGTGTCCTCTCTACTTTGACTACCAGATCAATAGCCAAACTTCCTCGCCCCCTCGGTTGATCAGACAACTGATCGGACGTCAGCAATCTCGTTGTACCCTTCGCACTCTGAATGGCGAGAACCAAACACCAGGGTCAACCAGAAGGAAGTAACACTCAACATCAACCTCGTCCTGAGACTCGTTCAATGAGTCAAAGGCTCAATTTCGGGCAGCCCCTTGCTGTCCCCGAGATGGGGGTTCATTCAGGAAGCGGGAGATCAGTCGATCGACCGATCGCCCCTCATCCTCATCAATCAATTGGGCAGACTGTCCCTGCTCCTGCTGAAGATCCTCCATCGACTTACCAGATCTCTGCAATCGATTTCCAACTACTCCAATTGGCGAAGCAAAACGCCACCCTCACTGCTGAGAGGGATGCTCTGAAGAAGGCAGCCTCCGAAGCTGGAATTGCTATTCCGATCCCCTCCGCAAGTGAGAGGGTTGATCCTCCTCGACATTCAATTCACTCCGAACAACGGAGGTCAATGGGCACTGATGCTCTCGAGAGGATTCGACGCGACTTAACTCCCTCTGCTGCTCCTTGGAAGCAGAGTGTCTGGGATCGTCTTGACGATGAGTCCTCCCAATCCTCATCTGGTCGTAACTGCGACAAAAGAGCACCATCGAAGCTCAACATGCCAAGGAAGCACCAAATGAAAGGCGCTCCTTCAAAGAGTAGAGTCTCCCCTTCCATTCCACTCCAACATGGACTTGGATCGGACCTTCGACACCGACTTCGACCAGCAAACACTTCAATGCCAGAGCAAGACCTTGCGATCTTGCCTCTTGACCCACCTCTAGGTCGAGGACATGGTCGTAGGGACGGTTACTCCTCTGCCGGGCCACTACATCGAAGTCTCTTCGAGACCATCTTTCCAAGAGGATGGAGAACTCCTATCCTCCCCAAATTCAACTGTATCAGAGGAGATCCAAGCCTCCATATACTTGCTTTCAAGCAAGCTCTAACGCCACACGAAGAGGAAAACAACGTGCTCTGTCGCACCTTCGCGGGAAGTCTCGATGAGCCTTCGCTCGACTGGTATCACAATCTCCGAGCTGGGTCCATCACCCAGTTCGGTGTTTTGGCTAACCTCTTTGTGCAGCACTATCAACTCAATCTAAAGCCAGAGAAGAAACTCGATTCTCTCTACCGACTAAGGATGGGTGCAGACGAGACTCTTCGCAGCTTCACGAGGAGGTTTCGCAACGAGCATGCTGCTCTCTCTGGAAGACATCTGGATGATGAAGCCATCATGTTGGCTTTCCAGAACGCTCTCCGCTTCGATCTACACATCTACAACGACTTCATCCGCAATCCCCCTCCTTCTCTGGGTGCAATGTTTGACCGAATTCAAAGAGAGATTGAGGTGGAAGACGATCAAGTCGCTCGGAAAGGGCGAGAAACTAAGAGAAGGCCTGCTGAAAGAGAAGCTCCTAAGTATGCTGCAAAGGCTCACAACGCTGAAGCAGCAGCCCCTCCGGCCAACAAAAGATCAAAGAATGATGGGCGTCGATCTCCGACGAAGACCACTTTCACCGAGTGGAATATGCCAGTCGAACAGATACTCGACCGCATTCAACATGAAGAGTTCGTTCGGAGGCCTAATCCTCTTCAGCCGAATTCCAAATTCACAGCAGACAAAACAGTCTACTGCGACTTCCATCGAAGTCACGGTCACTCCACTGATCGGTGTTTTCGGCTGAAATTCCATCTTGAAGACCTATTGCGAGAAGGCCATCTTCAAGAATTCGTCAACAACGGACATGATCAACGTCGAACTACTGCAAAGGGGAAAGAAGTGTGTTGGATACATCAAATCTCCTCTAACCGGCAAACTATCTCTGTGAATGCCAATGTTTTTGGTATTCATGGAACATTGCACAATCAAAGTCTGACTGGGAAAGAGGTGGATCGCCAAGTTCGACGCATCTTCCACGTTCGTTCTACTGCGAGCAAAGAGGATACCTGGATCGAGAAGCCCATCGAAGGTCTTGCTTGGCCATCCATAGTCTTCAACGACACTGATCTTCAAGGAGTTCATACTCCACATCGAGACCCCCTGGTCTTGAAACTCATCATCGACGGCAGCACTGTCAACCGGATCCTCATCGACACCGGAAGCTCTATCGACATTATGTTCTTAGACTGTTTCAAACGTCTGGGACATAAGTATCAAAGCCTCGACGTCATCCCGACTGTGATCACCGGCTTCAATGGTGAACAAAGCATCACAGTGGGCGAATCCAGATTTACCATCGACCTCAGCCGAGAGACTCGAGTCTCGGTGAGGTTTGCAATCGTCGAAGGAATGTCTAGCTACAACGCCATTCTTGGGCGACCATTCCTCCATCAGATCAATGCCATCTCCTCCTCTTACCATCAACTACTCAAATTTGCAACTGGAGAAGGCATCGTCTGCATTCGAGGCGATCAGCAAGCTGGAAGGTCTTGTGAAGCTGCTGCGGCAAAGACAGATCGAAAGATTAACATTGCTCCTCCAAAGCGGCCACGAGATGAAGCTGGTCCCTCTTCCAAATAGCAATCAAAGGAGATTCCGTTGACCGAACCTCCACCAATCGAATGGGAAGCATCACCTTCAATTGAAGAAATCATCCCGATCAACATAGGCAGCGGAGATCTCCCTCGACAAACATTTATTGGTACCGGTCTTAGCGACGCAGAAGCGCAAGACATGGTATCCTTCCTCCAGTCCAATATCGACGTCTTTGCTTGGTGTTTCGAAGACATGCCTGGTATCAATCCAGATGACGCTTGTCACCGACTTGCGATCAAAGAAAAGGTGAAGCCTGTCAAGCAAAAGCCTCGCACCATTCGACCAGAGCTGCAAGTTGCTGTTCAAGAAGAAATTACCAAGCTACTCGCAGCCGGATTCATCCGAGAAGTAGAGTATCCAACTTGGATCTCTAATATAGTGGCTGTTCCAAAGAAGAATGGGAAAGTCAGAGTCTGCATCGACTTTACTAATCTCAACAAGGCTTGCCCCAAAGATCCTTTTCCCATGCCAAGGATAGATAGACTCGTCGACGCCACTGCTGGCCACGAGCTATTGTCTTTCATGGATGGGTATTCCGGATATAATCAAATTCCGCTCCACGCTGATGATCAAGAGAAGACATGTTTTGTGACTAGCTGAGGCCTTTATTGCTACAATGTCATGCCATTCGGCCTCAAAAATGCTGGTTCCACCTATCAAAGGCTAGTCACCAAAATGTTCGAAGATCAGATTGGTCGCAACGTCGAAGTATATGTCGATGATCTCCTCACCAAGAGTTCCGTTCGGAGTAAACATCTATCTGATCTGGCTGAAACCTTCCAAGTCCTTCGAAAGTATCGAATGAAGCTCAATCCAGCCAAGTGCGCTTTCGGAGTTCAATCTGGCAAATTCCTGGGTCATCTTGTGACCAGGAGGGGTATTGAAGCCAATCCTGATCAAATTCGAGCCATCATCGATATGCCTTCACCTACAAATCGAAAAGAAGTTCAACGCCTCACTGGAAGGTTAGCAGCACTCAATCGATTCATTTCAAAATCTTCCGACAAATGCAAACCCCTCTTCGACAAACTACGAAAGGCGGATACATCCGGCTGGAGTCCAATCTGTGAAGAGGCATTTCAAAGCATCAAGAAATATCTGGTGCAAGCTCCCATCCTGACTGCTCCATTGCCAAAAGAAGACTTGTGGCTCTATCTGGCCGTGACCGATCAAGCAATCAGCGCGGTCTTAGTCAGTAGAAGAGAAGGCGTCGAACATCCAGTCTACTACATCAGCCACACTCTTCTTCCGGCTGAAACTCGCTATTCGAAAACTGAGAAAGTCATCCTGGCCTTGCTCACTGCATCGCGTCGTCTCCAACCATATTTCGTCTCTCACCAGATCACTGTCATTTCAGAACACTCGCTCAAAGATATCATTGACAAAGCTGGTCGAGCTGGTCGAATGACCAAATGGGTGATCGAAATGAGTGCTCTGGGGATTCAATTCGAATCTCGCACTTCTATCAAAGGTCAAGCAATTGCTGATTTTCTAGCTGACTTTCCAGTTGAAGACCCCATCACTTGGGAAGAAGATGTCGACATGCGCTTGGAAGATGAGGATAATCCTCCGATCAATCCTGCAACAAAAATTGATCCAAGTCTTGAAGTTATTGCTGCAACTCCTCCTTGGAAGCTTTATACTGATGGAGCATCAAGTTCGATCGGTTCGGGAACTGGGATAGTCTTAATATCCCCCGAACTTGATCATCTCCAGAAGGCCACTCTCCTTGGATTTAGTGCCACCAACAACGAAGCTGAATACGAAGCACTCATTTCCGGACTCGAAATGGCAGAATCCCTGGGGGTAGATCGAATCATCATCTACAGCGACTCCCAGTTGATCATAAGGCAAATCAATGGAGAGTACACAGCTCGTGAAGAAAGAATGCAACTCTACTTAGCTTTAGTACGACGTCTTCAACAACGTTTTACTACAATTGAGTTCGTTCAAATTCCAAGAGCAGAAAACCGAGAAGCAGATGCCTTAGCTAATGTTGTCTCAGTTCTGGGAGACTCGCTTGGAGGAAGGCAAGTACAGATCAATTATCAAGAAATGCCCAAGACCATCCCCGATCAACAGATCCTTACTACTACAAAAGGATCTGGGGGTGGAGATCAGCTTGAAGATTGGAGACGACCAATTCTTAAATTCTTTAAACATGGCAAAATGCCAGAAGATCCAAATCAAGCCCGAAGACTTCAAAGGAAGCTTCCGTGCTACATTTTGCAAGGTGAAGATTTATATTTCAAATCTCACAACGGGATGTTGCTCAAGTGCCTTGGTCCCGAGCAAGCACAATCAATCCTGATTGATATCCACTCTGGAGCTTGTGAAAATCATTCGGGAGGAAGATCTCTTGAAGCCAAGACGAAGCTACAAGGGTACTACTGGCCAACTATGGCAAGGGATGCTCAACAAGTCGTTCAAAGATGCGAGCCTTGCCAACGACACGCTCGAGCTATCCATCTCCCTGCAGATGAACTTCATCAATTATCAAGCCCCTGGCCTTTCCATCAATGGGGGTTAGATTTCTTGGGTCCCTTCCCTCCAACTCCAAGCAAGAAGAAATATCTACTGCTGGCTACTGATTACTTCACCAAATGGGTTGAAGCTGTGCCCCTCTTTCGAGAGACTGACGACGAAGTGATTAAATTCATTCGGCACAACATCTTCTCAAGGTTTGGCACACCTCAAGTTCTTGTTGCTGACAATGGAGCTCAATTTGACTCAGACAAATTCCGAGAGTTCTGTCTGAACAACGGTATCAAGCTATTCTATTCAACTCCAAGATATCCTCAATGCAATGGTCAAGCTGAAGCCTCAAACAGAGCTATACTTGATATACTCAAGAAGAAACTCAACGACAAGAAAGGATTGTGGGAGCAAGTCCTACCTGAAGTTCTTTGGGGGTATCGCACAACTCCGAGAAGATCCACAGGGTTCTCACCCTTTCGTCTAACATATGGATCGGAAGCAATACTCCCAACAGAAAATATATCAAGTACTTTGAAGACCAAAGCTGTTGAAGAAGGAGTCAATGAAGAACTTCGGATCAATGATCTAGACTTCTCTGAAGAACTACGAGATCAAGCTTCTCTTCGTGTAGCCAAGTATCAACAGAAGATCAAAAGAGCCTATGACAAGAAAGTCCACAAGAGACAGTTCCCAGTGGGTAGTTTAGTTCTCAGAGCAGTTTTCTACAATACCAAAGAGCACAGCAGTGGAAAGCTTGCTCCCAACTGGGAAGGTCCATATATCATTGAATCAGTAGGAAGCAAAGGTTCTTACAGACTGATCACACCAGAAGGAGATAGATTGCCTCGAGCTTGGAATTCTAGACACCTTAAGATGTTCTATCCATGATGTAAATTTTTGTGATGAATAAAGTTCTCTTTCAAAGTGTTCAAATATGCAACTGTTCAATTTTCCAATTCAAGTTCTGAAGCAGTTTCAAGTTATCCATATTCAAGTTACCAGGTCTTTTAACAAGTTTGGGAGTTAGAGTTGCGACTCAACCCCTTACTAGCAAATGTTAAAAACTGACCGCATTCAAGTTATCAAGTCTTAACAAGTTTGGGTGTTAGAGTTGCGACTCAACCCCTTACTGGCAAATGTTAAACTGACTTTCAAATTTCAATATTCAATTTCAATCAATTTCTACATCGTTTAACAGGTTTGGGTGCTTGAGTTGCGACTCAACCCCTCACATTCAAGTGTTATACGAATTCAAGTCCAATTTTCAAAGTTACATTCAAAAGATTGTATCTATTCTAATGCTATTGAGATCATGATAGTCAAAGGCATTCAATTCAAGAGACATTCAATTTTCAAACACCAAGAAGATCTTTTATTATCAAAATATGTCAGATACAAGGAGCTGTTACATTTCAAAAATTTACAAGTACAACAACGAAGAAGGAGAAAAGTCTCAAGGCTTGGCCACACTCTTCGCATGCGACTTCTCCCCTTCAGATCCAGGACGAGCTTTACTCGCCACTGATGCCTTGGAGGATCGAACACTGGAAACATAGGCCCTGAGCGCTTCTGCCGCCTTCTCTGCTGTCTCCTTGTAAACCTTGCACTCAGACAACGCGTGCTCCAGTGCCTTCTTCGAAGTCTCTTCTCTGGCAGTGAAGACAGCGTGCTGGGTAGCAAGTTGTTGCTTCAGCTCTTGGATCTCGCTGGTGCGACCACAGGACACTTCCTCAACCTTGGAGAGTCGAGTCTTCAAGGATTCGAGCTCGTGACTCTGTGCCTCGCAACGATCCTGCAGCCCCTTGATCTCCAGCTTCCCCTTGCGAAGTTCCTCAATCTTGGTTTTGAGAGAGGCTTTCTTCGAAGTCAGGAGCTCTCTCAGCTCATCTCTCTCCGCGGTCAAGTGATTTATTTCAGCTACAGCTTCTTTTGCTCCCGCCCTCATGGAGAGCTTGGTTGCGACATTCATAACTGCTGAGTTCTGCAAAAGAACAAAAGAGTTAGAATTATCATAAAGATACAACTCAGATGATTGATCGAGCAGATGCACCTACCAACAGATCAATTCTTTCAAAAGCTTCATCCAGAGTAGCCCCTGGGAGGTTGATGAGTTTCCTGATCGCAGCTGTGGGGCGGTTGATATCAACGTCACCCAAGCTTCTTATTGTCGGAGTCAATCCAGCAGGTGCACCTACAATCAACAAGAGATCAAAGTGTTAGATTATTTTCGAGCTTCAGAGACAAGGCATTCAAGGCGAGTTAGTTCAATTACCTGAGGTTTCGACCTTCGGCTCTTTGCCCTTCCTGCGATCAGAGCCACCCTGAGGGGTCGACTTCTCCTGAATCGGGGTTGGCGCTGGTTGAGGTGGAGGAGCCCCATCACCCACTCGACTTCCCCTCTCCAAATGAGTAGGGGGGGAAGCATTCCTCAGAGGAGAGACTCTCTCTTCCTCTTGTGATCCGCCAGGCTTGAGCCCTGCCACCATTGCTTCCACCTCCTCAAGTAGAGAGCGAGAGGGGGGTGGGGGTTGCTCGACTTCTACACCCCCGCTCGTTGTTGCTCCTTCAATACGAGGAACGTCGGGGGGAATCTGATCGAGGGGTGTGGGGTTGCTTCCAACCCCACCACTCCTTGACAGCTTTATTTTCAGGCGCATCGGCCTCTTCAATTCATCAAATTTGTAGGCGGGAACCACTCTTTGGCCATCGCCTTCCGCATCCATAACTCCTTCCATTTGACGGGCCTTAGCCTCGTCAATGGGAACAGGAATTGAGTCTTCCCCTGTTGCACCAACAGTGGGGGTGGGAGGAATTTCTTCCTCACCACCCCCATTCTCGCCATCTCCACCAGAGGGAGTGGAAGACGGATCATCCTCGCCATCGCCGTCCTCATCCTCGTCATCGCCACTATTGTCGTGGCTGGCATTCTCGGTCCCCTCGTCTTCCTCATCGCTCCCCTTATTTTCTTTTTCTTCCTCTTCTTCTTTCTTCTTCCCTTCATCTTCATCTTCCTTAGGCTTGACAAGTGTTTTTCGCTTCTTCTTCACTGGGCCTCTTTGGATCACCAGTTTCTCATCCAAAGTGGGCAATCGGCGCCTAGCAGTGTAGATCTTCTTCTCGGCCCGAATCTTTCGAATGATCTTACCCGACTGAGGGTCCTCCTCATAGTCCGAGTATAGAACTTCGTTATCCTCGTATCTATCTTTCGATCGGTGGAGGAGATTGGCCTTGCCATATCTCACTGGGCAGTTGGAGAACTGCTTCCACGACCTCGTTCCACAAGTCAGCTCGAGGAATAAGTTGTCTATGGCCCCAGCCCTCTCGGAGGTCCAAGCAAAGATGCCTCCCGCGCTGTACATCTTAACTGCGTCGTGCACACTGTCTCGGGGGGTGTCGGGCACTGACATGGATGTCCACGCGCCGGAAACAGAGATAGGCCAATCTGTGTACAGTTTGTCTGAAGGAACTGTATCAGTTAACGGACGAAGCGGAGACACACCGGTCAAATTGTAGAACGGGCTGTCCTTCCTGAAATTCCATCGATAATGAAAGAAAAAGTATCCAAGCTCGATCCGGGCAGGTTCACCTTCCGGGATACTGGAGTAGCATGCCCTCAAGTCTTCCTGGAAATCCGACTCCACGCGGCAGAATGCGTAGATAATTCGCCAGGCGTTCCCAGTGACCTGCCCCGGGCAAAGGCCAGATGTATTCAGCAATCTTGCCGCAAAGGGGGGCAGCGGTAAACGCAGACCGCAGTTCATTTGGCCGATGGTCACGATGGTTCCCATGACCTTCTCGTTGCTGGCATAGCTGGTGAAGACGGTTTTCTTGTCGATGCCAAAAGCCGTCTGGATGCTAGGGAGTGAAGGCTGCGCTCCCTTCCCTTCAGTGAAATAAGAGAGCAGTGCTTGCCACTTCTTTCTCTTCGTATCTGTGAACTCACCACCTACATTGTACATGTACTCCGTCTCCTCTGTCAGGGGCATGAGAGGGCCCAGAACAAACTTCACTTTGGGGATGAACTCTGGCCTTGATGGCGCTGAGGCAAACCCTACTCCTTGGTGCCGCTTGCCCAGTTGGCCAAGTTCAGCGAGAGCAGCCTTGCCTTTGCCACGGCCCCTCGGAGGAGATTGAACCTCGACAATTTCCTTCCCCTTTCTCTTCGAGGGAGCTGTACCAGACTTCTTCGAACTGCCAGATGAAGCCATTGGACCGATCGAACGAGAACAAGAACAAGAGCAGAAATCAGGAGAACAAGGGTCTGGACTTCGAAAAATTTTGGAAGCGTGAGGCGAAATGACAGCCAGAAAAAACTTTTGTACCCAGGGTAGAACAGGTGCGCAAATCGAGAAGACACGTGTCTTCACCATATCAAATCGCGTGTTTTTGTAGGTACACGTGGCATCCATCCGTAGCAAGCGCAAAACCAGGCGAACAGTCGCGACCAGGCGAAACGTCGGACCTACCGGTCCACATGAACCAACGGTCCAAGCAAGCCACCGGTCTGGGTAAACCGGACCGCCGGTTCAAAGCAACCATCAAGCCAAAATATCGAAGAACAAAGCAGTAAACCTTCTCTGAAGGGCATGTTCAAAACTTTACTTTGATCGGTCAAATTTCTACTGGATCTGGCAAAAAACCAAGGTTTTTTGCCGATCACTCGAACCTTGACCGGATATTTTTTCACCGATCGGACAAACATGTCCGATCGGCGAAAGTTCTTTGATCGGTCAAATTTCTACTGGATCTGGCAAAAAACCAAGGTTTTTTGCCGATCACTCGAACCTTGACCGGATATTTTTTCACCGATCGGACAAACATGTCCGATCGGCGAAAGTTATTTGATCGGTCAAATTTCTACTGGATCTGGCAAAAAACCAAGGTTTTTTGCCGATCACTCGAACCTTGACCGGATATTTTTTCACCGATCGGACAAACATGTCCGATCGGCGAAAGTTATTTGATCGGTCAAATTTCTACTGGATCTGGCAAAAAACCAAGGTTTTTTGCCGATCACTCGAACCTTGACCGGATATTTTTTCGCCGATCGGACAAACATGTCCGATCGGCGAAAGTTATTTGATCGGTCAAATTTCTACTGGATCTGGCAAAAAACCAAGGTTTTTTGCCGATCACTCGAACCTTGACCGGATATTTTTTCACCGATCGGACAAACATGTCTGATCGGCGAAAGTTATTTGATCGGTCAAATTTCTACTGGATCTGGCAAAAAACCAAGGTTTTTTGCCGATCACTCGAACCTTGACCGGATATTTTTTCACCGATCGGACAAACATGTCCGATCGGCGAAAGTTATTTGATCGGTCAAATTTCTACTGGATCTGGCAAAAAACCAAGGTTTTTTGCCGATCACTCGAACCTTGACCGGATATTTCTTCACCGATCGGACAAACATGTCCGATCGGCGAAAGTTATCTGATCGGTCAAATTTCTACTGGATCTGGCAAAAAACCAAGGTTTTTTGCCGATCACTCGAACCTTGACCGGATATTTTTTTCACCGATCGGACAAACATGTCCGATCGGCGAAAGTTATCTGATCGGTCAAATTTCTACTGGATCTGGCAAAAAACCAAGGTTTTTTGCCGATCACTCGAACCTTGACCGGATATTTCTTCACCGATCGGACAAACATGTCCGATCGGCGAAAGTTATCTGATCGGTCAAATTTCTACTGGAACTGGCAAAAAACCAAGGTTTTTTTGCCGATCACTCGAACCTTGACCGGATATTTTTTCACCGATCGGACAAACATGTCCGATCGGCGAAAATTATTTGATCGGTCAAATTTCTACTGGATCTGGCAAAAAACCAAGGGTTTTTGCCGATCACTCGAACCTTGACCGGATATTTTTTCACCGATCGGACAAACATGTCCGATCGGCGAAAGTTATCTGATCGGTCAAATTTCTACTGGATCTGGCAAAAAACCAAGGTTTTTTGCCGATCACTCGAACCTTGACCGGATATTTTTTCACCGATCGGACAAACATGTCCGATCGGCGAAAATTATTTGATCGGTCAAATTTCTACTGGATCTGGCAAAAAACCAAGGTTTTTTGCCGATCACTCGAACCTTGACCGGATATTTTTTCACCGATCGGACAAACATGCCCGATCGGCGAAAGTTATTTGATCGGTCAAATTTACTACTGGATCGGTCAAAAAACCGTGTTTTTTGACCGATCACCCGATTCTTGACCGGTTGAATTTTGCCCGATCGGTCAAAATTTGACCGATCGGTCAAAAATGACCGATCGGTCAAAATTTAACCGATCGGTCAAATTTCAGCTGATCGGTCAAATTTACTACTGGATCGGTCAAAAAACCCTGTTTTTTGACCGATCACCCGATTCTTGACCGGTTGAATTTTGACCGATCGGTCAAATTTGACCGATCGGTCCAAATTGACCGATCAGTCCCTTTTTTCTCTAACATGCGACAAGTTTCTTCGTGTCCGTTTTTCAAAACAGGAAGTTGCTATTTTTTGCACCAAGTCCAAGCCAGCCAGAATGCACTCTAGCTAACTTGGAGGGGGTAACTGTGGGTGCAAATTTTGGTATAAATCCACCACGGGACCTACCGGCCCTGCTTGGTGGGCCCACGAGGACTACCACAGGACCCACCGGCCCTGCCTGGTGGGCCCACGAGGACTACCACAGGACCCACCGGCCCTGCCTGGTGGGCCCACGAAGACTACTACGGGACCCACCGGCCCTGCCTGGTGGGCCCACGAGGACTACCACGGGACCTACCGGCCCTGCCCGGTAGGCTCACGAGTCTAGAGAATCCTATAAATAGCAGAGCCTTCGAATGTAAAAGGATCAAAAAATCTAAAATCCGGAATTCTGATTTCCACTCTGAGATCTGACTTTCAGAACCAGAGCTCTGGGATTTTCTAACTCCGATCTACCATCTCTCGTTGATCTTCTTTTCTCTTTCGAAGGGATCAGAAGATCTCCAGTGACACTCGGCCTGTCGAGGTCACTTCAACAGAAGTGTTAGTGAATTCGGGTTGCTCCCTATAGCACGGAGACGTAGGCTTCGGCTGAACTCCGAGATCACATCTCGTGTCACAATTTCTCTGATTGCATTCCTCTGTTTGCATATCAAAAGGCTTCGACTTCAATCAACAGATCGATCAACGATCTTCGACATCAACTTCGACTCCAATTGACTGGTGCTGCGAGAATCTTCGGGTCGGCACGAAGATTTTCCCCCACATCCATCTCCCTCAGGATTGCAAGGAAGGCCTCCCACCGGGCTGATTCTTGAGCGACGTGAGGAATACGTGGTTAAAGCTTGTGAGGAGGTTGATCGCCAACGCGCAGGAATTTTTACGCAGAATCTGCAGCAATATAGCTGCAGTGTAAGAATTGTTTTGGAAGATCTACATATCGTATTGAATCTATTCTATTTCGAGATACTTTGGAATGAACGTGCTTACGTGCTCGTAAAGTTTCATAGCAATCAGATCTCGGAGGAAAAACTGATGATATTTTTTTAAGACGTTTGGACTTGAAAACAGGATAGACCTATACTCCGGGAATTGTTCTCGGAGTTACAAAACTCCGATCGAGGTGATTCCATCTCGAGGAGTTTTGGATCGAAGTCTTCGATGTCCAGTTAAAATTTCAAGATGATCAGAGTTAAGGAGAATTTCTGGCAACGATTCTACCAACTGATCTACAAAGGGTTGATCACCCCAAGGTATAATTTAATATCTGTTTAATTGATCGCATGCTTAGGGGAGATTAAAAATTTTAATCCGGTCCCATCACCTTACCCGTCCGATCACATCGCAACCATCTAGTTCAAAACCTCATGCATGCAAAACAGCCTATAATCAATCACACAATACCCCATGTCTCTCTTACCTATCCGGAATTAGATAACAGCCGTCCCTCATTCCTTGCTACCCCAAGACCAAACCCAGCCGTCCGAGCACCCAGCACTCAGATTTTCTCTCTCTAAAAACCATCCGCAGCTATCTCCCGTTTCCTTCTTTCTCTCCTTAAAATACCCATGCACGATCAGAACCCAGCTTTGAACGTCTTTATCTCTCTAAATCTCTCTCTCTCTCTCTCTCTCTCTCTATCTCCTTCCGTAACCGCCCGTTTCTCTCTCTAAATCTCCTCCGAGCCTCGTGTGATCTTCTTTTTTTTACACCTGATCTCTCCCCGATCTTATCTCTCTTTTCTTATTTTCTCTGTCTAAATTATCTCTCTTTCCATTCCGATCGTCTCTCCCTCTCTACCTAACCAAACCCGAACTGATCGCAGCTGTCCCTTCAACCCATACGAACCCAGCTTCGAACATCTCTCTAACTTTTCTCTCTCTAGCTTTCCTTATCCTCTTCTTTCTCTAAAACCGTTCATAAACTCAATCGAACTTCTCTCTCACATCTACTCTCTCTATATATATAATACACCCCCCGAACCGAAGGAAGAGTTATCTTTTATGAACCCAAACTTCATCATCACAAGGAGGCCGCTACCACCTTCCACCTAAACTCCATCTCTTATCCACCACCATTCACCATCTTCTTCACCACTGAGGCTATTACCATCTTGAACCGAAGGCTTCCATCATTCACCTTCTCCAACCATGCCAATTACCATCATTGAAGCTATACCATCATCGAGCCTGGATTACGAGAAGCAAAGAAGCAAAGACGGGGGAGAAGCCAAGAAGATCGTCATTATCTGGTTCCTCTGTTTCTTGTTATTTGTTATTATAAAACAAAAAAATGATATCATATGAGATGATGCATTGCTAAATTCCATAGCTTAGGCCAAAGGGGAATACTAGTATTCTATGATGTTTTGGGGTTGATTATTAATTATATTTCACTGTTTAAAAATAGAATATTCCGCTAACGCATGTTGATATAATCTCTAGATTTTTCATGCATTAGATATAGTGAATGCTTATCTTAGATTCATTATGATCATATGGTAGTTAATGCTAAGAATCAATGTTACATGCAATAGTATGCCTAATGCCTATCTTTTTATAAGTATTATATATATATGTTTACACCATGCTGGTTTTCATTGCTAAATCATCCGATTAGAGTCTGTCCTTATGACGATCTAATTGAATACAATATAATGATCAATCTTAAACTATCATAGGATGCTAAGATGAACCCTGAAGCCTAAGCGTTCCCCTAATCTTTTTCATAATTAAATTGCTTTAGTATTTATTATACACTTAGTTTTTGTTAATTTAATTGCTTAGTCGATCTAATCAGACTCTCAACCATTGTTAGCTAGATTATGTTTCAATCAACTTTAGATTTATTAAGGTTCCTATCAAAATCCCTGTGGGATTGATCTCGCTCCGCTGCACTACAATCCAAGATTCGTGCACTTGCGAGTACAATTAAAATATCACAACAACACTCATCACCACTACCAAAAATCCAAAGAGAGAAGCCCTGTACCCTCTCGAAGGCACTCTGGACTCGGACAAGTCCTACACCTATTGGCCTTTGTCCATGATCGGAGCATATGGCCACCAATTGACACCCCTGAAGTCGTCAAGTGGGTGATAGAGGATGAAGTGCAGCGGTACCAAGCTGGGGGCGATAAGGCTTGGATGTCAGAACGAGCAGCTTGCATTGACAACATCTTTATTGAACTGACCTGTGGGACTCGTTCATGGAAGCAATTCAAGTTCTGCCCCATTCGCTACGGAGGGACGAACCTGCTCCACAAGCTACCCCACTGATACATGGACAATGATACCGCGTATTCAAATTATGAAGATGAGAAGTGGGCGCAGCATCACTTGGTGAGTGACCAGCTAATCTGGAAGGTGAGGAAGCGGCCGAGGAAGACATAGACTGAACAAAGGTTCGTGTTCAAGAAGGCAAATCTTGCCCCGACCATGGAGAAGGTCGTTGTTGGCAAGGGCAAGGCCCCAAAGTGAGCCCCGATGGCTAAGAGGCCGAAGTCTCCTCCTCTCTTTACTCGGGAGGAAATAGAGAAGCTGAGCACTTATGTGGAGAGCTCGAGCAAGGAAGAGTCTGGAGAGGATGAGGAAGAGGAAGAAGAGGAGGAAGAGGAGGAAGATGAAGAAAGTTAGCGTGTTTCAGATTTGAAATTGGTTTGGATTCAATCAGATCGTCATTGGATCGGCATCCGATTATTCGTACTTGGATTTTTTTTCATATTTCAGACTTACAAGCAAGTTCTAATTGTATATTTTAATAATTTACCCTCCGATTGACCAATTTAGAGTCTAAACCGTTGAAAAATCATAAGTTAGCGTGTTTTGGATTTAAAATTGGTTTGGATTCAATCGGATCGGCATCTGATAATTCGTACTTGGATTTTTTTGTATTTCGGACTTGCAATCAAGTTCTAATTGGATATTTTAACAATTTACCCTCCGATTGACCAATTGAGAGTCTAAGCGTTGAAAAATCATAAGTTAGCGTGTTTCGGATTTGAAATTGGTTTGGATTCGATTGGATCGTCATCGGATTGGCATCCGATAATTCGTACTTGCATTTTTTTCGTATTTTGGACTTGCGAGCAAGTTCTAATTGGATATTTTAACAATTTACCCTCCCGATTGACCAATTCAGACTAGCCTATGCACAATTAGTGATTGAATAGTCCCTTATCGAGCTTGTTCATGAGCCTTAACTTCATACTAGGATATATGTTAGGCTTATTCAAGTCATTTATGATCCTATTTAGAAGCCATTTATGAGCCTATCAAGTTTGTTCACGAGCTTTGCTCACAAGCCCTAAACAAGCATGTTCACAATCCCACAAGACCCAAGCTTTGGTCTGCTTAAGCTTGCCTCGTTTATTAAACAAGCCTAAACCGAGCTTGGGTCAGCTTGAGCTTGTTCACGAGCCTAAACTTCAGACTAAGCTATGCTCAATTAGTGATTGAACAATCACTTATCGAGTTTGTTCATGAGTTTGTTCACGAAGTTTAGCTCAAAAACACTTAACCCCCCTATAATCTAAAAACTACATTTTGTCACTCATTCAATTCAGTTTTGATCAGATAAAAATTACTAGATGAGGGAATTAAGTAGTTGACTCAACGGGGTATTGTGCTAATATTTCAAACTTTAGGGAGCGATTTAGAACAATATAAATGGGTATTGTGCTAAAACCTACTTAACCCCCCTATAGTCTAGAAACTATATTTTGTCCCCATTCAATTTAGTTTTGATTTGATAAAAATTATCAAATGAGGGAATTAAGTAGTTGACAAAGGGGTATTATGCTAACATTTCAAATTCTAGGGAGCGATTTGGAACAAAATATACAAAGGCCCTGATTCAAGGCTTGATGTATCAATAGGGACACATTTCATCATCATATCCCACAGACAGAAAGATCTCATGTCGGGATCGATCTATCATCATTAAAAAAACTTATGTAATATCAAAATAAACTTAGAATGGTGAAATTCTTGAGAATTTTATAAAAGATTACATCAAATATAAAAAAAGGTCTCTCAAGATCTTCAAATATGTAACCAAGGAGTAAAGATCAGAGATCAACATAATTAATATTATTATTTTTTGAGATAATTCACTACAAATAGGTAGAAAAATGAAGATCTGGGTAACAACCAGAAAACAATGAACCAATGTAAGCATTGAAGGCCGCCGTGCCTAATTATACCGGTGGGGGAGAGGGAGAAGGAAGGGAACTCACCGGCGAGGGAGAGGGAGCCCTCGAGGAGGAGGAGGAGCAGCGGCGCCTTCTGATCTCGGCCGGAGGCACGTGGGAGGGAAAAGGAGTGGAGTCTGAAGGCACGCCGGAGGGGAGGTCGGAGGCCGCAGGTATGTCGGTCGGAGGCGCGTGGGAGGACAGGGGAGGAGAGGTCGGGGCTCAATTCGAGACAGAACAAAGAAAAGAGGATCGATTTTAGCATATAATCACAGGGTTTTTACCGACGGACATTAAAGTTTCGTCGGTAAATATATATTAAATACCGACGAAAATTACATATCCGTCGGTAAAAATAATATCAAATATTATTATCTATAATAATTAATAATACCGATAAATATATCCATTACCCTCGGTAATATATATATTTTGCTGACTAAAATAATATTATCCGTCGGTAAATATATTATGCCGACGGAAATTATTTAACCGTTGGTATAAAAAAGCCAAGAAATTAGTAAAAAATTAACTATATTATACCGACGGATATTTATATATTCGTCGGGATTAATAGTCTTTATACCGACGGTAATTAATATTACCGCAGGGTTAAACCTTCTTCTTGTATTGATATGACTTAAATATAAGGTATATTGGATGGTCACAGGAGTATAATAGATATAGAATGAATGTTTGATGAGGATAAAAATTATTTAGGGTGATTAATGAATACCTACCGTAGTTAAGAGGCATGTCTCATGTCCGGTTTAGGTTAGGAGGTCACGTCGTCTATCTACTGAAGGTATGGTACAGTTAAGTGAGCAATATATTAGTATTGTCTTTTATGTATGATTGAATTCGCCACGAGTGGCTATGTCATGGCGGGTGACCAGACCCTCGGGTCCGGTGTTGGTCTTTAGTCTATGACTTATACTAGTAGGGTAGGAGTTGTTTGTATCATAGTAGGTCTTAACTAAGCATACGAAAAGCGAGGTGATGGCCGTGTATGGACAGGTGTAAACCTATATCACACGCAGTTGGTGATCTCGTCGCCGCATACTAGGACATAATCTATCACATAAAACTAGGAATTGATTATGCTTAGGTTCTTACGAGTGGAAAAGAGGTAGGGTCATTCCCTACTCTCCTTGTTGTTTATATAGAGAAGTAGACGTATGTTCTATGTTCTAGCCCTAGTTTAGGAGAATATTGACACCATAATCGTCATCTAACTCGTAATATTGCATTTGACGTGGAGTTGAGATTGACATGGTAGTGCCGGACCATTTTTGTTGGCATGATTGACTCGTGTACAATCCTGACCAATTGGTGGGATGAGTCTTTGGGTGGTGGAGGTATCTTTCTAGTACCATAATACTAGTGGCGTTTAACCTTTTAGGATTTGGTTGGTTTTGATTAAGATCAAACCGTTAGCTTGGCAGTAGGAGTTAAGGTTACTCCCTAACTATCATTTGGATATTCCGGATTATGGTTGTGACTATAGGATTAGCCCTAGTTTAGGGGAATAGTGACATCATAATTGTCGTCTAACTCGTAATATCGTCTTTGGCATGGAGTTAAGATTGACATGGTAGCACCGGATCAGTTTGGTTGGTGTGGTTGACTCGTGCAAAATTTTGACCAGGGGATAAGTCTTTGGGTGGTGGTAGTCTCTTTCAAGTACCCTAAGTCTAGTGGTTAATGTTGTGATAGTCTAAGTTATTGTTCTAGTCATAGATTAAGGAAATTAGAGACACCTGGACACACCAGACTAGTTGGGTTGGTGTATAGACTTGTAGATCTGGCTGGTAGTCAGATGAGTCTTTGGTTGTGATGGTATCTTTTGAGTACCCTAAGACTAGTGGCTAAATTTATGATATTGATTTTATGATAGGCTTCGATTGTAGAAGTCTATGCTAGATCATGATGAGTATGACAATATTGTCATTACTGTTAAAGGTCTTAGGATAAGTTAGGACTCGATATTCTTCGAGAGATGATATTTTATAAGATTCGATATTATTCAAATAATGGTATTCATGTAATATTAAAAGAAATAAAGGATTGATATTAATTAAAATAAGATTAAGAATTGGTGTTAGTCAAGATAGTTTGACTTGAAATCAAAAAATAAACAGAGGTGTAATATAACTCGAAACACGGTACTAGAAAGATATAAGTTGATTTAGATTGGACATTAGAGGACAATATCAATTAAAGCACCATTCATTATATTTATTAGTTTCTTTTAATAGAATTAACGTGACTCTCACTGAGTCACTTAGTTATCTAAGTGACCCCGGGTTTGTATGTGTTTTCTTGTTGGGTACAAACCTAGGTATAAGGAGTTGAGTTCGTGAATTAGACAGACGTATGTAGCTGATGGAAAAGTGGAGCTAGGAGTTATGGAGCAGTAGTGGAGCTACTATGGAGAGCTGGAGCTAGAGTAGGAACTTTAGATTTCTACCTAGGTCTTATTAAGTCCAAGAGGGTAGTTGTACTTGTACTCCATGAGTGAGATGTAAAGATTATTGGTTCATGTATATAGAGAGAGTTTGTTTCTAGTGGTGTGTTATTCTGGCTCAAGATACCAACTACGTCTGTTAATTTAAATTATAAAATAAATAAGTGTGATCGAGGAGCCTCTTAAGACTAATTCAGAGTGACATGAGGAATGACTAGCCTTCTGGGCTTTAGTTTCGTGCTCCTACGAGTGCAAAACTCTTAGAAGAGTTTAGGGAGTTGTCTCTCTCCTTCGAAGAGTAATGTACTCGATCAGTCAAGCAATACTACTCTTTCACGAATGATTTTCTTATCTTCCTTGCGAGGACTGTTATTCCAGTGTCTTCAGACATTGGATAGGTCCGAGTAGGGAAGAATAAACTTAAAACCCTTTTTCCTTTTCTTTCTTTAAAAAAAAATGGCAGCAAAATCTTACGCCTGGGGTTTTTCATCAGTTGACGGTAATCCGGAGTATGACAGTGGATCCTAGTCGATCCCTCGATCCAACTAACCGAATTCAACGTCATGTCGCTATTGATTTGAATTTGCAAAGATGGCTTATATCTCAAAAGATTGAGCCATATCTTGCCCATAACCGTCGCTATAAAAAAGAAAGAGAATAAAATATATTTTTTTCTAAAAAAAGAAAGACAAATCCCAACGGTTATGGAAAGAGATATTCAAAGGATTAAAAAATCACAGCCATATCTCTCCTATTCTCCCCTCTTTGCTATAAATAGAGAGGTGGGGAGATGACATCTAAGGTTGAAAAGTCAAGGATCGAAGCTAGTGACGTGAAGGCTCTGAAGACGAGAAGGCTCTAATGCTCGATGACACAAGGCTTCACGAGTCAAGGGCAAGCATATCCCAATGGAATAACTTAACCCACCAAAATCCTCATTAACATGAAGACCTTGCATACGAAGATCAAAACTTTAACTCCTTGCACAAAGAAGAAAGCTTAGAGAAGAAGGCCCAGAGTCAGCATCACCCCATTATCTCTAACAATCTTAAACTCTGAAGATACTAAAAACAAAGGCCAGAGAAGAAGATTGAAGTCGGTATATAACGCCCCGCATTCCGGACCGCCCAGAAAACCGCTTTCGAGCCGAACTGAACTACGGTTCGTTAGGAGGGTTTTGGAAAAGAAAGGGGAGAATAAAGAAATAAAACTTTGTATTTAGATTACGCTGATACAGAGCAAGGAATTAATTTCAAATGGCATAAAGATATTCATGTTTATTGTGACGACCAAGATCCAATAGGCCAATAGCCAATAGCCAAGACTCCTGAGGTTGGGATGCCAAGATGGATGAGGTGAGGTGTACAAGGCTATGAGTTAACCCCACATCGCCTGGAGAGAAGGAGATCCTAAGCTACTTATATAATTTCCCCTTTCAAACATAGAAGACACGTTTTAAAACCATGCACCGCTATGGAACTCATAAGAACTCCGTAGTTAAGCGTGCTCGGACGAGAGTAGTACTAGGATGGGTGACCACCCTGGGAAGTTCTCATGCAGACACAAGCAATGCGGACAAAATCTTATGTGTTTGGGGTGGATGTTACAAGCTGGTATTAGAGTATTAAGATTCTATGAGTGTTACAAAATGGTATTAGAGCCGGTTCTCCTAGCAATGGGGGGATCTAACCCTACACGAGGACCTATAGCCCTAAGGGGGGTGGATTGTGACGACCAAGATCCAATAGGCCAATAGCCAAGAGCTAAGACTCCTAAGGCTAGGATGTCAAGATGGATAAGGTGAGATGAGGTGAGGTGTACAAGGCCATGAGTTAACCCCACATCGCTTGGAGAGAAGGAGATCCTGAGCTACTTATTTAATTTTCCCTCCCAAACATAGAAGACACGTTTTAAAACCGTGCACCGCTACGGAATTCGTAAGAACTCTGTAGTTAAGTGTGCTCGGGTGAAGAGTAGTACTAGGATGGGTAACCACCCTGTGAAGTTCTCGTGCGGGCACGGGCAAAGCGGACAAAATCTTATATGTTTGGGACAGATGTTACACGATATTACCCTGTCGTCTTCAACAAAGCTACGACTCATTGCATGAAGAAGAAAGCTAAAAGAAGAAGGCTTAGAGATCGGTGCGACACCCGTCATCTTCATCAGTAAAGCTATTAACTGTAATCACCTTTGTTTCTCTTTAATATATTCTTTTTTTACCCCTAAAAAAAAGTCGACGTGATAATTATTATATAGAGATCGGTGCTATACTTACCGTCTTCATTAACAAAATCTAGCGCTACAATTATTGCACAGAGATCGGTGCTATATCCGTAGTCTTCAAAAAAAGCCTTTGACTCCGAAAATGCCAAAGAAGCCCGAAGAAGAGGAGAAGTAAAGCCGATACCACAACCGTTGTTGCTAAAAATCCATCCCTAAAAGGAGGATGGCGGAAGAATAAAGAAGTCTCAGAGACATCGCCATCACCGATCGAGGAGAAGATTAAGCCAAAGCAAAGGTCAAAGTCAAAATAAAGTACCGATAAAGCCCGTGCCAAAGTAACACACATGCTAAAGCTATCGAATTACGACGATCATGAGCAAAAGCAATGCACATTCTAGTCGATACGATACAAAGTCCGGAAGAACTAAAGCACCGCAAGCCTCCCATCTACATTCAAGCGCAATCGCTAAAGCACTGCAAAAGCAGAGCCACGCCAAAGTCAAAAGCAAGATCGACATCGCGAACCGACGATCAAGAACACCGAGGTCTAGCAAGATAGTCAAGGACAAGGTACAAAATCTCGAGAAATTTTGCAAAATATCGCAAGATATCTCGATTTTCTCAGACCTCGATACAAAATTCCTATTACGATATGGAAAGAATAGAAATCTCAATAATATCGCGATATATCATGATATTTCGCACGATATATTTGTTGGTATGAAATATCATGATATTTTATGAAAATTTAGAGATATTTTGGGATTTTGGCATTAAAATATTGGGACTAACTGGTTATAAAAAGGGACTGGGGGTTTTGTTATCAGCAGTTTATTTACATATAATAGCTTAAAGTAAAAGACGACATTTACTTTAAGCTATTATATGTAAATAAGCAAATACCCCCCCATTTGATTTCAATAAAAATATCAAAAATATCAAAAACCAAGTGAATCAAAAAGTATACTTTTAGTTTTAGTAGGAGAAAACAGTTTCTTTGATTTTTCATAAAATTTGTATGTTGAGAAAAGTGGTTAAATCAACTCATTTTTAGCTTAAAAAATTCCATAAGATGTAGAAGTACAAATACATCTAGAAAATCATGGTCCGTCAAAGATAATTTTGAATGTATAAAAACTTTTCTTTATAAAAACTCTTTTTTTCAGACTTGTTAAAAACAACAGTGTTTTGCATTTTAACATAGTTTTTGCACAATTTCAAACTTGCACAACTTTCTTGTTTTAAGTCCGTTTTCAAAATCGTTTGAAGCATTATTTTAACAATCAACAAATCTTTATTTTAAAAATATTTTTATCTACAAAAAATATTAAAAATTATTTTAAAAACATAGATCAAAACATGACCAAACAAGACTTATAAACTCAAATGCAGAATATATGCTTTGTGAAGCTTTACACCTGTAGATAGGGTACAAATATTATCTTAGTGTTTCAAATTATGTATATATACTTGGTTTATGATTATGTAGAGATTCACTGAAAAATTCTATTAAAAAAATAATATTTCCACCATTTTTATAAAATCACAATATTTCCACACTATCTAAATATTTTCATATCTAGAAGGTCAAAATATTGACTGAAATGGAAATTTCAAACCTTGGCCGAGGGAGACGCGAAGATCTAGCAAATGACACCAAAAGCCTCCTAGCCGAGAAAGTGCAAAGTAAGGAAGGGACATAGACAAAGATAAAACTACTCGACCTCTTAAGAAACCCAAATACCTTGTAAATACTTTTGTCCCGGGTAACCCCTCCAGAGCTTTCGCACAAAGTAACATGGAGACGTGGATCAAAGGGACCCTCCAGAAGATCTCTCCCATAATATCCTGATCAAAACCTTTGCTGAACCTGACTCAACACCCCCGAGCCCTTGGGTCACGGCTTTGTAATCTTCGTGTGCGCAATAAAGATGACCAGTACCTTTTTTTCACGCATACAGTAGGTTCGAGACAGTTCACAAGTTCCCAACAATTCCTGAAAGAAGTACTGCACGTACTGAATTCTTCAAGGTGACGTCGAAGATGTCGATAGCCATATTGAAAAGGAAAGGGGACAAGGGGCATTTGACCCACTTTTTAATGGAGAAAGAGTTTTCTCATGAGTTGTTGATCAGACAAGATAGTTTGGAGGAGGAGACAGACCAAATCTAGTTAAGCTAATACATGGGAAAGCCTTTTTGACAAAGTACTGACATCAAGAACCCCTAATCAAGTTTGTCAAAGGCCTTCTCAAAATCGAGTTTCAGAAGAATGATCTCGGAGCATTGTTTCCGGAAGTAGAAAGGACCTCTTAGACTGTGGCGACACTGTCTAGAATATTACTCTCCTTAATAAAGGCGGATTGTGGTGGACCAACCAGATCTTAGATCACCCACATCAGCTTGTTGGAGAGGATCTTAGAGATAGCTTTACAAAGACAATTAGAAAGGCTAATTGACCGATAGTCCCTTATTGACTATGGTCCCTTCTTTTTGAAAATGAGCACAATCCATGAGTAGTTGATGTTCACGATGATTTTCAACTACACAGTATGTTTGTTTGATTGGAGGGAATTGCAACACACGAGTTGCAACTCACATAACCAAATAGTGGGTTTTGGCCAAAACGTATGCATTTGGAATTCTTCCGAAGTCCCAACCAAAAAGCCTAAAAGTAACGTAGCAACTTAAACAGTTGCCTTGGCATTTTTGAGTGGTGTGTATATCACAAACTATGAGTTTGTGAGAAAAAATATCTTCATGGTGCGGATTTATGGGAATATAAAGTACAACCGTACCATTCATTGGTTTGGTCGAGCCTAATGCATTGTTGAGAAATTATCAAAGAAGGCATATGTTGGTTGGTCTGGGATGATCCATGCATCCGTGCATTTGGTGGCCCTTGGCTATCGACCCTTGCTGGGTATCATATTGTACTTTCCCAACACATTGCAGAAGACATGGTCGATGGGTGGAGGATTATGGACTTGTACTTAGCCGATCTGTTTGACCATAGCTCTGGCACGTGGAAGAGAGATTGGCTTCATACCATTGGGTTGGGGGTTGATATTTGTAACCATATTGAGAGGTTATCCCTTAGCCCGACTGGGGAACAAGACCGATTGAGGAGGATTTGGGTAGCTTCGGGCAATTACTCGGTGGGCTCGGGTTATCATCAGTCACTCAAACATACTGTACTGAGCTCCAATCAACAGATTGAATCCCATAACAATCTCTTTGATTGGAAGAAGATTTGGAAAATCAGGGGTATCATGCCCCGAGTACAAATGTTTATGTGGAGGCTGCTAGATTGCAGTCTCCCATTGCGGACGCAGTTGGCAGCCTTCATGCCTCAATTACCCTCATCATGTCCCTTCTGTAATATTGACCTAGAAGATGAGACCCATATATTTTTTGAGTGTGATATCTCCAGGCGGGCTTGGATTCGTGCAAGATATGTGCCTCTGCCGAAAAATTAAAATGTTACCTTGTCGACCAGAATGAGTGCTCTATGTGTTCTCACAAGAAACAAATTGAAGCTGGGTCTTTACATTTTATGAGCAATTTGGAAAGAGAGGAATAATGCCATTTTCGAAGGTGTTGCACCTAATTCGGGGTATATTCTTGCATTGGCTAAAAACCTATACACCTCATTTGATACCGTCCCCTAGCAGGAAGACAGGGCTATGCCGGATGATAGCACTAAACCGACATGGAAGCACCCTCCAGAAGGGTTTTTGAAGATCAACGTGGACACTTCAGTGGGTGAAAATAATTCGGCTTGTGGCATCATTACTCGAGATTCTAGTGGTCAAGTACTATGGGTGGCTGACAAGATTTTTCCTGCTTGTTCCCTGATTGAATCAGAAACACTCGTCATGCTGGAAGGTATTAAACTATGTCTACAGCAATGTGATATTGGAAGGTGATAATCTTTCAGTCATTACACTCCTGTTGGAGAAGGACTCCCTTCCTCCCTGGAAGATCCATAACACCATCATGGAATGCATGAGATTGTCTAAGATGTTCGTCATGTGCGAGATTAATCATGTTGTTCGTGATTGCAACCAGACAGCTCATGTTTTAGCTTCTTATGCGCTTCATTATAATGCTGATTTTTTTTTTTCTTTAGTCCCCTGGTTGTATCACTTCTTTTTGATGAGGTGTATGGTAGGAATACTATTGAAGATCATTAATGAATTAACCACTTGATCGAGTAGCCTCTCCTTCTTTATATCCGGATCAATTGGGCGCTGAACAATCTGTTGGGCTTGGTACACAATTTTGGTATAGAAAATGGAGTCTACTGGATGGGTTGGATTTTAAATATGAGAGAGAGAGAGAGCAGTTGGTTGTATTGTAATTTTCGAGAGAGAGAGAGAGAGAGAGCAGTTGGTTGTATTGTAATTTTCCCACGAAGTACCAATCTGTGACGCGAGGGGTTGAGCGACGGAAAGCGAGCGGGGGGAGAGGGGACAAAGGAGCGGTGAAGTCCCTCTGAATCAGTCCGTCCGTTGCTGTAGTCGAGAGATGCCCAGCGTGGTGGTCCTAGACAACGGCGCTGGTCTGTGCAAGGCCGGGTTCGGAGGCGAATGGGACCCCACCGCGGTTGTCCCCAACTGCCTGGGCCGTTCCTCCTCCACCTCCAAGAGATGGCTGGTGGCGGACCAGCTCCTGGCACCTGACGCGGACGTGTCGTCGGTGTCCCTGCGCCGCCCCTTCGACCGGGGCTACCTCATCAACCCGGAGCTGGAGAAGGAGGTGTGGGACCGGGTCTTCCGGTTCCTCCTCCGTGTGGACCCCGCCCGCTCCTCCCTCCTCCTGGTGGAGCCCCTCTTCAACCCCCCCTCCATCCAGCGTGCCACCGACGAGCTCGTCTTCGAGGAATTCGGCTTCCGTGCCCTCTGCGTCGCCGACTCCCCTTCCCTGGTCCACTTGTACGAGGCCAGCCGGCGCCCCGCCGAGGGGCTGGCCCCCCGGGCCCAGTGCAGCCTGGTGGTGGACTGCGGCTTCTCCTTCACGCACGCCGCCCCCGTGCTCCAGAACTTCACCCTCAACTACGGGGTGAGGCGGCTCGACCTCGGAGGCAAGGCCCTCACCAATTACCTCAAGGAGCTCGTCTCCTACCGCTCCATCAACCTGATGGACGAGACCCTCATCGTTGATGACGCCAAGGAGAAGCTCTGCTTGGTCTCTCTCGACATCCCTCGCGACCTTCGCCTCGCCAGGTTGGTGCCCCTCCCCCCGTCCTCCTATTAATCTCTTTTGTTCTTTTTCATTTTCTTCCCGCTCCCCTCCCTCTTGATACGAGTTTTGTAGATTTTGTTGGATAATAAATCATTTTTTATTGTTAAACAATTCGTGGATACACACTTTTGGAATGACACAATTGATTTCATTTTTAGAAAACAAAAATATGTGATGAACAACATATACGAATAATGAAATTCAAAATTCAGCCTTATAAACTATCAATGCTTGGCCTGTGGGTTGAGACGTCTAGTCCCTTTCATGTTTGAAGCCAATGTCGAAGAGCCCTAGCCTTACCAAGGTGCACGATCCTCCGTTGGAGGGTTGACCTGATTGTTCCTCTTGCAGAGATTTGTAACAAAAAAAAAAAAAAAATGGAAGTGGTTTCACATTAGGGAGAAGAGAGATGAAAATTGTTGAGTTCCTTGGTGTCTTTTATTAGATTGGGGGATTGCGCCAGGGCAGGCCATGGGTCATGTATACAACTTTTAGCCAACAGTTCGACTTGTGTATGCATATCTTGGCTTGTGGTCCAGTGCCTACAAAGCCATTGGTCCGCAGACAGCTTGGGCTTGAATCAACTGTATTTGTAACTGCTTTTGTTTTTTGTTTTTTTTCAAATTGATGTATAACAACGCACGTGGCGAGAAGTGTAGTAGGCCATGTTTTAGGCAAAGGGACTTGTGGCTACCGCTTTAATTATATAGTATAGAACTCGAGGCTCCACTTAATGCTCAAACTCTCCTTTCCGTTGTAGTTCCCGGCGAAGATAGTAGCCGGGTGCAACTTAGGGGGGGGGGGGGGGGGGGGTGTAGGAGTATTAAAGTAGTCCTATCTTTAAAAAAATTGGTTACCTGGTGCCATATCGATATCAGTCATTGTATCACCAACCCCAAAAACGATGCATACCGGCGGTACATACCGATATTGATGCCGTTCACCATATCGACAGACCCCAAAAATAGTACATATTGGTGCCGACGGTACGTACTGATAGCGATCGTTGTATCGTTCGTATTAGTGTGAATAGGCTTTTCTCCTCTAAAAATTATGAAAAAACATTCGAAAACTCAAGAACAATCTAAACTGTTTGTTTTTTTATGTTTGTTTCCATTAGTCAACAACATATAGGTATGTACTAGTCTTCCTAAGTTAGTAAAGTCATTGGTTGATTATTCTAAACTATACTTCAATATTCTGCCATATAAGCATTGAAATGAAGTAAAAGAAAATCCAAACTCATAAATACAAGCTGTAAGTAATAAATGCAAGTCATAATTACTTAAATGATTCATGGAACATAGTACAACTTGTAAGTAACAAGTTTATGAGTTATATTGCATATTAGTATAATGCACATTAAACTAATGCAAAGTATGTGTTGAGGCAATCAGAAGTCATAAGTTCCTGAGTCATACCTCCAAATTCATATGAGCTCATCATCCAAATTTGAGGAATTTTCATTTTGGAGGTAAAGATCCTACAAAGCGCATGGATCTAACCTTTAAAAGTGTTTAAAGGTTAGATCCATACTTCAAGTACAAATTCAATATGATTTATATGAAAAAATTTGGAAAAAACCACATATTTCCCTTCAAAATCAAGATTTGAGAGCTTCATGAGCAAATTTGGCTTCAATTCGGGCAAAATCGTGTGGAAAACACCTTAAGAACCCTAGATCGACTCTCCCCCAACTTCCCATAAGACAAGATGTCTAAAGAAGCCTCTCCTAGGCTAGAAAAGCCTTATAAGCAACCAACCGATATGAATAGACCGTATGAGGACCGATACCTACGATACGACCAGTACCTGGCAGATATCGTACCAGTACATGCCTTTACCCAGTACGTACCGATCGGTACAATACGTACCGCCTGATGTTTTGATACTTACTAAAAATACAATTGTGAGTTTGAGACCAAGTACCTTGTGAAATTCTTTCATTGGCACCATTAAGAGTGTAAAAAACTTATCCTAAATGTCACTAATAGCATGTCATCATATTACTGAAGAGTACTAAAACTCTTTGATGAAATTTATGCCGAGTGATGCGTGAGCAGATTTGACAAGCACGTGTTTCGAGGCTTGCACGTATCTCGAGACTTGAATAAGAATATTATAATCATTTTCGGATTTAATAATTCTTGAAAAAAATATTTTTGGAATAAAATATAAAATTCGGAATAAAATAATTATTTTATTCCGAAATTATTATTTTAATCTGAAAATAGGTTATTTTCGGATTTATTAAATATGATAGTTTTTAAAATATCTTTTAGGAAAGATTTGGATAGATTTAGTTCTTTTAAATTTGACAGTAGTTATCTTTATTTATGGGTAATTTTAAAGATAGGGATATAATGGATTAGGAAGTTAATTAGGTGAGATCTTTATTTCATCAGTGGTTATCATCTTTATCTCTTTATTTTTGGAAGTTGTTATGAGAGATCTTTATCTCTTTTAAATTGTCATCTTTATCTTTTTGTTTTCTCTTTAAAAAGGCATGAAAACCTTCATTGTAATGGTATTGATTGAATGATAGATAAAAAAAATGGCAACCATTTCCTTTGCTTCATGTGAGAGGTTTCGTACTGCGTTCCTGAGAGGATCGAAGAGCGAGAGGCTTGCCGGCGTGAGGTCGGATTACCGTCGGTGCGAGGCCGACAACCCCCTTCGCCTTTCCATCCCCTCCTTTTCGTTGTCGCCACAATCGTCCTGTATCAGATTTGATATCAGAGCCCTGTTATGATGTCCTATCATCATGACCGATCCCCCCATACTCGATCTAACCATGCCAATAAGTCCCTCCATTCTCTTCATGCAACTGAGACTGAAGTCTACAAGCGTTTCGTCCAACAATTTCAAAAATATCTGCTTATTTACTTTCACCCTCCATCATCCAATTTGGAGTTCACCATTCATTCCCTCGTTGGAGAACGAGCTACCCCTCTCTGTCTCCCGAAAAAGTCATTTACTGACTGGGCTTTGCGTATGCACCTGCGACCAGAGATCGAGGCATATTTTGTTCTTGACGACATAGAGAATGAGTTGGCCCGACGACGACTGCAGAACGAGGAACTTGTCAGACGTCGGAGTCGAGCCGAATTTTTCCACTCCTTATCCAATAAGAAGTCTATGTCTCCTACGGATTCTCCCGCTCCGATGCCTCCACCTGCACCAGAGCCTGTCGTGGAGTCACCACCACCAGAGGAGTATTCTCCACCACTTGTGCCACCTGTGGTGCTTGCCCCGTCGGTTCCATCTTCACTATTAATGCCACTTACAGAGGAGTCTATTTCCGTCAGTAAAGCCCCCGCCTACAACAGAGTTGCCACCGATAGTTGACTACAGTGGGTGGGTCTTTCTTCAGTGTGTGGACTTTCTCGGAGTAGACCAACCATTAGTGTCTCCACCCTTTCGCCAGCAGTATATGGGCATCGTTGCTTCTGTGCGTGCCCTAGCCACAGTGGTTGTCTCCTTCGTCATGCACCGGTTCTTCCTTGACTCTTGCTCCACGATCGATGATAACCACACTTTCTCGTGGGACCCAGCAGGTAACTACATTGTAGTGCGACTGCACCAGCTAGGCCTCCATCACCAGTTGTGAATTTCGAGACAATCCTTCGGTGATCTTGATGATTCGGATGTTGTTACCTACTGCAACTTCATAGAACTCGAGTTCGAGTTTTTTCGTAGCCGAGGAGTTTGATGCGTGAGCAGATTTGACAAGCACATGTTTCGAAGTTTGCACTTATCTCGAGACTTGAATAAGAATAATATAACCATTTTCGGATTTAATAATTCTTAAAAATAGTATTTTTGGAATAAATATGAAATTCGGAATAAAATAATTATTTTATTCCGAAATTATTATTTTAATCCATAAATAGGTTATTTTCGGATTTATTAAATATGGTAGTTTTTAAAATATCTTTTAGGATAGATTTAGGTCTTTTAAATTTGGCAGTTGTTATCTTTATTTATGGGTAATTTTAAAGATAGGGATCTGATGGATTAGGAAGTTAATTAGGTGAGATTTTTATTTCATCCGTGGTTATCATTTGTATTTCTTTATTTTTGGAAGTTGTTAGGAGATATCTTTATCTATTTATAAGTTGTCATCTTTATCTTTTTGTTTTCTCTTTAAAAAGGCATGAGAGCCTCCATTGTAATGGTATTGATTGAATAATGAGTGAAAAAATGGCAACCATTTGCTTTGATTCCTGTGAGAGGTTTCGTACTGCGTTTCTGAGAGAGGATCGAAGAGCGAGAGGCTCGCCGGTGTGAAGTCGGATTATTGTCAGTGCGAGGTCGACAACCCCCTTCGTCCTTCCATCCCCTCCCTTTCATTGTCGCCACGATCGTCCTGCATCATTGAGCCAACAAACATTTTCTATCCATTGAACCTTCTTAATGGGATCTCCATTCTCAAAAAGTTGCGTTCCCACTGTTTGTGGCTATCATATGAGCTTAAACCATATCCCCATTGATGAATCTAGGGTAAGGTTTTTAGAAGGACCTTTTGTCAGATTATTAGTCAAATTTAACTTGATCCGGTAAAAATCAAGTCATATAATAGATTGATTTGTATGCCTTTCAACAAAGTCTAATTTGCAAATGTCCATTTATCTTTTATTAGAGCTCTTTAGATTTATGATTTATCAAGTTAATGGTTATGTCACACTCACGATGTACGAAAATAGCAGGAATAAGTATAGACACTAAGGGGATATCAATCCTTAAGTTTTCTAACCATTCGTAGTTCATACAACAATTTGTTTATCTTCCATGTTTTGAGAGATTGAAGTTTGTGTATAATAACCACAGGTGATAATGAGTACACCTCCTAGAAGGAAAATATGTTTTGTGGTCGACTCGACATTCTATAACCTTCGGGAATCATGAGTAACTAAGGCAATAATCACAATCACCTTTTAGGTATTGGAAGTAACACTTTGTTGAAGGCGGCCCATTGCTCCTAACTATGGTTACTTACTTACTTGTACAGCTATTGAGTCTCCCTGCATTATAGGCCATATCAGTTCTAGTACGGTTAGAAATGTAAAGAATGGATCTACCATTTGATCATATGTAAGTAGTGCTTCATGTTCACCCAAGTTTTTTCTTCATTGGTATATGAAAATGATATGGTGCACAAACATTTTTTAAACCATAAAATCAAATTTCCTTAATGTTTTCTCAACTGAATGTGATAGAGTACATGCAATAATATCAGGATATCCAATTAATTTCTTTCCTAAAATTATATATGTATGTCCTACATCTTTCCTATCAAAGTCAATACACATGTATACATTGATGTCATTAATAGCATTCAATGGAGTACTGAACATAAGTACGTCATCAAGATACGTGCACAAAATAACACATTCATTAGCAATGATTTTAAAATACAAACATTTATCGTGGTCATTAATTGAAGAGCTATACATAGTACCCCTTTGTCAATTTTTGATACCATTGTTTAGGTGCTTGTTCTAAGCCTATAGCAATTTGATTGATCTACACACTTTCCTTTGTTGTCCTTTTATAATGAAATATTTGGTTGTTCTATATATATTTCTTAAGGTATTAGTTTGTATATATATTTGATGAATTATTATGATTTGAAGCTAAGGCTAATAGGGCTCTCGTTTGGCTTATCTTAGTCACATGAGAGTAAGTATCAAACAATCTATACCTTACTTTTGTGTATAGCCTTTAGCAACTAACCTAGCTTTATGCTTTTTTGTAGATCCATCTGGCCTAAATTTTCTTTTAAAGATCCACCTACATCCTATTTATCTATTTCCAAGAAGTCAGTTAGTTAGGATACATGTCTTACTCTGAATAATTTATCTAACCACTATGGTTTTCTTTGAGAAAGGATCATTTATCATGGTCATGGCTTCAACAACTGTGGAAGTTTCATCTTCAACTAGAAAGTTGTGGAAGCCTTCACCTAAATCATATAGAGTCTTCCTCATAAACTAGTGCAACTCAATTATTACAATGCATGATCAGTCGATCACTAGATCATCAGCCAGATGAACAACTCCAAGACGCCAAAAGGATCTAGCTCTCAGAGTCACTGCTAGGAATCTATGAATATTGTTGTGCTCCACAACATTATTCTCTCATGACATCATTTACAATTGTGGAACCTTTCTTCTTTTTCATGACATCATTTACTATTGTGGAACCTATCTTCTTTTTAATGACATCATTTACAATTGTGGAACCTATCTTCTTTCTCTTTGGTTCAAGGATTCCTACTTTTGCTACGCACCCTGACACTTAGAGGTAAGCCAATTTTGTGACAGTTTCTTCCATAATTCATGAGTACTTTGTTTGAATGTAATTCTATTTAAAACTTGCTGATAATGAGGGTTTCCTCCAAAGGTTTCAGGTATAAACATAGCATTGAACATATGATTTTGAGTGATCATATGCTCTTAGCAATTGAGTTAATTCATTAGAGATACATTCTCCTCCTTGTCCAAATCTAAGAATTTTTGGTCCTCTTTTCTATTTATTTTCTACTGTAGCCTTATAAATCCGAAATTTATCAAACCAAAATTTCATCTTTGGTTTTATAAGATCTAATGAAAGTCAACTAAAAAGGTCACAAAGTAATGATTACCTCTTCTAATGACAGTTTCATGGAATCACAAACATCATTGTGAGTAAGTTCTAGGATGTTCTTATGCACAGTCCTAAGGGATTTTCTAGTATGCTTAGTTTCCACACAGATATCAATCTAGGTTTGACTTTATGTAGGCTCTAGGAATAAATTCATAGACACCATTTGCTTCATTCTATGAAAATGAAATGTCCTAATCCAAGGTTTGAAATTTTGCTTTCGACCAACATTTCGTCATTGCTAGTTATGGCGATATTTTGTGGAATTATTTTGACAGTGTGTTAATATTGTAGTTTTACAGAAATGATAGAAATATCATTTGCATGATGGAATTGGGGGTGGCAATGAGTTGGGTCGGGTCGGGTCGGATTCGGGTCGGGTTGAGACATAAGTATAAGGGCAAAACACCCAACCCGAACCTGACTCGTTTAATAAACAGTCAAAAATTTAAATCCAAACCCGACTCGCCTAATAAACGGGTTGACCCGACCCGTTTACTAAACGGGTCGGGTCGGGTCGGGTTGGCTCGGGTTGGGTCAATAGAACCCATGTAAACCTATCGGGTTGGGTCAAGACAGGTCGGATTGGGCCGGATTTGATCGGGTTGGCTCGGGTTGGGTCGATACGACCCATTTGGTAAACGGGTCAAGTCGGGTCAATCGGGTTATAAGTACAAACCCGAACCCGATCCATTAAATAAACGGGTCAATCGGGTCGACCCGTTTATGACCCGAACCTGTTTAGGCCAAACCCAAACCCGCTAACTTCGGGTCGGGTTCGGGTCGGGTTGGCGGGTCAGGTGAAGGATTGCCACCCTTAGATGGAATAGTTTAACAAACTTCTGGAGAATCATAAATCAAGCATATATACATACTTTGAAATAATAAAATCATATTCTTACACTATCTAGGGATGTGGGGCTCCACCTAGCATGTATTTCTATGCATTTTGTACAGATGCATAACTATCTAACATCTAAAACATATCCAAAATTCAAGTGATTTCATTAATATTAATATCTGATTTTTCTAGTTTTTTTCAAAAATCTTTAATTTTTTAAAGAAAAATCTGTTAAATTCAGCGTCCATCCCCAAATCCAATGTAAGAATATCAAATCTTGATACAGTTAATGTTTTACACCACCTTGTTTTCAATTAAACAACTAGAATGCATTAACTGAAAGAGTTTGAGAAAAGTATTGTTTTTTATTTTTTTAGCAGAACACTTCGATCTTATCGAACCAACGATTCAATTGCTTTTTTGTTGATTTGATCTAATACCCCAAGATATTTTTTTGAAGAAGGTTCATGTCGGAGAAGTCGAACATGTTGCTTAGAGGGTTTAGGGTTTGTAGAATAGGGTAAAAAATTTAGGAAAATTTTGGGAAATTTTAGAATATTTCTGACCCCCTCGTTTCGTTTCGAGGGCCAGTAGAAAGAAAATATATCGAAAAAGTTCGAGAAAATTTGAGAAATTTCCTAATTTACCATGCTAAACCTTACTAAAAAAGTTGTTGAGGACAACAAATGACTGGACTTCCTTGGAAATAATATTAAATTATGATACATACAAATGCTTTCCGATAAATACATTATGTTTTCTTATTTATATGTTATTAGACTCCCTAACAATCTTGTACCGTTGGACATGAAAGGACCTGCTAATCAAGTTTATCCTAACATCTGGTACGAACGTCACTTCATGTAAGGATAAGTTCCTTAATGACGTGCTCAAGTCTACTAGTTTTTCCCTTTGGCCGATGTCCCATTCCTAGGGCTACACCTCCCCCACTTGAGCCATGACAGTGGAAAACCAGTACTAATCAAAACGAACGAATACATTAGCTCTGTAATCTAACCACCAATTAAGAGTAGAAAGAGTAAGGTTAACCAAAGGTTTTCAAAGAGCTGATCTAAAGGATGAACTGATACCACCTTCAATTCTTCAAGTATATTAAGTTGTGGCTTGGATCCACCTTAACCTTTCCCAAGCGGCCCAGTCTTCTTGTAGAGACAATAGGGTGCCAGGTGGTCGGTTCTTCCAAAGGCATAGCAGAACTTGTCCATTTTGGAATTGGAGAAAGGTTTCGGGCTCTAATTCTATTATTGGATAAAGTTGAACCTATTCTTGTGGAATGACGTTTTCCTCTTAAGGTTCTTGCCTTTTAGTCTGTGGGTTATGATTCCTAATTTGGATTGGCCTTCGATAAAGGTGACCTTAGGTGCTAAGTTCTGACGTATGTTGATCTTATTTCCTAACAGATTTAAAGATTTGGCTCAGGGTCAATTTTCCTTGTTGGTGTCCAAGTGTGTTAGCTAAGCTCGGACTAGGACTGGGCCAACTTGTTGACCAAACAAGAAACTTGTATTCCTCAAGAGATGAGGGTTAATGTAGAATGAACCTTCCTTAGCATTTATTGGAATTGGTGGATTTGGGGGTTCAGATGTTTGTCGTCTGCCATTGAGAACTAAGGAAAAGATGACACATTGAACCGTCAATTCTGGCATAATCTAAACCATATTCATCCTCTAGAGCATCCCTGAGTACCTTCACACTCAGTGTAAAAAAAAAAGTTACCATACAATGAATTTTCCGGATAGCTCATCCATCATATCATCTAAACAACGGAGAGGGAATCTGTATTACATTTTTACATTGATGTTATTAGTCAACGTTCTATCCACTCACATATTCACCACGTACCATCTTCCTTCAGAATTAACAATGCTGGAATTGCATTTCGACTCTACTGATACCTGCTATCGAATATCCATTCACTCGTTAGATTAGTTCTTTATGGCAATTGATTAGGTAGACTTGCACCGGGAATGAAATCTATCACATGCTGAATTGTTTGTAGTAGTGCTAATTCTTTTGATAATTCATCAGATATGATCTCTTTGAACTCTTTTGGCAATTTTAGCACCTCCTTTGAACCTCCTTGCTATCATGTAACTTTAATTCCATCTGCTTGCCTTCAGAACATACATCACTCTTTATTTTTTGATCACTTTTTCATATTGGGGAGTTGATAAATGATTATTGTTGTTACAAGCCTTATAAGGGTTACGTTCTTCCTACAAAGGTTCCTATGAAGGTTGCAAGTTCAGTTTCTTCCTACTAAACCAAAAGGTATATATGCTAGTGTTTATTTGATCTATCATATAGCCATCATCCCCAAAGTAGTATGTGGCAAGTATTCATCCACACCACATTACACTATTCTTCATCCTCATAATCGAGGCTTATGCTGAATTTAACAAGACAACATGGAGAAATATCTCATTACCGTTTTCGAGCCAAGCTATCTTTTAGGGATTAGGCTTCTGTAGTGGTAGCTTTGACTTGGTTACTAACACTTTGGATACTATGTTCCCCAACTTCCCACTCATCTTCTTTCACCATCAGCTTTTGTAAGAGCATCCTACCTTGCAGACATGCATAAAACACACATCCACCCTCTTCACAAGATAAAAATATCGTATTGTTGCTAATGTCCCCTTGTGTCTTTGCCTTCCGTGGGTCTTGATCTAGGCCATTGGTTAGAAATAGTCACTTAATCAGACCAGGAGCTTTGTAATTTGTATTACTCGCACATTTTAACGTTTATAGTTGTTGCCAATCTCTTGAGAGTAGATCTTCGGGTCCTAATGTGAGACTAGAGCCTTCACAATCCTTGAGTTTTGATGACCATATTCTAGAGTGAGAATCCCTGCATCTTTCAACCCGTCATGGTTGGCCACTCAACGGCCAAGTAACTCGCCCCAAACTACTCCATGAAATTCGTCAATCCAATGCAAGTAAAAAAATAACCAAACTACTATGTATAGTCCTCGACAATCATCATGTTCTGTTTTAAACCATAGAAAATCTTATACATGTCATCATGCAATCAATAGTAAGAATTTCTTAGAAGCCTTTGTACTATATGGTCCCATGAATGAGTTTTCGCCTTTCTTGTTGCACCTTTTTTTATTGATTCCTTTTCACCATGCGAATGAGTTTTCCTTCAACTTCATCTTCACAAAAAGCTATTATGTGATTCTGGAGGATCTTCCATCGAAATAACTATTGATATTTGTTGAAATTGGTTTCCCAATCATGATGGTTCTAGGTGCATTCTACCTGTGAGGTCAATAAACATCCATTAGGAGACAAACGATGTTAAGACCCCAGCAGTCGAGTGAATCTATCCTTGATCTACCTTTTTTAGCTTGTTTCAGGTGCATGTTGTAGTGGATGAATCTCTCATCTTCGGATTTCCCATCTGGTAGAATCGGTGTAGTGGAGCATTCATCATCAAGATCACGGCCTCGTTCTCCCTCTAGTTTGCCTTGCTATAGATTTTGCATCTCGTGGTAAGCTACTCTATTTGTCTTTTCATTGTTGCTTCTCTCCTTGATTGGCTTGATTGACTCAGAGCACTTGCACCCTCAACATCCATCAGTGCCTTCCCACCATTGTTTCTTGAGGACCATCTAAGTACAACGAAAGGATTCACCTTCTTTGATAGGAAAGTTAAAGTATATATGATCCGAGAAATCTAACAATTCAAACATGTGATCATGAAAATTAAGAAATGAAACAAAGAGGACTACAATGCCAAAACAAGGCTTTTCTTGTTTAATATCTACCAAGGCTAAAATTTGGAATTTATCAACATAAAATTTGATTTATAATGGAGAAGCTCAATCTTTGGCACCTATTTCAATCCATCTATGACTCGGCTACTAAATTCCAAGAGCCAAAAAGTAAATAAAATAGGCATCGTACTTCAATATGATCCTGGGAAGAAGCTTACTAGGAGATCGTGGAGGAAGATGTTATGGATATACTTTCAATTGAAGGAGAAATCCTTTTTGCAAGGTTCGTCCATGGAGGATGCGTCAAGGCCTAAGATCAGTCCAAAAGGTGTAGTCAATAGACAACGTCCTATACTGACCCTTGTTGGTACAAAGGGACGGAGGAGGCTAGGTTAGCCGAACGATGGTTATCGGTTCAAGGTTGCCAGATTGCCTTGCTTTTTCCAAGTAAAAAGGGGTTAAGGAAATGCCTCGAGCCAATGTCCGAGTTTTAGGAGCTAGGGTGTTGCTCCGCGGTGGAGTAACCCATGGCACTCCCAGGAAAAGCTCGAACAACCTTCAACAACAGGGTACATGTATCCAAAACCGATACATGTGGGTAGATAGAGAATACTTAAGGGCGCGAGACAACTCTCTAAGGAACTCGACAAAACAGCCATGTAACTTCGAGAGAATGGGTGCCACCTTACAAGGAGGTTGCACTGTTGCAGTGACCAACACAAGCTACTCTTTGCCAAAATCACAGGTCTCTGCAAAGTTGTTAGATCATGTATAGTGGTTGACGCCTCCCTAGTGCCAGAAGGTCAAGGTAGTTGGTGACCTGATGACTGGGCACCGACGATCGAAGCCCTGATGAACGACAGTCGTAACTATAACTTATGCTCAAAAGCTCAGACGCAACCCAGACACAAGGTGGCATGCCTTTCCTTGGGCTCAATCTCGGGATTTTGACTACATTTTCATGTTTTTTTGGGGGGCTTAATGTCCCCGCACTCTCCCCTCTCCACATTAAAATTAATCTTTGTACGAAGTATTTGAGCAAAGCAAGATAAAAACCAAGATGTAAAAATCGATAAAAAATACAAATATCCTTAAATAGCATAAGCATAATATCAAATGAAATATCCTATTAAAAACTGATGAAGAGTCTAAATAACTAAAACATTTAGGGTATGAACTTAAAAAAACTAGTCTACAAGTTTAGAAATTGTATGTTAGGAACTTTAAATAATAAGTTTAGCATTGTCAATTGTAACTTTTATTTTGAATTTTGCATTCACATTGTAAAAAATACTCCAAGTGCGTTTGGGGATGAACCTAGGTTGGATTGAACAAATCTACATTTGATATTAACTTTGATTTTCACCAAATCAAGGGCTTTGGGGGATCTTTTGGGCATGAAGCAAGTTTGGATGTTCAGGGGGACTCTTCGGGCTTTAGGGAAGAAGTAGGGACTAGGGAGAAAAAAAAGTCAAAAAATGCAAAAAGAAAGAATGTTATAGGCTTTAAACTAGGGCTGCAACCAATGTTACCAAGTCGGAAGTCAGGAAAAAGTCGGCAATGGAAAAGAATGAAAAAAAAAGGGAAAAATAAAAAAAATCAGGAAAAAATCGATAAGTTATGTAATACTTAGATAATATGTATTCTAACATTTTTTTTTAGCAAAAATCGGGGAAAAAAACGTGTAATTTGCGATTAATATGCATAATTTGTGATTTTTTTCAAAAAATCCCGACTTATTCCCGTACCAAACGTTTGGGGAATAAGTCATGATTAAAACAAGACTTTTCAAAAAGTCGGCGATTTTGGTAACACTGGCTGCAGCTTGGGTGGATTGAACCCAACCCAACCTAATCTGGGTAGGATTCGGGCTCATTTATTTAAAGTTGCACGGGTTGAAAAAAAGTCAACCCAAACTAAATTTGGGTTGGGCTCGGGCAACCCGACCCAAGTTGAGTTTAACAAGTCAACTTATAGGCCTCACGGATCTTGTTTCTTGACAAGCATAGATCCTATTCCCAATCAAAAGAAGCACAAATCGAGAGACGGTGAAGGTAAAAGACACATTATTGGTAAGGATTCAGTATAAGTAGACTTTTCTCCCTAATATTATGCTCTGTAAGATTCAAAACTTTCGACAAGTGACAAAACTAGGATTAACCTAATCTGCCCTACCCAACCCACCAAATTCCCCTGACCTGAGTTTATTCCGAGCTTGAGAATTTGTTCTTGTGTTGGGCTCGAGTTGGACGTGTGTTGAAGGTTGGGTTGGGTTGGGTTGGATTACTGAGGCTTCTACCAATCGGGTTGAGCTTGGGTTGACCTCTAACTTGATCCACATCGCCCGAGTTGCAGCCCTACTTAAAGTAGCCATCCTAGGCTTGCCTGGTCTGGCATAGCTAGGTGTGGACCTAGGTGCGCCTTGGTGCACCTGGGCCTAAATGGCCTTGGACTTTGCCTAGGCAAGGCACCAGGCTTGCGCCTAGGCGCGCCTTTGATTATGTGGACTATAACGGTACAAAGGTAGCAAAATTTCTTGTCAGGCAAGTTTCTACCCACATGAAAGGCTTAACGAACTGGAGTCTGTCTCGGAGAATGGTTTGAAACTAGAATTTACTCCAATAAAATCTAATTTACAATAAATTAGGATCCCATCCTTATGTAGCCACAACCTATGACACAATCCATTTACCACTCAACTAAAAAATAACTTGGCCATGAGCTCTTGGTCTTATTTTCTAGAGATCAACAATATTATAGAAAACATGGGACTCCAACACATATGCAAATCTAACGGAATTGGAAGCATGTCAATCACAACTTGGATGAGAAAGTTGTGGCCCACATATGAAGATGTTTTGCAGAGGAAGTTTTGGCAGACATAGCTAAATGCCACCAATCCAACTTATAAGTACGGCCTCAACATAACCTAATGAAAGATCATTTTATGCAAGAAATATCTTATTTACTAGTTCGAACTTCGCCCGGTAATCGATAGGATGTGAGACGTTGTGAAGAATCACAGTCGTTGGTTATGTCCCCACAATGATCTCAAAAACTATGTTTCCTTTTTTTCCTGTGCGTGAAACGATTTAACGAAATAAGTATTGGGAGGAGGGATTTTCACGTGGCAAGAAAATGGAACGGGAGAGGGGGTTTTCTGTGCAGTAGAGGGTGCCATGTTAGGGTCCACTGCCATATATTATAGTATATATTTGATTATGTCACGACATGTATTCTAGATATTCCAGAAAAATGATTGAACGTCCCAGAATAGGGGGCGTGAAGGGGTATATTTTTTTTGTTTGTTTGAGTTAGCAAGAGATAATATGAAGTAAATATCAAGCTGAAGAGTACAACTTAGAAATAACCACAAGAATTTAACTACCTAAGCTATTAGCAATGTCCAAATTTAAACGGTGTTCATGCATTGTGCACTACTACAACTAAAAGAAAAGGAAAGAAAAGCCAATTAGCTCTCACCAACACACCCAACACATCTTCCTATCCAATGATCGATATAGATCACCTCTGTATGTCTAATGTGCTACAGTCCTACATGATGAAGCATCATCTTCACCATAGACTAGAACTAATATAAGCTTCTAGGTGTTGGTCATGATATTCGTACCATCAGGCTATGCGGATATACCATGACACCTTTGTTATTGCAAGTTTGCAACCTGTAGCTCCAATTACTTACCTAGTTACCTATGTATCTCGTGGTATCTGCGACATAAATAGTATATCCGTATATTCTCTCAAAAGGTTGATATCATCCATGTCAATTGGCTTTTAGGGCATACATTCCCAACATGCACTTCCTGATCTAACAAAGAGCCGTTGGGATTTGATTCTCTGGTTGCACTCGCATGGGTTTAGATCGATTTGAGGCTCAAACTGCCATTGAGCTGGCTTACCCGGATCTCTCAGACATAACTAGACTAGATCAGATTAGATCAATCTTGACGAAACTAGACCGGTCTCGAATCTATACGAACTCGAGTTGGCTACAAGCCACGTTCTTGAGAAGCAGTTCATGCGACAATTAGGAACAATGTAGGGCCAAACGCTGGCCGATTTTCGACTGCACCAAGAGCGCTCAAAATCTATCTACCTAAAACATGACTCAGCGATGATAGCACTGTGCTTTGTGCATGGCCCACCTACAAAGCGACCAATGAGCTCTACAGTACCCGTGTGCTCTGGGCTCGCACAAGCAAGTGCACATCCATGCATGTTCAAAGGCTTCATAATTTATTTCCCCAAAAAAAGAGATCATGTGTGTGTGTGTGTGGGGGGGGGGGGGGGGGGGGGTGTGAACCCATGGCCTCTACCATGCGTAAAACACAAGTATAATCTAGATCTCTTAGCCATGTCGGCAAGAACCTTGCCATAGGGCCGTGTGGTTTGTGAAAAATCTGGAACATAAGGAGGAGAATACAGATGTGGTTATTTAATGAGGCTCCATGGACATGACACCATGCCTTCTCTTGGTGTACCATGTTTTCATGCCTCTAGCCATATAAGAAAGAGGATATTTAGTGAGACTACATATGCTCCTACTGAGGAAAATTCTCGAATGTTTATCATCTCTCAATAATTGCTGATTATTTGTGGAATATTATGCTTATTTTCACTTGCATTGTTGGTCTTATCATTTTACCTTTGCTGTTGACACAGAGAAGGCAAAGAAGTAATATTTTTAAGGAGCACAATCAACTCATAGGTGATCTCTGTCGATACTGATTGATATAAACAATAGCAATTCGTAGTGTTACCACATATATACTTGGCCCTGATATGCAGTCCTTGTGTAGATGTAGAGGGGGAAATCAAATTCTCTCTTTTGAGGACACATTCTGCTTCCCTGGAATAATTGGACCATCATGCCAACTCCAAAAAGTTGGGACATGCTTTTGGGGTTAGGGTTAATAACTTATGTTTGTTTGTTTGAATCATGTAGTACATGGAATCTAAAATTCTGGGTTTCTATAAATGTCTGGCACTAGTCACTTGGACACTATGATACAAGATGGAAGTTCCCCATTGTTATAACGTTGGCATTTAAGTCAGAAAAAAGGGTAACCTCTCTGTCTATGTCAGCATCTGGTTATTCTAGCAAAAGGTTGCATGTGTGACTATTTCAAGGGTCTCCTCATTTTATCGAGTTAGTGGCAGCTGAGCCAATTAGGTTATACTTAGTATGTCCGCGCACGACACGTATAAATATGAACTTCATGTTTGCATGCATGCATGTTTGTGTGCACATGAGCATTGGTATTCCTATTTACTCAATCCTTTTGTTGATTGGTTTTTACTTAGAGTTGTACTCGGCCAAGTCCATCTTGATTGGCTATGGGTTGATGGTTGTTACGCTTATTGTCCTTCTGGGTGCTTTCATTGTGTATGTATGTATTCAAGTATATATGTATTTGCCTTTTGCATGTATGTAAAACCTAAATTGACTGCATTGTGTTCACTGGTTCCCGTAGGAGATCAGGAAAAGACAACCCGTTGAAGTGCACATATGTTCTACCTGACGGTGTTGCACATACAAGAGGTTATGTTAAAGACATGGATGAAGCGCAAAGGTTTCTCTCTTTCCCAGAAGGAGGCTTAACTGCGGCATCAGCAATGACAGAAGCAACGGATTGTCAGGATGATGCAGGGAAGCCCGAGTGTCGGAGAATTGATTTGACAAAAAATGTAGAATCTAAAACTGCTTTTGAGAAAAGTGCTCACCTACCTTTATGCATCTAAGATGTTCTTCTGTGCAGGAGTTTAATTTGACCAATGAGCGTTTCCTTGTGCCTGAGATGATTTTCCGTCCTGCTGATTTGGGTATGTATTACATGGTACTTTACAGACTACATGCCCCCTTGCTTTTTACCCGTAGTCGTAGCCGTAGCCGTAACCGTAGCCGTAGGTAATTAACACAATGCGAGTGCAACTCACTCATAGTGAAAGGAATACATTAATGAGCTCCACTTGCACTCTGTTAGGCTGTTATTGTAGAATTGGTGTGGACTGCCTCTGTTACCAGCAAACTGCAAATCAATGCAGTATAGCGATTAACACTGGGTCCTACACATCTGTTAGTTACAGCCTTGCCACTCGGCAGGCGAAAGTTTACCCCACAGTCCTCCCGCTGAGAGGATATCAACACTGTATGCATGCGTATGCCACTGTCTGTAATATAAGTTGCCATTTTCCTAGTTTCTGACTACTGCCAAATGTATATGCACAATGCTTCCGTGGAAGCTCTGTAATTAAGCACTACTCTAGGGTCTCAAAGTCTGACCTGGCCTAATGATTGATGATTCCTACTGTATTTTTTGTTCTGGTGTTCATGTCTTACACATCGGAAATCGTTGTATACGTTATACTCCAAAATGGAAACATTTTAGTCATTCACATGTAGTCTTGTGAGATATGCTACAAGCTTACAGAAGTTTCAATCCACTTAACTGAAGCAGTTGAGATGGATGCGTTTCAAGTGTGACAGATTGAAGTGCACTTGGTCCGCACGATGCCTAATATGACCCCTATGAGGACTTTTTGTAGGAGTGTTCCATCACAGAGACATTTCTTGGATCTTTGCAGGTATGAATCAAGCTGGCTTAGCTGAATGCATTGTTCGAGCTGTTCATTCATGCCATCCACATCTCCATCCAGTACTTTTTGAAAGGTAACATACATTCGTGTAGTATTAGTTGCGGAGATAATGTTCTTGTTTTTTTTTCATGGTGAAGGAGAAGATGTGATCTGTTTTACTTTTTGTTATTGTTCTCTGTTGTGGCCTTGTCTGCAGCATTATCTTGACCGGTGGAAGCACATTGTTTCCTAGATTTTCTGAGAGACTGTAAGCTTCTTCATCAATGTTCTTTTTTGACAAGCTGAAGAAGGTATTCTCGTTATTTGACAGTACCCCCTTTTTTTTTCTTTTTTCCTTGTTACAGGGAAAGGGAACTTCGACCTCTTGTGCGTGATGATTATCGGGTTAAGATAACGACTCAAGAAGAGTATGAGCTCTTCCATGTTGAACTTTCCATTGAAGCTATTTTTCTAGTTCTCCTTCAACGCTCACCTTGCACTTTCCACCGTTGTTGCAGTCCCATTCTAGGTGTTTGGAGGGGTGGATCGCTCCTGGCATCCAGCCCTGATTTTGAATCGATGTGCATCACAAAGTCAGAATATGAAGAGCTCGGATCCACCCGTTGTCGGCGACGTTTTTTCCATTGATTTGTTTTCGTATTGGGAAGTTTATACCTACTCCCCTGCTGGTCTGGGAAGGATGTACTAATCTCCCCCGCTAGTCTGCTTCAGTGTCATCTAAGAGTAGGGCAAGTAGAAGTTTGGAAGGCTTGCAACAGGCAGGCATAGCATCCAGAACAGGTAACAGCACGCACCGAATCCTCTGCTCTGCTACTAAACGTTTTCCATTGGTTGAATTAGTCTTTTTCGCAGATTCAACTCCATGTAGCTGATGATACACTCTCTATGGGTAAATGGAACGGTGTACGTGCAGCAGCGTGCGTGTCTCAAGGCCTAGGATCTTTTGCCGATATGCAGGTTTATGGACACCAATTCAGCACGCCACGCCACGGATAAAGCCTGGGGGGACAATGACAATTTATTTCGATCATCTTGAGTAATTGCATTGTTATTAGTACTTTTATTAATCTTCGAGGCTTGGCCTTGTCTGTGTAATGGATGATTTGTCAAATGGCATGATATCTTACTCTTTTTTTCTTCTTCTGTGTATTGATGATGCTCGGATAGTTAGATTGATGGTTATGCCATTAGGGAACAAGTGGTGGTCCAGATTTATAGAGGGTGAGATAAAGAGGGGTTGGGATATAAAGTGATTGGCTGAGCAGGGTTCACAGATGATGATTGGGTTTAATTCGGACGGCTGTGATCACAAGATAGGGATTAGGTATAATTCGGATGGTTGTGATGCTTGCCCACCCACCTCTTCTAATCTCCTGCTTTGTAACCATTCTCCCCACCTCCCCCCAGCGCTTGCCCTCACTAACCTTTTGAAATGTTTGAAATGGAGAGAGAGAGAGAGAGAGAGAGAGAGAGAGAGAGAGAGAGAGAGAGAGAGAGAGAGACCTTCCTCTTGGCATAAAGTGGGCCACGGCAAGACCATGCCCACTGATGAATCACACCCAAATATCGGCCAATGGATTGCACTCAGTCCCAACGGGGAAGGCACCCTAGCTAGTGAATCACACTCTCCCTCCATCCTGAGTTAGTGGATCACACGAGCTCGATTGAAAGTAGCCACTTGTGAGTAACCGCCGGATCAAGAAATGAAAGCTCATTTGTAGCTGGTATTCCATGTCAGTATGACAATTACTATCGTACACCCTCCATGGGAACCCTATATATAGGGGGTGACCCCAGTTGTCCAGATGCGCACTCCTGTTGATTGAATTTCTTATTTCCAGATAGTCCGATAGAGATTGAATTTCCGGACTGACTTGAGTGTCGGAGGAGGGATCCGGGACTCATCACCTCCAGTTTTTCTTTATTGTTTGTGTCTTGATCGGTGGATGGTTGATCCGAGATCTCACCCGCATTGGTAGTTTGTGTCATTTGGTGTGTTCAAGTATCATTTTCATTTGGACGAATTCTTTTTGGATACCAATGGTCTCTTGTCCGAGTGGTTATTCCTCTCTCCCTTGTTGAAGAGGTTCCCTATTCAACTTTGGCATGGACACTGTGGATCAAATTTTCCCTCAAGGTAGTTGTTGCCTTGTATGAGAATGTGAATCCTGGTTGTTGATGTCATGTTCACATGATTATGAAATTTAATAAAAATAGCAGTTATGCTACCAGCTTGCCCTGTTTCGTTTCGAAATATTATCTAGCTAGCGCCCTATCCTCTAATCACCTGGTTGGTCCATAAAGAAATAGGGGACTTACTGATAGGTCCCTATCAAAATTATCGATTTGCAATAAGTCCCCATACAAGTTCTTTATTGCATTAGGTCCTTCTTGAAATCATACCGATTCAAAAAGAGAATAATACCCAACTGAAGTTCATCAAATTTATATTCCCTACAATCAATTGAACTTGAACACTTTTTTGTATAAAAAACAATTTAAAACCACTCAAGATCGTTGATTTAAAATCACAATAACAATCTAAAAAAAATTTCTGTATATTTTCATCCAAAAAATTAAAAAAATTACCTGAACCTAACAAACAGTTGCTATTTTTTGTCGGATAGTACGTACTCTTTATGTGCGAGATAGAATCGGCTTGATTTCGAATAGTTAAATGTATTTTTGTCACAAAAAAATATATTGTGATCAGATATGCAAAATACTATTTAACAAATATTACTCTTTTTAACCGAATTGTTAATCTTCTATATCCGAGATAGATTCGACTCTATTAATTTGGCACAGTTAAATGCATGCATTTTTGTCACGAAAGACCATACTGTGATCCAGAGACGGAACTACATGGAGACCAAGGGGGGACCATGGCCCCCCCCTAAATTTTGGATTGGGTAAATTATACTTTACCCCCTGAAGTTTAGCTCAAAAACACAACCCCCTATAGTTTAAAAACTACATTTTGCCCCCTTCAACTCAGTTTTAGTTAGTTAAAAATTATTAAATGAGGAAATTAAGTAGTTGACAAAAGGGGGTATTGTGCTAACATTTCAAACTTGAGGGTGCGATTTGGAACAAAATAAACTAAGGGCTGTTAAGTGTTTTTAAGCTAAACTTCAGTGGACAAAGTGTAATTTATCCTTTTGGATCTCTCTCTCCCTCTCTCTCTCTCTCTCTCTCTCCCCAAGATGAATTTTTTTCATCCTTGAATTGGTGAAAAAAATTTGGTTCATGCTTTTGCCTCCTCCATCAAGATGAAATCCTGGTTCCGTCCTTGTTGTGATCAAATGTATATAAATATTATTTATAATTAATGAGCTACAATCAATATGCAATTAGTGCATGTTATCGTTTCAAATTGCTACCCATTGCTACCAGATTGTTACTTAGTCCCAATGGGAAGGCACCCTAGCTGGTGAATCACAATCTCCTCCTTCCTAAGTAACTGAATCACATGAACTCGACTAAAATTAGCCACTTGTGAGTAGAATTCTACGTAGCGAGTCTGGGGAGAGAGCCTGTGCGGGGATCAATGCAGAATGACCCACAAGGTTGAGGTTATGTCTCCTTCATGGCACCCCGCATAATTTAACTTTCTTTCCCTCAGCACTCATGTCACATATCCAAGGGTTATGGGTCTGAGAGCAGTCCCGGGACCACCCATCAGAGCCCAATAGTTCGTGGGTATAACAAATCAAACAACCATTTGACTATGGTGACGTTATGAAGAATCAATGAATATTCTGTTACGAGGTTACAAGAGTTACCGTCGTAATCGCCGTATCAAGAAATGACAACTCATTTACAGTTGTACACAACTATTTTATAGCTGGTATTCCATGTCAGCATGGCAATTACTATCGTACACCCGCCTTTGGAACCGTATAACCAGGGGGTGACCCCTGCTATCCAGGTGCGCAATCCTGTTGATTGGATTTCTTGTTTCTAGATAGTACAATAGAGATCGAATTCCCGAACTGACTTGAGCGTCGGAGGAGGGATATCCGGGATCCATCACCTTCGGTTTTCTTTCTTGTCTGTGTCTTGTGCAAGAAGATCGGTGGACGGTTGATCTGAGATCTCGCCCGCATAGTACACCAACATGGCGTGCATTGGTAGTTTGTGTCATTTGGTGTGTTCAAGTATAATTTTCATTTGGATGAATTCTTTTTGGATACCAACGGGCTCTTGTCCGAATGGTACTTTTTCTCTCCCTTGTTTGAGAGTTCCTTGTTTGACTCTGGCATGGACACCATGGATCAAACTTTCCCTCAAGGCTGTTATTGCCTTGTATGTGCGTGCGAATCCTGGCAGTTGATGTCATGTTCACATGATTATAAAATTTAATAAAAATAGAAGTTATGCTACCGGCCTGCCTTGTTTCATTTCGATATATGCTCTAGCTAGGGCCCTATCCTCTAACCACTTGGTCGGTCACTAACAAAGGTAACGACTTGCAATAAGTCTTCTGTTGTTGAATAACGAGTCTCGGCTGGCAGAAGGGTGTGATTGATGTAGTAGACGGGACGTTTACACCATCCCTTTTGTTGACCAAGACTGCACTGATGGCTTGATTAGTGACGACAAGATATAACTAGAGAGGTTCTTCCGGCGTTGGAGCGATCAGAATGGGAGATCGTGCGAGGTAGAATTTGATGTTTTGGAAGGCTTGCTCACAGCTCGAGTTCCATCCTGAGGTATCCGCCTTGCAGAGTTTGTCGAAGAAAGGTTGGCACTTGTCTGAGGACTTGGAGATGAATCGGTTGTGGGCCACCAATCTTCCTATGAGGTGCTGAACTTCCTTTAGGTTGGAAGGCGATGACATTTCAAGGATTGCTCGAATTTGATTGAGATTTACTTTGATACCTCTTATGGTCACCAGGTGACCCAGGAACTTGCCTGACTGAACTTCGAAGGCGCACTTGGATGGATTAAGCTTCATACGGTACTTCCTCAGGATTTGGAAAGTCTTAGCAAGGTCGGAGAGATGATCTGCTCGAGTTTGACTTTTGGTAAGCAAGACGTCGATATAGACTTCGACGTTGCGGCCGATCTGCTATTTGAACATCTTCGTGACTAGTCTCTGGTAGGTCGACTATCACGCCCCAGATCCGACTACAAGGGTAAACCAGTCAAATCCGGGGGTGATAGAGTTTTAAGGGTAAGTCAGGGTTATAGGGTCGTGAGGTTGATTTTATTATTTAGTTATTTATTACTAATTTATCATTAAGAAACTAAGGCTAAGGTGTTTGGATCCAAAATCGAACCGGGTTTGGTTAAGCTTGGATCGAGCTTGGGTCAAGTGTAGGTTCATGGGTTAGGTTTAGGTTGAGTCAGGTTTGGCATGGGTCGGGTCCAGGCATAGCCTAAATGTTAGTCCCAATCCATTTACAAAAGGTTAGGGTGCTCAAAAGAAATTACTAAGGATTGTATTGGAAATCGGGGTGCTCTAATAAATAGGGTTGTAATACATAAAAAGGAGGATAATGAGTTGTAGGTGCATTAAACAAAGGATATGAGTGTAGGGGTATAACTAGTTAAAGGTTAGGTGGGTACAACTTGAGGCACAAAAAAAAGAAAGAGAGCTTCTAACTACGTTGCATGGAAAAAGGGTTGGATGACCCACCACTACAATACATGGGAAAAGGGATGGATGGTTGAGATGGATTCGGTATCAAACCCAATTTCCAACTTCTCTTCTTTTGCTATCAGAACCAAAAACAGTAGACGGCTTCCACACACGGCCCTCTATCAGAGCTTTCGGTTAGCAGCCAATCCTGTCACGCCCCAGAAATCTGGAGACCGATCCCTGGGGTGTGAGGTGAGAAAAAGATGGGATTTTGGGTCTGGTCAATTAATTACACCAATTTGGGTTCTCACAGGGCTTCTACGCTCTCTAATATGAAAAACAAGAAGGAGAGAGAAACAAGAGGGGAATCTTTAAAATTTGATTTTTCAAAAACATTTTTATTAAAAAAACAAAGAAAGAGAAATATCAATAGAGAGAAGACATTATCTAGTAAGGCTCGACCTTCAAAAGGCATATCCTCTCAGTATGAGTGACCTATCGGTGCCACTACATGCTGACAGGAGTCTATCTGAGGGAGCACGAGGCTCAAGCCTCCTACGGCTAGCCAAGTGGTTTTACCCACTACCTAACACTCGGGTGCACCAGTCTAGGGTTCCTATCTACAAGGTTAATCAATTTAGTCATTTATATGCACTTATATTTTCATCATGATCTATCCTAGGCTTGGGGCCTTGAGGAGAGGCCTACCCAAAAGAATTCAGCTGGAACCATTGCAACTACAATCATAGAATACTAACTAACTAATAAGAACTCTTATTCCAATACAATTACAATGTCTAAAGAGAAAAGACGACAAAAAGGACGTACTAAGCAGAAAGGTAAAGCTGCAACTCTAACTCCGCCTCTGGACTCCTACTGCTACTCCTGAGCCTCCAGACCTGCAACTGAGCCTACTCGTGGGAAAGAGTAGCCCCCAATAGAAAATTGGTAGATTAGCCAAATTAATGGCTAGTGACATCCTAATAGTCTATAATAATATGAGACGACCAATTGTAATAAATTAAGATAAAATCTAGCAGTTCTAGTATGATCAATGTTTGTAGAATGATACCTAAACCTATCAATAGTCTATATTCACATGCAATTCCTACTGTCACTAAGTTATCTAACATAAAGTCCATTCAATGTTCTACAGCATTAAAGAATAAATTAAATAAGACATTCATCTAAAGTCACAAGATCATCATGTAAACAGTCATACAATTCTAAATTCATATAACGATAAAACACACACTATCAAAATGTGAACCCCGGATATTTTGTTCATCCTGCCCCCGGTCGGGCATTACTATAGGGCCTTTTATTTCGATGTAGAGGGCCAACTCTCTCACCGTGCATCCACCAACACCATGCACTAGTCACCCAGATGATCATAAGGGGTTTCCCGTCTTTCACGGTGGAGCTCTACCGCCCAACTTGCTTTACTATGGGGACTTCAACTCCCCAGGACAGGGCTGCTAGGCCAATCCCTACTCGAGGGCACCTCCTATTGGTTTTACCACAACCCTTGCCCGTGACCCCTAACCTACTTAACTTCGGCTGTACGCGCAGGGTGGTTCACGGCCCTTGCGCGCACGGGGTCCCTACCTTCTAACCAGGTAGATTCGCATATAACATATTTCAACATATACAATGAAGCTACAAAAAGTCTATTTAATGTTTAACAATTTCCAACAAATTACCCCTGGTCCCGTACTGCTCTCGCAACCCATGCGACATAATAAATCAATAAAGTAAGACACTCATCCCAGTGACTTGTGTGCTAGGGTTGCCATACTCCTCTCAGGAGGGTGGGCCCTGATAGTTATTAGTTATTTAATTTATTGTTTAATATTTAAGGGAATCCTAATTACGGTGTCCATACAATCAAAAGCAATCATTATTATCATTCTATTAATATTTTAAGCATGCGTCCCGGACTCGCGACTCCGCATGCAAGGCGGGGTCCACTTGACCACATGCGACGATGCCCGGCGGGGCCCGCATGCAGTGTCATGGACACCTACCTTTAGTCATTCTCATTTCCCACTATTAAAGACCACGCAAGGGTAGTAGATGTCACCTGGCTGTCGATTACACATGACTCCTGCTAGCTGCCTCTGATCCGTCTCCGTTGGATCACCACAATCACAGTCTGATAATAACCACAGCTCTGCATCACAACTCTATCGATTAAAACAAAAGAATCTACGATGAGGATTCTATGCCAAGGATAGTCGGGCACCCTCGATAGGGGACCAATATTGAGTCGACAGCACGCAAATCCGTGCGACTGAAGAACTCGATCCTAAACCACACTAAGGTCAATCAAGTAAATAGAAGCTAAATCTACTCATCGAATCGGGCTCGAAGAACCCTTTCCGATGGTTCCAGTTTCGCTGGAATCCGACTTCGGTCGAATGGTTTCGGGTCAAACCACATAGAACCGGTGAAACCGATCGCATGGTTGGTTCACTAGGGTAGAAGAGGTTCTAGGGATATATTCTAGGTTTAAAAGGTAGGACTCAAAGTTCTGAGCATGATGCCGCTGGTTTCGTCCGAATCTGATTTCAGACGATGAAACAGCGGTCAAACCACGGTACCGCGATAATATCGGGTCCAAGGATAAAACAGGGTATTAAACAATATAAATACTATTCTAGACCATGACCAACAGGTAGTATTTTCCGAGCCGGTCGAAATAGCGCTAGTTTCGTCCAATTACGAGTTCGGACGGAGAAATGGCAGTCGAACCAAAATCGTCTGGTTCACGGGTCTGGTTCAGGTGAACCAGACCGGTTCACTGCATGGGTTGGGTCTACTGGGTCGGGTCGGGTCTGCAGTGGGAAGTCAGGTCGGGTTCAGGGTTTAATAGGATCGGGTCTGGGGTTTAATTAAAATATGGGAAATTACTGTTTTGCCCCCCCCATGTTCATCTTCTCCACGAGAACAACGGGGGGGGGGGGGGGGGGGGGGGGCTGGTTCTGTGCACCGGCGGCCGACGGGAGGGGCGGCCTGGAGCGCCGGCGAGCGCTCGGCCAGCCTCTCCCGCACCACCCCCACAGAGGAGGCACGGTGGGAGGCGGCCGGAGCGGTCGTCGGTGCCCGAGATCGAGCTCGGCCGGAGGGGGCTCGCGCGGGGTTGCGACCGGACCGTATGTCGGTGGTCGCCGGGGATCGTCGGGAGGGGCTCGGTTGCGGCGGCGGTGTCCACCCGTGCGGGCCGCAACAAGAGAGGAGGAAGGGGGTCGCGGAGGAGATGGGAGGAGGAGGGGCTGACCTGGGGGTGTAGGTGCGCTCGCCGGTGCTCCGGCGAGGGGCGGGTCGGGGTGTTCTGATCCTCTCCCTCCATCTCTTCTTCTTCTCTCTCTCTGTCTCCCGTTCTCTCTCTTCTTCTCCCGTCCTCTCTCTCTCTCTCTCTCTATTTCTCCCGTTCTCTCTCTCTTCCTCTCTCTCTATTTCACGTTCTCTCTCTCTCTCTACTACGTCCTTCTCTCTCTCTCTCTCTCTCTCCCGTTCTCTCTCTATTTCTCTCCCTCTCTCTCGGTTCATATATAAAGGGGGCCGCGGGGGGCTGTTGTGATAGGGGTTGGGGATAGGGTCGGTTAAGGCGAAGGGATAAGGAAAGAAAGATAGGGATCGGTACATCATCCCAATCCTGTCCGATAATTCCCATCCGAATTTCGGATTTTAATAACTGGGGAGGGAGGTCAAGAGAGCCTAAATTATGCTAGGAGACCGGGAGGTAGGCTCTAGGGCTGGTCGGGCTCGGTCCCGAGCCCTGAACCGGGCTCGGTTGGAATCCGGGCGCGATTCGTCCATCAACCGGGCTGAAAAGAATAATTACTTGTAACTATCAAACCGGAAGTCGGAATAGGGCCCGAGAGGATTCGTTGGAAAGGTCTCGTCAACGTGAATGCGTTAGCGCTTAGTACAATATTTTCTGACTTCTAGATCTCCCGAAAAGAAGGAAAGACTCCTAAACTCAAAATAGCGATAACTATTCACCTGGGTGTCGGATCGACCCTAACTCAGGCTCATTGGAAGGCTCTCTTAGAGCCTCATCTAAAGTATCTTGTTTCATTACGATCCGATCACCCAATCTTTTGCAAGAAACAAAACAGTTACAACTATCGACCAATTATCATTTTTCTAGGGTTTATCTGCCGGGCTGCCGAAACTGGCTGCGCATACACATGATCGTTGCACGGAACGCACCATGGTGACATGCTCGAAGTTACGAAGAATGTGAATGTAAAACATCCCATAGGTTTATGATCCATTTATTAAGAAAAAGTCCAAAGGAAAAGTCTGGCTGCAAAAAGACGAAACTAGCCATTGAGGATTTCTATTATTCTCAAATCTAACACCACAGGTGTTACAACCTACACACCTTAAAAAAATTTTCGTCCCAAAAATTCAACTACAAAAACCATATATACGAGTCCACTCATCTCTACTACCAAAACAAGAACATTATAGCAATAAAAAGTTAACCATAACGAGTACGAAGATCCTCACTAACACTGCTAGCAAGAAAGTCAAGTCACTAAACCAAATCTTACTAAAAGAAAACCCTGACCCTCTACTACTCACAATCCTACTCTCTCTACTACTCTAAACATTATACGAATCGACTCTCATAATTATTAGGATAGAAATGAACCTCCAAATTCTCACATCGTGAATACGAGTTTTGGTTTCCATTTCACATTCTAAGCATTACGGATTAGACCAAAATCATGAGTTCTGATCATTAACCCTGCCTTGATAAGGGGCATCATATCCCCCTTATTAGTACCGCCGAGGGGTGTCCTCCTCGGTAGGGTAACTACCAAAACTCATAGATTCAGAAACTTAGAATGCACTCAATTGTCAGTGCCGATATAAAAGGTATATCAATGTATATGAGTGCCCATACACCCATATATAATTTATACTTTTGGTATCGACTCTACAATCATAGCAATGTATACTACACATATGCGCCCATACACATATGCTTAAGTACACATTCAAGAATGATTTGACAAAAGAGATGCCTCAACTAGTACGCCTAACGTGTATCTAATACTAAACTAAAATCCTATAAGATTCATATGAGACCAACACCTACACTAACCGAACTACCAATACGACTCAGGGAACTAAAGAACAAATGCCCAAAAAATCTATTTCTTAAGTGGGTCCAAACTAGATAGCCACATTCTAGCAATAGATAGTCATCTCATTGGCTCACTCCAAGACGAGGGGATCGATTCTAAACCAAAACTATTATGAGTTGGCTGAAGAAACTACCTACTAGAAAACTAATGGCCAACTAATATCGACTGAGCAGATCGATACCAAGTACTAAATTCTACCCTAAACTAAACATCGAGATAGTTAGACAGAAACCTCGTAACCATACAAAAATAAGAATAAAGAACCCGAGACAAATAGAGACAACTTAGAAAAAGGACAACTGAGGGAACTAGCACAATCTTAACATTCTGAGAATTAAAGGCAATCACTCAAAAGAAACTGAAGCAAACGAAAGTTACTAGAATCGAATAATGATTGAAAACAAAGCGAGGTGAATCAGCAGAATAATGATCATTCTTAAGAGTCCAACTGATAAGGTATTCCCAAATTTTATAAACATAGGCAGTCCTCTCGACATCGACGCTAACATCTTTCTAGTACTCAATTATTTCAATTCTATCTTAACGTCACTGTCATTTAGCCAGTGCGCTCTCTCCCGCGAGTTCCAATAAGAACTGCGAAACCAACTGCCAAAGCCTCCGAAGAGTCAGTGCATAGCCACAGTATGTCCTCTACCGGACAATCATCATCTACCACCAAAGTTCCCTAGGAACAGTGCGTACTCTTTCGCAAGAGCCACTATCAAGGTATCCCGTAATCTACTAACCATGGGAAATTCAAACTACCACCTGAGATTTTCATCTCCTGGTGTACTCCTTGAAACCACTATCCCCAAGAGTCATCATCATTACTCATAGGATCTATTAAAAAAACACACAAGCTCTACACCAAACTAATTATAAACCACGATACACCAGAGAGATTTAACAAGAAAACTAATTTAATTATTACATCTATATCGAGATAAGGGACAATCCTAAAAACACCAACTAGGTCTCTAATACCAATGGTCAACAAGAATCAAGGAATCCTAAAACACCAACTAAGTCTCTAGTACTAAGGGTCAACGAAGATCAAGGGATCCTAAATACTGACTAGGTCTCTAAATACTAAGGGTCAACAAAGATCAAGGAATCATAAAACACCGACTAGGTTTCTAGTGCTTAGGGTCAACGAAAAAATAACAAAACCAACAAAAAGAGTAACCTCACAACCATGCCAGATAAACCATCAAGGATATACATCCTTCCAGATACATTCAAAGACATCCATTCCAAAACCAATCAACCAAAATTACTAACTAGAGTTGAATATCTAGTCCTTGGTCAGCTCCTTATCACTAGAAAGTTCAAAAGAATCCATATTAGGAGACTCCCAACTGTTGGAAATAAATCCATGGCAGAGGCCCGCAGCGGAAGCAAAGTGAAGGTCCGAGGACCGTGAGCGGTGTGCGTTGCATATCAAAATTTTTATCGAAACGATCTACATATGCGTGTATGAATCTAGCATGGCAACTACGTGAACCCCTAACGATGATCTAACGTGAAAGAACAATCTAGCATGTATGCATGTTCTAATTATGTTAGATCTACTTGTTAGAGATCATACCTGCGTGCGGAATCTTTCACCACGACAAATTTCTTCTTTGTCTATGGAGACGGGCTACGGCTCTTCTCAATATAGCTTCGGTACGATGGCCATAACTTTCTGCTCCGAACTCCGATTGGGCTAAAATTCGGACTGTAGGTATCCAACTTTGAGACGAAACTTTTGCAACAAGTTTCACGTCGTTTGGACTTCTGTAGCTCCCGAAATCACAGAAACAACGTTGATTTTCTGTGCAGATTCTGGACAGCAAAAGGTTGCGGGAGACGCCTTCTAGTTCACCCGATCTCACACGATGCACGGCACCTCGTCGATGGATCTCTGAGTGCCTCCATACGACGAGCATTCTCCTTCTACGAAACACCACGTGAGGAAGACGAGTCGCCATCCAATGGCGCAAGCGAGGGAGAGAGAGACGAGAGAGGAGATGCGAAGAGAGGAGAGGGGGTGGCTAGGGTTTCCCCATGGCTTGGGCCGGCCCTAGGGCTTGCATGGCTCATTAATTTCGTCCCCCCCCTCTCTCCCTATGCCTTATATAGGGTCGGCCTTATCCTTACGGATAAGCCTAGCGGATAGGATTGACTGATTCAATCCTCTCCCTATATATCTCTTCTTTTATCTCTATCTTTTCCTTGTTTTCGAAAACGGTCAAAACCAGCCCGTTTTCTGCGCCTCATGATCGGCCCTTTCATCGGAGGCAACAACCTCCTAAAACTAATAGGGCCGGCCTTGACCAGTCTCTCAACACTTAGGGCCGGCCCCCCTAGTGCATAGTGGCGTATGGTATGACCAAAACGCCCTTATGCCACTAGTTTGCTGTTCCTCGTGTACGAGACCTTGCAAGGCACACATAAGTGAAGTGCACCAGTGATTTCACTATTCTCTGTGGTCCCCATAGGGTGCCCCTAGTGAAGTTAACTAGTCAACTCGCAATATGTCCCGATGCATCGCACCCATGTGGCAAAGTTCACTTATGACAAGGAATTGTTACATGCGTCTCTGCACTAACCTAGGATTTCCCCTTAGTGCACACACGTAGCTACGCATCTACCGTGCACTAGTGCGAAGCACTCACGGAGCGTAGGCTTGGACTTCTCGCTTCCTCTAACTACGTTATGTGTTTCGAGGAGATGATATAAGAACCGTATATAATGCCAATAAGGTGGAACCTTCAGGGACCAGGGTTCATGGCTTCCAACTCAGACTCGATCGACACACTACCCGAGTGTACCATCGATCCTCTGAGTCCGAGTTAACCTGCGTAGCCACCCAGAGTGCGACGCAGGCTGCACTCCAATTCCCTCGGACTTACTATGTTCTCCCTCATACCCCTGCTCTCCGCTTAGTATGGTAAACTCGTTGTCCCTCCACTGGTGCCATGATGCAACTCGAGCGGTGGAGAATACCGTCAGACTCGAGTGCTCATATGACTCGGTTCTTTCCAGGTTGACCACATATATTGTACCTCCGATTACTCTGACGAGCAACCGGATCCGTCATCAGTCCAACTGATGACCACCTGGCCAGGGTTTAATACGACGTAGGTCAGACCAAGGAACGCACCTCCCGTTAGGGGTGTGGATAGCCTGCAGGAGTGACACGCTGATGCAACGCCAGCCGGGTAACCCAGTACACCGTGGTTTTGGATCACTGCATCCGGATCTTCACACATTGGTGCGCCAAAGCACCACACAACTGGTTAGTCCACCAGACATGGTTCCTCAGGGTTTAGGACCATTTTACCCTAAGCAGAAACACGGTTTAGTGCACCGATGTCTGCTCATCGATCTGTGCACCGTGTTGGTTCCGTTTCGGCCACAGACACTGTGCCTGGTAATGATCGTGGTGGAGACACCCACGCTCTGTCATCCCAACAGCTTATCCTGATAGGGCGACCAACCCTTATCAGAGCTGCGAATGTATTTAGGTTACATGGGACCAGTCCCTTGAGTCTCCCACTCAAGTGGATTACCATGTAGCCATGGCTCTCTGTTCTGTAATCAGAACACGTACTAAGGTACGTACCAATATGCATTCCTATACTATCAACCATACATAGCTAAACTATAGGTTTTACGAGCTGTAGACCTCACCAGTTCTAATAATCTCCCACTAGGTCTAACGAGGAATAACGGTGTTGAGCTCTGTAGCTTCTACATGCTGCCCAAAAGCCTTTGCAGGAATTCCCTAAAGGAATTGACAACATTGTCTGTAGATTCCACCTCAGTACCGCTACTTGCATTTCCTCCTATAACTGTCAGATCAAGTGGAGTTTGTACCTAATGGGTTTCCCCTCACGGCGGTGCCTAGTCTCCTTGGACCTTGCTTACCGCTCTTCTGTTGTAATAACAGATAACTGAGCCTCTGGTACGCATCCCAAGTTCTCTAAGAACTTCCTAAGCCTTACCACCTGATATATTACCTAGCACGTAACAACGTGCTAAGCCTCTGTGGTAGAGTCTGTGATGCACTTGCTTCACACTCTACCAACTACCGCTTCTAATCCCAAGATAAAAATAATTCCTGAAATCGATTTTCTGGAACGCACATCTGACTCCAAAGTCAGATCATGTGTGTCCAATCGATATCAGGATCTGTGAAGTGCAAGCTAACTCACAATCCTTACTTAATGAGGATTTCTGAGTATACCCTTCACATCGGTCCAGAGATCTGGACCCGGGTTCAACTAAAACCGACCCATCATTCCTGCTGCGCAATAGATATCTAGCCTCGTAAAACGAATCTGGCTAGAATCTTATCTTCATGCGTAGCCTGTGACAGCAAGAGAACCTTGCTCTGGTTATCTAGAGTTACCTTGATTCCTAGAGCATAACTCGCCTCACTAGGGTCTTTCACATCGAATTGTGATGACTACAAACCTTTACCGTAAACAATATTCTTACATCATTTTTAATCAGTAGAATATTATTAACGTAAAATACTAAGTACACCCATGTAGCTATTTCACTTTTCTTGTACCAACTTGGTTTATTCTTATTCTGATCAAATCCGTGTGAGCGGATTCCCTTGATCAAAATAGATATTCCAACCTGGATGCTTGCATCAGTCCATAAATGGACCGTTGCAACTTGCATTCCATATCTTCCTAACCTACTGACACAAAGCCTGGGGCGATATCATCCATATGTCCTTTCCAAATTCCTGTTAGGGAATAACTGTCTTGACATCCATCTACCAGATCTCCCAACTATAATGGGCTGTGATGGATTAAGACGATCCGTTATAGACTTAGGCATAGCTACCAATGAGATGGTTTTGACATAGTCAATCCCTTCTCCTTTGGTAACTAATCTAGCTACTTAAGTCTTAACCGGGTGCTCTTCTTATACACCTCCTACACCCTGAAGGGTGATAGTGCTATAAGTGTCAAGACTGTTCCAAGGGACATTGATGCAAGCTTGCCTCCATGGTCTTTTGTCAGTCAGAGCTATCGGAAGCTCCCACTACTTCTTCGTAGCTTTAGGGATCATCCTCCTGAAACTCTGGATTAACTATCAAAGTTTCTCCATAGTATCTTTCAGGAGCTCTGATAGTCCCACAACGACGAGGTGGTGGTGGTACAAAGTGAATCGTTTCTACAGTACCTGGTATACTAGTTTCTGTATCATCTGCTCCCACTACGTTTTCAGATGCGCACTCTCTACCAGTACCTAGTAGTTCACCCAGAACTACCTTACTGATAAACTTATGGTCTATAATATAATCCTGGTCTAGGTAGATGGTATTCATAAAAACGATTACCTTCCTAACCTCAAGATCATAAAACAGTCCACCTTATGCCTCATAAGGGTAACCTACAAACAGATATACCTAGAACTACACCTCCATCTAATCCCTCTTGCCCTTTTGCACAAGTGCAGGACAACCCTATATCTCGAGACACTATAGTGTCAGCTTTCGCTTAGACCATAGCTCTCTATAGATCTGAGGCACTGATCTAGATAAGAGATAGTTTCAGATATAAGCTACTGTTTTAAGGTACAACCCCACCAAAGGGTAGGTAGTACATTTGGCAATATTCATCATACTATGGACCATGTCAAACAGGGTCTGATTCCTTCTCTCGGAGACTTTATTCTGACTTGTCATCCTTGGAGCATTTAACTGGGAGCTAATCCCATGCTCCCTCAGGATCTTATGTAACTCGTCCGATAGTGACTTATTCCTTCGATTAAATCGAAGAGACTCCTATCATCTGGACGTTCTTGGAACCATAGACGTCAAAATTAACTAACTCCCATACCTTCGTGGCCCTTTTAGTTATTCTGCCTTCCAGATTACACTCATAGGTTAGAAGGATCTTCGATGATTCTGTGAACAGAAACTCGGCCTTCTTTCACCTCTGAATTTATCTAAGGCAGAATATCTAAATCAGAGGGGTCACAAATGGGATAGTTTCTCTGAAGGATTTAGATGAATTTAAATTAGACACTGCAGCTGTCATGAAATCTATTTCCGAATTAGGATTAAATATAAAGAGATTATTCTGATCTATTTCTCTAGTAATGAAGCTATCTATTTAGTTTAAGATACACACCAACGGTGCTGTCTAAAACTAAAAACTTCATTTACCAAGGAGGAAACAAAACTACATCTCTAAAGATCAAAATCCGTGTTTCGGAAAAACTAAGACAATCATATCTAACAGCTTCCGCAGCGGCTTATGGCATCAGTACCTATGTTAGGATTCCTTCACTATAAAGTAGCCTTCTGCTTTCCTTGAATCTCTGTAGACCCGAAGTCTACATTCCAAGAAGCATAAGAACTGCTACTAGATAGCGACTCAACTCCTAACATCCTGAGGCCATACTCAATCTTCAAATACCCCCTATGCTCGCCACAGCGGAAATACTTCCGTCCTTGGCGTTACCAGACTTAGGATTCCACACCAGTTTCTGCACTATAATAGTTTTCGATCTCTGATAAGTTACTTCCTTAGGTTCTTCTAAAGAAGGCATAGGTTAAGCACTAAAGGCTTTGCCTTTAATCTTGATCCCATCCTTTGTCTCTTGGAAATCTCCTTAGAAGTTCTGCGTTTATCATTTCTAACTTGTTAAAGCTAAAGTCTCTGATAACGCCTTCGAAGGTTCCAGACAATGATGCAAGACAGACGTCTTCCACCACCTCGTCATCCGGTACTATGTCTTTGGAATCTAGTTCGATCTGGAACTCAAAGATGTGTTCCCGAACAAGCATACCCTCAGACATCTCGGTACCGACAAGTATCTTAGTGGAAAAGCGATGAGTCGACTGACTTCGCCTTCCAGACATCTAATGCAAGTAAAACTTAATTAGAGAAGACCCGGCATATCTCTGACTCGCTTCTAAAGAGTTGTCCGCAAGTCTGCTATAACATAGCACTTGCACATCTCCTTAGACTCTCGCCAGTCTTCATATGCCCTAGTTAGTGCCCTAGTGATATCTGGACCCATTAGGTCTAATACAGGGATACTTAGATTACATGCCAATGTACGTTTTTACTACCCTATGCATAAGCTAAAGAAAGTGCTTCCACTCTACGTAGTTAGAGACCCGATAACTGGTTCTCTTATGGGATAACGGATAGGGGAACTATATGGTTGAATGAAAACGAATGCAAAATAACTTATTTTATGGATTTTTAAAATAAGCTAATTATATCCAAATGTCAGCGCTACCCTCACAGCGAAGACACCTCTATGGATTAATTAACCATGTATGTAAGATCTCGGAATCGACTACACCTGCCCTAGGGGGCATCATGCAGCGTCAATCCGCTTACACGGGCCTTTCCTTGACCCTATCCAAATCTGCCAACTAAGGGCTTTGATGGACCATGGTTGTCCTTTTGGCCAGTGCCACGTGATCCCCATTGTGCAAGCAACAGATGCCTCACGTTCACTTTGGATGCTTACCCACAAGCCTAAGCAATTACGGCACGGGAGTTCATGCGGCCCCCACTAGGGTGGGATAAAAAGCCCTTCTCTCCTGGCCCCGTAACCGCCATATCCTGAAGGAGACCGCTAAGTTATCTGGCATGGAAAAACATAACCCTCACCCTAGGGGGTGTCGAGCTACGCCCTTCCACCCAGACACAAAGCAGTTGGTTGTGGAGGCCAGAGGATCTCTACGAGTCCTCTTACACATCCCTTATTATAGTTGAGGGTTATTTAATGCAAGTATGAGTGTACACTAAGGTCACGACAACCTATACACTAGACCCTGGTCATACCGTGCTCCCACTAGCATTCAAGCCTTTCGCGAAGCATTAATCGATCTCAGAATATCATAGTCCCTGCCTCGAGTGGATTTCTCCACTCAAGGGTCACATTACATATCCCAAGAACATCGATGCTTTGCAAACTTGGCTATTACGCTAATGCCCTGGAGCCTAGCCTAAGGTCAGACTGTCAGGAAAGGTCTTCCACTACCATGGCGCCTTACTTATAAATTTGACGAATGATGTCATAGTAGAATTCCAACTCATTCTAGGTTTCGATGCTTGCCAAATAGGCACACCCGACTAATCGGGTGTTGACCTAATGGGGGCATAACCAAATGTGAGGAATTCATACTATCATCAAGGGTCAATTAAATGATAGGCGTCACTAGTGGAATCCTATCCTAATAAGGTCGCTAGGACCCGAGGGGAAAGGGCATCCCTCTAACAGAGATAATCAAATTATCGCATTGGGGTTCTCTACAGAAATATAAAGAACTACTGAAAGAAACAAGCACACAACTGAATTAAGTTCAGGGTCCGACCCCTGAACCTGACTGGCACAGCGTAGGCTCTCTGTCTCCTTCGCAAGGTTTCTTGATCCGGTGCAAGCCTCTGTATATGATCTCTTGATGCTTTCTGCCATTTGTCGTCATCGTGTACGCTTCGCCGGATCGCCATCGTCCTCCAAGGTTCCGCTCGTCCTCCCGGTGGTGGATCTTCACGGTAAGTCCTCCTCTTCAATCTGTAACCGAAAAAGATCTAGTACGCTTCGAGCAAGTGCTCGCTCGTACACAATTTCCTAGAAAGAAAAGGAAAACAAACCTAGCAAAAGCCTGAGAATCAAGGGTGGTAAATTTTTACCTCTTGCCCGACTATGGCTCTAAAATCTATCCACACACAGAAGAAAAAACATCCAGACAAATTCGCTAACACGGGGTCCGACCCCCGGTAGTAAGCATTCACATATCTAGATTAATTTTAGAAGCGGCGCCCTGCAAGAACGATTCATAGAACACACAAAATATACTATGCATGATCTACTCGTAGAACCCCGATGGCGGCACATACTATTCATGCGCGCACATGACGGTTTCATGAAAAACATGAAACGCACACCACTAGCGTAGCTCTGATATCAATTGTTGGAAATAAATCCATGGCAGAGGCCCGCAGCGGAAGCAAAGTGAAGGTCCGAGGACCGTGAGCGGTGTGCGTTGCATATCAAAATTTTTATCGAAACGATCTACATATGCGTGTATGAATCTAGCATGGCAACTACGCGAACCCCTAACGATGATCTAACGCGAAAGAACAATCTAGCATGTATGCATGTTCTAATTATGTTAGATCTACTTGTTAGAGATCATACCTGCGTGCGGAATCTTTCACCACGACAAATTTCTTCTTTGTCGATGGAGACGGGCTACGGATCTGCTCAACATAGCTTCGGTACGATGGCCATAACTTTCTGATCCGAACTCCGATTGGGCTGAAATTTGGAATGTAGGTAGCTAACTTCGAGACACAACTTTTGCAACAAGTTTCACGTCGTTTGGACTTCTGTAGCTCCCGAAATCACAGAAACAACATTGATTTTCTGTGCAGATTCTGGACAGCAAAAGGTTGCGGGAGACGCCTTCTAGTTCACCCGATCTCACACGATGCACGGCACCTCGTCGATGGATCTCTGAGTGCCTCCATACGACGAGCATTCTCCTTCTACGAAACACCACGTGAGGAAGACGAGTCGCCATCCAATGGCGCAAGCGAGGGATAGAGAGACGAGAGAGGAGATGCGAAGAGAGGAGAGGGGGTGGCTAGGGTTTCCCCATGGCTTGGGCCAGCCCTAGGGCTTGCATGGCTCATTAATTTCGTCCCCCCCCTCTCTCCCTATGCCTTATATAGGGTCGGCCTTATCCTTACGGATAAGCCTAGCGGATAGGATTGACTGATTCAAACCTCTCCCTATATATCTCTTCTTTTATCTCTATCTTTTCCTTGTTTTCGAAAACGGCCAAAACCAGCCCGTTTTCTGCGCCTCATGATCGGCCCTTTCATCGGAGGCAACAACCTCCTAAAACTAATAGGGCCGGCCTTGACCAGTCTCTCAACACTTAGGGCCGGCCCCCCTAGTGCATAGTGGCGCATGGTATGACTAAAATGCCCTTATACCACTAGTTGGCTGTTCCTCGTGTGCGAGACCTTGCAAGGCACACATAAGTGAAGTGCACCAGTGATTTCACTATTCTCTGAGGTCCCCATAGGGTGCCCCTAGTGAAGTCAACTAGTCAACTCGCAACATGTCCCGGTGCATCGCACCCATGTGGCAAAGTTCACTTATGACAAGGAATTGTTACATGCGTCTCTGCACTAACCTAGGGTTTCCCCTTAGTGCACACACGTAGCTACGCATCTACCGTGCACTAGTGCGAAGCACTCATGGAGCGTAGGCTTGGACTTCTAGCTTCCTCTAACTACGTTATGTGTTTCGAGGAGATGGTATAAGAACCGTATATAATGTCGATAAGGTGGAACCTTCAGGGACCAGGGTTCATGGCTTCCAACTCAGACTCGATCGACACACTACCCGAGTGTACCATCGATCCTCTGAGTCCGAGTTAACCTGCGTAGCCACCCAGAGTGCGACGCAGGCTGCACTCCAATTCCCCCGGACTTACTATGTTCTCCCTCATACCCCTGCTCTCCGCTTAGTATGGTAAACTCGTTGTCCCTCCACTGGTGCCATGATGCAACTCGAGCGGTGGAGAATACCGTCAGACTCGAGTGCTCATATGACTCGGTTCCTTCTAGGTTGACCACATATATCGTACCTCCGATTACTCTGACGAGCAACCGGATCCGTCATCAGTCCAACTGATGACCACCTGGCCAGGGTTTAATACGACGTAGGTCAGACCAAGGAACGCACCTCCCGTTAGGGGTGTGGATAGCCTGCAGGAGTGACACGCTGATGCAACGCCAGCCGGGTAACCCAGTACACCGTGGTTTTGGATCACTGCATCCGGATCCTCACACATTGGTGCGCCAAAGCACCACACAACTGGTTAGTCCACCAGACATGGTTCCTCAGGGTTTAGGACCGTTTTACCCTAAGCAGAAACACGGTTTAGTGCACCGATGTCTGCTCATCGATCTGTGCACCGTGTTGGTTCCGTTTCGGCCACAGACACTGTGCCTGGTAATGACCGTGGTGGAGACACCCACGCTCTGTCATCCCAACAGCTTATCCTGATAGGGCGACCAACCCTTATCAGAGCTGCGAACGTATTTAGGTTATATGGGACCAATCCCTTGAGTCTCCCACTCAAGTGGATTACCATGTAGCCATGGCTCTCTGTTCTGTAATCAGAACACGTACTAAGGTACGTACCAATATGCATTCCTATACTATCAACCATACATAGCTAAACTATAGGTTTTACGAGCTGTAGACCTCACCAGTTCTAACACCAACCTATACTCTGATATAGACTCAAACACTATGCTTTTGCCTAGAGATCAAGAAATACCACCCTTGGTTAAGATGTTCCACGTGGCTCCTTCTTAAGAACTATCATTCGGGTTACAACGACTAACTCTAAACCTAAACATTATAGCACATCAGAGTTCTAATACAATCATACGCATACGACATATAGATTGATTCACGATTCTCGATCAATCAAAAACTCAATCATAGACAGTTCTTAGTTACAGATCAATCCCTCAAACAAAACCAGTTCCCCAAGTATGATTAACCCTAGGTCCTTATCCTTAGAAATAATCGCTATACCACCACTAGCTACTACGATAATTCTATCGACTCAATATCAATACAATCTCTAGAAAACATTCTAACACCACTAGAGTCTAAACTTTCCGAAGAAATAATCGCAAGACACGAACCACATCCTAACAAAACCCCTAGGAACATATCCCTAAGCTCTGATACCAGCTTGTAACATCCGCCCCAAACACATAAGATATTGTCCGCTTTGCCCATGCCCGCACGAGAACTTCCCAGGAAGGTCACCCATCCTGGTACTACTCTTGCCCGAGCACGCTTAACTATGAAGTTCTTACGAAATCCATAGCGGCGCACGGTTTTAAAACGCGTCTTCTATGTTTGGGAGGGGAAATTATATAAGTAGCTCAGGATCTCCTTCTCTCCAGGCGATGTGGGGCTAACTCATATCCTTGTACACCTCACCCCACCTCACCTCACCTCACCTCACCTCATCCATCTTGGCATTCCCGCCTCAGGAGTCTTGGCTCTTGGCCACGTCCTTGTGTAGGGTTAGACCCCCCCATCCCGAGGAGAACCAGCTCTGATACCAGCTGTCACGCCCCAGAAATCTGGAGACTGATCCCTGGGGTGTGAGGTGAGAAAAAGATGGGATTTTGGGTCTGGTCAATTAATTACACCAATTTGGGTTCTCACAGGGCTTATACGCTCTCTAATATGAAAAACAAGAAGGAGAGAGAAACAAGAGGGGAATCTTTAAAATTTGATTTTTCAAAAACATTTTTATTAAAAAAACAAAGAAAGAGAAATATCAATAGAGAGAAGACATTATCTAGTAAGGCTCGACCTTCGAAAGACATATCCTCTCAGTATGAGTGACCTATCGGTGCCACTACATGCTGACAGGAGTCTATCTGAGGGAGCACGAGGCTCAAGCCTCCTACGGCTAGCCAAGTGGTTTTACCCACTACCTAACACTCGGGTGCACCAGTCTAGGGTTCCTATCTACAAGGTTAATCAATTTAGTCATTTATATGCACTTATATTTTCATCATGATTTATCCTAGGCTTGGGGCCTTGAGGAGAGACCTACCCAAAAGAATTCAGCTGGAACCATTGCAACTACAATCATAGAATACTAACTAACTAATAAGAACTCTTATTCCAATACAATTACAATGTCTAAAGAGAAAAGACGACAAAAAGGACGTACTAAGCAGAAAGGTAAAGCTGCAACTCTAACTCCGCCTCTGGACTCCTACTGCTACACCTGAGCCTCCAGACCTGCAACTGAGCCTACTCGTGGGAAAGAGTAGCCCCCAATAGGAAATTGGGAGATTAGCCAAATTAATGGCTAGTGACATCCTAATAGTCTATAATAATATGAGACGACCAATTGTAATAAATTAAGATAAAATCTAGCAGTTCTAGTATGATCAATGTTTGTAGAATGATACCTAAACCTATCAATAGTCTATATTCACATGTAATTCCTACTGTCACTAAGTTATCTAACATAAAGTCCATTCAATATTCTACAGCATTAAAGAATAAATTAAATAAGACATTCATCTAAAGTCACAAGATCATCATGTAAATAGTCATACAATTCTAAATTCATATAACGATAAAACACACACTATCAAAATGTGAACCTCGGATATTTTGTTCATCCTGCCCCCGGTCGGGCATTACTATAGGGCCTTTTATTTCGATGTAAAGGGCCAACTCTCTCGCCGTGCATCCACCAACACCATGCACTAGTCACCCAGATGATCATAAGGGGTTTCCCGTCTTTCACGGTGGAGCTCTACCGCCCAACTTGCTTTACTATGGGGACTTCAACTCCCCAGGACAGGGCTGCTAGGCCAATCCCTACTCGAGGGCACCTCCTATTGGCTTTACCACAACCCTTGCCCGTGACCCCTAACCTACTTAACTTCGGCTGTACGCGCAGGGTGGTTCACGGCCCTTGCGCGCACGGGGTCCCTACCTTCTAACCAGGTAGATTCGCATATAACATATTTCAACATATACAATGAAGCTACAAAAAGTCTATTTAATGTTTAACAATTTCCAACAAATTACCCCTGGTCCCGTACTGCTCTCGCAACCCATGCGACATAATAAATCAATAAAGTAAGACACTCATCCCAGTGACTCGTGTGCTAGGGTTGCCATACTCCTCTCAGGAGGGTGGGCCCTGATAGTTATTAGTTATTCAATTTATTGTTTAATATTTAAGGGAATCCTAATTACGGTGTCCATACAATCAAAAGCAATCATTATTATCATTCTATTAATATTTTAAGCATGCGTCGCCGGACTCGCAACTCCGCATGCAAGGCGGGGTCCACTTGACCACATGCGACGATGCCCGGCGGGGCCCGCATGCAGTGTCATGGACACCTACCCTTAGTCATTCTCATTTCCCACTATTAAAGACCACGCAAGGGTAGTAGATGTCACCTGGCTGTCGATTACACATGACTCCTGCTAGCTGCCTCTGATCCGTCTCCGTTGGATTACCACAATCACAGTCTGATAATAACCACAGCTCCGCATCACAACTCTATCGATTAAAACAAAAGAATCTACGATGAGGGTTCTATGCCAAGGATAGTCGGGCACCCTCGATAGGGGACCAATATTGAGTCGACAGCACGCAAATCCGTGCGACTGAAGAACTCGATCCTAAACCATACTAAGGTCAATTAAGTAAACAGAAGCTAAACCTACTTATCGAATCGGGCTCGAAGAACCCTTTCCGATGGTTCCAGTTTCGCTGGAATCCGACTTCGGTCGAATGGTTTCGGGTCAAACCACGTAGAACCGGTGAAACCGATCGCATGGTTGGTTCACTAGGGTAGAAGAGGTTCTAAGGACATATTCTAGGTTTAAAAGGTAGGACTCAAAGTTTTGAGCATGATGCCGCTGGTTTCGTCCGAATCCGAGTTTGGACGATGAAACAGCGGTCAAACCACGGTACCGCGATAATATCGGGTCCAAGGATAAAACAGGGTATTAAACAGTATAAATACTATTCTAGACCATGACCAACAGGTAGTATTTTCCGAGCCGGTCGAAATGGTGCTAGTTTCGTCCAATTCCGAGTTCGAACGGAGAAATGGCAGTCGAACCAAAATCGTCTGGTTCACGGGTCTGGTTCAGGTGAACCAGACCGGTTCACTGCATGGGTTGGGTCTGCTGGGTCAGGTCGGGTCTGCAGTGGGAAGTCGGGTCGGGTTCAGGGTTTAATAGGATCGGGTCTGGGGTTTAATTAAAATATGGGAAATTACTGTTTTGCCCCCCCCATGTTCATCTTCTCCACGAGAACAGCGGGGGGGGGGGCTGGTTCTGTGCACCGGCGGCCGACGGGAGGGGCGGCCTGGAGCGCCGGCGAGCGCTCGGCCAGCCTCTCCCGCACCACCCCCACAGAGGAGGCACGGTGGGAGGCGGCCGGAGCGGCCGTCGGTGCCCGAGATCGAGCTCGGCCGGAGGGGGCTCGCGCGGGGTTGCGACCGGACCGGATGTCGGTGGTCGCCGGGGATCGTCGAGAGGGGCTCGGTTGCGGCGGCGGTGTCCACCCGTGCGGGCCGCGACAAGAGAGGAGGAAGGGGGTCGCGGAGGAGATGGGAGGTGGAGGGGCTGACCTGGGGGTGTAGGTGCGCTCGCCGGTGCTCCGGCGAGGGGCGGGTCGGGGTGTTCCGATCCTCTCCCTCCATCTCTTCTTCTTCTCTCTCTCTGTCTCCCGTTCTCTCTCTTCTTCTCCCGTCCTCTCTCTCTCTCTATTTCTCCCGTTCTCTCTCTCTCTTCCTCTCTCTCTATTTCACGTTCTCTCTCTCTCTCTCTACTACGTCCTTCTCTCTCTCTCTCCTGTTCTCTCTCTATTTCTCTCCCTCTCTCTCGGTTCATATATAAAGGGGGCCGCGGGGGGCTGTTATGATAGGGGTTGGGGATAGGGTCGGTTAAGGCGAAGGGATAAGGAAAGAAAGATAGGGATCGGTACATCATCCCAATCCTGTCCGATAATTCCCATCCGAATTTTGGATTTTAATAACTGGGGAGGGAGGTCAAGAGAGCCTAAATTATGCTAGGAGACCGGGAGGTAGGCTCTAGGGCTGGTCGGGCTCGGTCCCGAGCCCTGAACCGGGCTCGGTTGGAATCCGGGCACGATTCGTCCATCAACCGGGCTGAAAAGAATAATTACTTGTAACTATCAAACCGGAAGTCGGAATAGGGCCCGAGAGGATTCGTTGGAAAAGTCTGGCTGCAAAAAGACGAAACTAGCCATTGAGGATTTCTATTATTCTCAAATCTAACACCACAGGTGTTACACGCTAGAGCCATCGCGTTTAGAAGTTCAGCATGTCTGCACAGCCACTAAGCCCTAGCCGGCTCGGCGGGGAAAGAAGACAAAACGAATGGCTCTCAGGTGGGTTTGATGGTGCACAAACGCAGCCGGTGTTGGTCGGATGATTCCTTACAAGGATCACGGTAAGGTCGTCAATGGAGGTGAGGTCAAGGGGTGGCTTGTATGCATACGGCTATGGCTGCATGGTTGCGGTGCTGATGTATTTAGGAGGGGAGAAACAAAGGGAGGAATGAAGGGGTTGGCCTATCTCGACAGGGAACAGGTTATCGGGGCCTCGTTTGCTCTTCTCCTCTTCTCTCGATCTCGATCTCTTCTCCTCTCTTGATCCCTTGACAACTCCTCACGATCTCACAATCATAACCGAAGAGGAGATGGGTTTTCAGCCAGATAAAGGGGAGATTAATTCGTGCATGACTTGGGGTAGTTAATAGGTACTTGAGGGATACGTTGCTTATGGGATGAGGAGATTAATTCGTGCATGACTTGGGGTAGTTAATACTTGTGGGATACGTTGCTTATGGGATGAGGAGATTAATTCGTGCATGACTTGGGGTAGTTAATAGGTACTTGAGGAATACGTTGCTTATGAGATGAGATTAATTCATGCATGACTTGGGGTAGTTAATAGGTACTTGAGAGATACGTTGCTTATGAGATGAGGAGATTAATTCGTGCATGACTTGGGGTAGTTAATAGGTACTTGAGGAATACGTTGCTGATGGGATGAACTTGATTACCAGACTTGGAAATATTTCAAATCTTTGGAAATCCATAAAGGCAATTAAAGAGGAGTGGTCAACTTGGGCCTCCCTCTCTCTAAGACCAAGCCTAGCAAAAGAGAGGAATCGACCCGCCTCACAAATAAGCCAGGTTCGAAACTGGAGATCTTCCCAATAAGAAAACAAAACGGCTAAGAAAAAGCCCCGTCTAGAAACCAATATAGGAAATAAAAAAAAATAAATAAATAAAATAAATAAATAAAAAAAACCCGGAGTGCTACAACATAACCCCCTAAAAGAGAACTTCGTCCTCGAAGTTCAACCAGAAAACCCTTCGAAAAGATTGGGATACTGAGTCTTCATCTCCGACTTGAGCTCCCAAGTAGCTTCCTCGGGAGTACGGTGTTGCCACAACACCTTGACAATACGGATGGTCTTGGTGCACAATACCCGATCTTCAGCTGCCAAAATCTGCATCGGACGCTCCTCGAAAGTCACGTCCTCACTGAGACTCAACCCCTGCCAGTCAAGAACGTGTGACGAGTCCGGCTCATACTTTCGGAGCATCGACACATGGAAAACCTGGTGGACACTGGAGAGCTGAGGTGGCAACGCTAAACGGTATGCGACATCCCCAACTCTATCAAGTATCTTAAAAGGACCAATGAACCGGGGTGCTAGTTTCCCCTTCCGCCCAAACCTAATGAGACCTCGTCGCGGGGAAACCTTCAAGAACACCCGGTCACCTGCCTCAAACTACAATGCTCACCGCCGAGTATCTGCGTAGCTCTTCTACCGGTTCTGAGCTGCCCGCAGACGCTCTCTGATCCCCTGGATCTTCTCCGACATCTCCTGGACCATCTCTGGTCCTAGCAAGTGTGGGGGAAAATCTTCGTGCCGACCCGAAGACTTCGCCGCACCAATCAATTTGAAGGGTCCGAGTCGAAGATCGTTGTTCGATCTGTTGATTGGAGTTGTCTTTCACAATACACAAGCAGAGAGAGATATGCAATCAGAGAGTTGACGCGAGAGATGTGATCTCGGAGTTCGGCCGAATCCTACGTCTCCGTGCTATAGGGAGCAACCCGAATTCATTAACACTTGTATTGAAGTGATCTCGACAGGCCGAGTATCACTGAAACCACTCTGATCTCTTCTAAGGAGAGAAGAAGATCAAAAGAGGTGGAAGAGGGAAAACTGAGAAATTCTAGAGCTCTGGGTTCTGAAAATCAGATCTCAGAAGTGGAAATCGAATTTTCGGATCTCTTTACATTCGAAGGCTCTGCTATTTATAGGATTCTCTGGTGGTAAATGGCGGTTTTCTGTTGTCGTATCTGGGGATCCTCCAGGTAAGGCTGGTGGGCTCCGCTGCCGTCTTAGGGGGCCCACCAGGCAGGGCCGGTGGGTCCCACGGTAGTCTTCGGGGGCCCACCAGGCAGGTCTGGTGGGTCCCTCGGAAGCCTTCATGGGACCACCGGGCAGGGCCGGTGGGTCCCGCGGTAGTCTTCGGGGGCCCACCAGGCAGGGCCGGTGGGTCCCGCTGTGGTACTCGGGGGCCCACCAGGCAGGGCCGGTGGGTCCCGCTGTTGTCTTCGAGGGCCCACCAGGCAGGGCCGGTGGGTCCCGCTGTTTGCAGACTTTTTGCCAAAATTTGCACCCACAGTTACCCCCTCCAAGTTAGCTAAGAGGCCACCTTGGCTGGCTTGGATTCGTGGTGCAAAGCTAACGACCCCTTGTCACATACGCAGAGGAGCTTTGTCGAGTGTTAGCGTTTTTTGAAAATAAGATTTTCATCGGTCAACTTCTGACCGATCGGTCAAGTTTGACCGATCGGTTGAATTTGACCGATCGGTCAAGTTTGACCGATCGGTTGAATTTGACCGATCTGTCAAGTTTGACCGATCGGTTAAATTCAACCGGTCAAGGTTGGAGTGATCGGTCAGAAAATACAGTTTTCTGACCGATCCAGTAGAAAATCGACCGATCGGTTGAATTTGACCGATCGGTCAAGTTTGACCGATCGATTGAATTTGACTGATCGGTTGAATTTGACCGATCGGTCAAGTTTGACCGATCGGTTAAATTCAACCGGTCAAGGTTGGAGTGATCGGTCAGAAAACACAGTTTTCTGACCGATCTAGTAGAAAATCGACCGATCGGTTGAATTTGATCGATCGGTCAAGTTTGACCGATCCAGTAGAAAATCGACCGATCGGTTGAATTTGACCGATCGGTCAAGTTTGACCGATCGGTTGAATTTGACCGATCGGTCAAGTTTGACCGATCGGTTAAATTCAACCGGTCAAGGTTGGAGTGATCGGTCAGAAAACACAGTTTTCTGACCGATCCAGTAGAAAATCGACCGATCGGTTGAATTTGACCGATCGGTCAAGTTTGACCGATCGGTTAAATTCAACCGGTCAAGGTTGGAGTGATCAGTCAGAAAACACAGTTTTCTGACCGATCCAATAGAAAATCGACCGATCGGTTGAATTTGACCGATCGGTCAAGTTTGACCGATCGGTTGAATTTGACCGATAGGTCAAGTTTGACCGATCGATTAAATTCAACCGGTCAAGGTTGGAGTGATCGGTCAGAAAATATAGTTTTCTGACCGATCCAGTAGAAAATCGACCGATCGGTTGAATTTGACCGATCGGTCAAGTTTGACCGATCGGTTGTATTTGACCGATCGGTCAAGTTTGACCGATCGGTTAAATTCAACCGGTCAAGGTTGGAGTGATCGGTCAGAAAACACAGTTTTCTGACCGATCCAGTAGAAAATCGACCGATCGGTTGAATTTGATCGATCGGTCAAGTTTGACTGATTGGTTGAATTTGACCGATCGGTCAAGTTTGACCGATCGGTATAATTTGACCGATCGGTCAAGTTTGACCGATCGGTTAAATTCAACCGGTCAATGTTGGAGTGATCGGTCAGAAAACACAGTTTTCTGACCGATCAAGTAGAAAATCGATCGATCGGTTGAATTTGACCGATCGGTCAAGTTTGACCGATCGGTTGAATTTGACCGATCGGTCAAGTTTGACCGATCGGTTAATTTCAACCGGTCAAGGTTGGAGTGATCGGTCAGAAAACACAGTTTTCTGACTGATCCAGTAGAAATTCGATCGATCGGTTGAATTTGACCGATCGGTCAAATTTTGACCGATCGGTTAAATTCAATCTGTCAAGATTGGCGGGATCGGGCAAAAAACCAAGTTTTTTGCCTGATCCAGTAGAAAATCGACTGATCGGATGAATTTGACCGATCGGTCAAGTTTGACCGATCGGTTAAATTCAGCCGATCAAGGTTGGCGGGATCGGGCAAAAGCCAAGTTTTTTGCCTGATCCAGTAGAAAATCGACTGATCGGATGAATTTGACCGATCAGGTCAAGTTTGACCGATCGGTTAAATTCAGCCGGTCAAGGTTGGCGGGATCAGGCAAAAAGCCAAGTTTTTTGCCTGATCCAGTAGAAAATCGACTGATCGGATGAATTTGACCGATCGGTCAAGTTTGACCGATCGGTTAAATTCAGCCGGTCAAGGTTGGCGGGATCGGGAAAAAAGCCAAGTTTTTTGCCTGATCCAGTAGAAAATCGACTGATCGGATGTATTTGACCGATCGATTAAATTCAGCCGGTCAAGGTTGGCGGGATCGGGCAAAAAGCGAAGTTTTTTGCCTGATCCAGTAGAAAATCGACTGATCGGATAAATTTGACCGATCGGTCAAGTTTGACCGATCGGTTAAATTCAGCCGGTCAAGGTTGGCGGGATCGGGCAAAATGCCAAGTTTTTTGCCTGATCCAGTACAAAATCGACTGATCGGATGAATTTGACCGATCGGTTAAGTTTGACCGATCGGTTAAATTCAGCCGGTCATGGTTGGCGGGATCGGGCAAAAAGACAAGTTTTTTGCCTGATCCACTAGAAAATCGACTGATCGGATGAATTTGACCGATTGGTCAAGTTTGACCGATCGGTTAAATTCAGCCGGTCAAGGTTGGCGGGATCGGGCAAAATGCCAAGTTTTTTGCCTGATCCAGTAGAAAATCGACTGATCGGATGAATTTGACCGATCGGTTAAATTCAGCCGGTCAAGGTTGGCGGGATCGGGCAAAAGCCAAGTTTTTTGCCTGATCTAGTAGAAAATCGACTGATCGGATGAATTTGATCGATCGGTCAAGTTTGACCGATCGGTTAAATTCAGCCGGTCAAGGTTGGCGGGATCGGGCAAAAAGCCAAGTTTTTTGCCTGATCCAGTAGAAAATCGACTAATCGGATGAATTTGACTGATCGGTCAAGTTTGACCGATCGGTTAAATTCAACCGGTCAAGGTTGGCGGGATCGGGCAAAAAGCCAAGTTTTTTGCCTGATCCAGTAGAAAATCGACTGATCGGATGTATTTGATCGATCGGTCAAGTTTGACCGATCGGTTAAATTCAACCGGTCAAGGTTGGCGGGATCGGGCAAAAAGCCAAGTTTTTTGTCTGATCCAGTAGAAAATCGACTGATCGGATGAATTTGACCGATCGGTCAAGTTTGATCGATCGGTTAAATTCATCAGGTCAAGGTTAGGTTTCGAACCTGCCCATTCGAGGTGGCAGTATAGCCTGTTCTTTCTGCGTGATCTTCGGACAGAGCCTTGAACGTTGATGGAGTTTGATTTTTTCTGCTTTGAATCTTTGGTTTGTTTGAATGGTTTTTCGAACCGGTGGTCCAGTTCACTTGGACCGGTGGTTTGCTTGGACCAGTGGCTTATATGGACCGGCGGTCTGACGCTTCGTCTGGTTCGAAGGTTCGCCTGGTTTTGTGCTTACTACGGATAGATGCCATGTGTACCTGCAAAAACACACGATTTGATATGGTGATGACACGTGTCATCTCGATTTGTATGTCTAATTCCCTCAGGATACTTAAGCTTCTCTGGCTGTCATTTTCGCCTCACGCTTTCAGAAATTTTTCGAAGTCCAGAACTTTTGTTTCCAATTTCTCGTTCTCTGTTCTTTGCTCTTTCTCGATCGATCGAATGGCCTCCTCGGGTAATTCGAAGAAGATGAGCGCAGTCCCCTCGAAGAGGAAGGGGAAGGAGATTGCTGAGGTCTCATCCACTCCCAAGGGCCGTGGCAAGGGCAAGGAGGCACTTGTGGAGTTGGGCCAACTGGGCAAAAGACACGCTGGAGTTGGATTCGCTTCCGCTCCCTCAAGGCCAGAGCACATCCCGAAGGCAAAGTTTGTCTTGGGCCCCATGACGTCTCTGACAGAGGAGCCTGCCTACGTCTACAACACTGGTGGCCAGCTTACCGACAAAAAGAGGGCAAAGTGGCAAAAGTTGCTGGCGTGCTTTACAGAGGGGAAGATCCGGCTGTCACTGCCAGGGGTTCTATCTGGTTTTGGCATCGACAAGCAGACAGTGTTTGTGAATGTTGCCAGCATGGAGCAGGTGATGGGGACAGTGGTCTCTGTGGGCCAACTAAACTGCGACCTTCATCTTCCGCTGCTGCCGTTTGCCGCGAGGCTGCTAAATAGCTTCGGCCTTTGCCCAGGACAGCTCACCGGCAATGCGTGGAGGATAATCTACGCCTTCTGCCGCGTAGAGTCTGATTTTCAAAAGGAGCTTAAGGAGTGCTACTCCAGCCTCCCAGACGACGAAGAGGCCCGGATTGAATTGGGCTACTTCTTCTATCATTATCGATGGGCTTCAAGGAAAGACAACCCTTTCTTCAATTTGACAGGGGTTTCTGCTCTACGCCCCCTCACCGACACGGTCGCTTCTGACAAGCTGTACACTGAGTGGCCGCTCTCTGTTGCTGGTGCCTGGACTCCTCTTTCAGTGGCAGAGACTCCTCGCTACGTGAACAAGGAGATCAAGATGTATTACACAGGAGGAGAGATGGCTTGGCCTTCGGAGCGGGTTGGGGCCATCGACAACCTTTTCCTGGAGCTGACCTGCGGCACCAGATCATGGAAGCAGTTTTCAAACTGCCCCGTAAGGTATGGTAAGGCCAATCTCCTTCACCGATCGCAGGCCAGATACGAAGACAATGAGGTCTTGTACTCAGACTACGAGGAGGATCCTTAGTCTGGCAAGATTATCAGAAAGATTAGAATCGAGAAGAAGGCCTACGGTGCAAGGCGTCGATTGCCCACCTCTGAGGAAAAGCTGGTGATACAGAGGGGCCCAGCGAAGAAGAAAAGGAAAATCCTCATCAACCAGAAGGAAGATGAGGACAAAGAAAAGGAGGAAGATGAAGAAGAAGAGGAAAAGAAGAAGGAAAGCGAGGAGGAGGAAGAAGAAGACACCGAGAATGGCAGCAACGGCAACGGCGGTGACGATGATGATGAAGAAGACGGGGGTGGTGAGGATGATCTTCCTCCCACCCCCTCTGGTGGAGATGGTAGAAATGGGGGTGGTGAGGAAGTAGTTCCTCCCACCCCCACTGGTGGTGATAAAGGACAAGGGGGTGGTGGGGATGAACTTCCTCCCACCCCCACTGGTGGTGCAGAAGAAGAAGATTCTCTGCCTATTCCCATCGATGAGGCTAAGGCCCGTCGCATGGAGGAGGTCATGGATGTGGAGGGCGACGGCCACAAGATGGTTCCCGCCTACCATTTCGAGGAATTGAAGAAGCGCCCGGTGCGCTTGAAAATCAAGTTCTCAGGGAGTGGTGGGGTTGGAAGCAACCCCACACCCCTCGACCAAATTCCTCCAGTCACTCCCCGCATTGAAGAAGCAACTACGAGCGGGGGTTTGGAGGTTGAGCAACCTCCACCCCCCTCTCGCTCTTTGGTCGAGGAGGTGGCTGCCCTCATGGATGGGATTGATAAGCCAGGCGAGCTGCAAGAGGAAGGGGGTGTCTCGCCTCCCCAGGGTGCTCCTTCTCCTATTCACTTGGAGAGGAAGAGCCGTGTGGGCGATGGGGCTCCCCAACCCCAGCTAGAGCCAACTCCCACTAAGGAGAAGTCGACCCCTCAGGGTAAGAGCTCCGATCGTGGGAAGGGAAAGGCTCCTCGAGTCGATGTCTCAGGTACCTGCAATAATTTTGCCTTGATTAACTTGCCTTCGAAGTTTGAATTTATTCTAACTCTTTGAACTTTTGTGTTTATTGTAGGTACGCTTGCTGGCTCGACTCAGAAAATAAAGAACTTGGGTGAGGTTGACATCAACCACCCAACTGTTGTGATCCGGAAGCTCTGCAACCTTCCGAAGGCTACTCTGGATGAAGCCTTCAATAGGCTTGAAGTAGTGGTAAGTGTCTCTGCTTGGTCGATCGTTGGAGTTGTAGTTTCAGAATAATTCTAACTCTTTTGTTTCTTTGCAGAACTCAGCAGTCTTGAAATTTGCGAGCAAGCTTTTCAGGAAAGCAGGAGAAAGGGATGCTTCAGCTGAAGTATCCCGTTTGACTGCTGAACTGGAGGCTGCAATTGAAGAGAGAGATAATCTGAGGGAACTTCTCTCCTCCAAGAAGGAGGCTTTGAAAGCCAAAATCGAGGCTCTTCGCAAGGAGAAGCTCGAAAGCAAGGGCTGGCAGAACGGCTACGAGGCCCGGGGTCACAAACTCGAGGAGTTGAAGAATCGATTTTTCAAGATTGAGAACTTATCCTTCGATCGAGTGACTCGAATAAAGGAGTTGGAGGCTGAACTTGCTGCAAGGGATGCTGCTCTTGCAGCTAAGGAGACAGCCTCAGCTGCCAGGGAGGAGGCCCTCAAAAAGGAGCTAGAGCATATACGTGCTGAATGCACGAGTTTCAGGGAGACGGCAGAGAAGGCGGTGGAAGCACTCAGGGTCCACGCTAGCAGCGTCCGATCTTCTAAGGCTTCAGTGGCGAGCAAAGCTCGTGGTGGATCCGAGGGAGAGAAGTCGCGCGCGTAAAGTGTGGCCAAGCCTTGAGATCTTCCATCTTCTTTTTTGTCGTTTGAACTTGTAAACTCTTTGATATGTAACAGCTCACTCCTGTACTTAGCAAATTTTTGATAATAGAGATCCTTTTGGTGTTTGAAAATTGAATGTATCTGGTATTGAATTCTTTGAATGTTGAGTTCTGGAATATTTATTTGAATGATTGAATATTCATACACTTGAAAAATAAGGGGTGGAGTCGCAACTCAATCACCCGAATTTGTTAAGTAACTCGAAAATTAAAGGTTGTTGCGATGCACAACTTGAAATCGTTAACATTTATATGTGAGGGGTTGAGTCGCAACTCAAGTACCCAAACTTGTTAGACGATATTGAATTTGAAATTGAAGGTCATTTAACAGTTGTGAGTAAGGGGCAGTGTCGCAACACAAAGATCCCAAACCTGTTAAATAGACGTAGTAATTTGAAGGTTGTGTTGTAGCACAACCTGAAACCGTTTAACATTTGCCTGTAAGGGGTTGAGTCGCAACTCAAACACCCAAACTTGTTAAACGACCTGGTAATTTGAATATAGACGATTTGAAACTGCTTCAGAACTTGAATTGAAAAGCTGAACATTTGCACACTTGAACATTTGAAAGAGAACTTTATTCATCATGGTATTTACATCATGGATAGAACAATTTAAGGTGCCTAGCATTCCAAGCTCGTGGCAGTCTTTTCTCTTCTGGTGAAATCAGCCGGTAAGACCCTTTGCCTCCTACTGATTCGACAATATATGGTCCTTTCCAGTTGGGAGCAAGTTTCCCACTGCTGTGTTCCTTCGTGTTGTAGAAAACTGCTCTGAGGACCAGACTGCCAATTGGGAATTGCCTTTTGTAGACTTTTAGATCGTAGGCTTTCTTGATCTTTTGTTGATACTTGGCCACGCAAAGGGACGCTCGATCTCTTAATTCTTCAGAGAAATCCAGATCATTGATGCGAAGCTCTTCATTGATTCCTTCTTCAACTGCCCTGGTCTTCAAAGTATTTGATATATTCTCTGTTGGGAGTACTGCTTTCGATCCATACATCAAACGGAAAGGTGAGAACCCTGTGGATCTTCTTGGAGTTGTGCGATATCCCCAAAGAACTTCAGGTAGGACTTGTTCCCACAATCCTTTCTTGTCGTTGAGCTTCTTCTTGAGTATACCAAGAATAGCTTTATTGGAGGCTTCAGCTTGACCATTGCATTGAGGATATCTTGGAGCTGAATAAAAGAGTTTGATCCCATTGTTTAGACAGAACTCTCAAAACTTGTCGGAGTCAAATTGAACTCCATTGTCAGAAACAAGAACTTGAGGTGTACCGAACCTTGAGAAGATGTTGTGCCGAATAAATTTGATCACTTCATCATCGGTCTCTCGGAAGAGTGGCACAGCTTCAACCCATTTGGTGAAGTAATCCGTGGCTAGCAGTAGATACTTCTTCTTGCTTGGAGTTGGTGGGAAGGGACCCAAGAAGTCCAACCCCCACTGATGGAAAGGCCATGGACTTGATAGTAGGTGAAGCTCATCTGCAGGAAGATGAATAGCACGAGTGTGTCGTTGGCATGGCTCACACCTTTGAACTAATTGGCGAGCATCTTTTGCCATTGTAGGCCAGTAGTAGCCTTGCAATTTTGTCTTGGCTTCAAGTGATCTTCCTCCCGAATGATTCCCGCAGGCCCCAGAGTGGATATCAATCAAGATTGCCTTTGCTTGTTTGGGACCAACACACTTGAGCATCACCCCGTTGTGAGATTTGAAGTATAGTTCTTCTCCTTGAATGGTATAGCATGGAAGCTTTCTTTGAAGTTTTCGGGCTTGAGTTGGATCTTCTGGCATTTTGCCGTTTTTGAAGAAGTCAAAAATAGGCTGCCTCCAATCTCCAAACTCACTTGTAGTAGTGAGGTTCAATGTCAGTTGATCTCCACCCCCAGATCTTTTTGCAGTATCAAGGATCTGTTGTTCGGGGGTGGTCTTGGGTACTTCTTGATAACTGATTTGTATTTGTCTTCCACCAAGTGAGTCTCCAAGAACTGAGGCAGCATTGGCTAAGGCATCTGCTTCTCGATTCTCTGCTCTTGGGATTTGAATGAATTCAGTATCAGTAAAACGTTGCTGAAGACGTCGTACTAAGGCTAAGTAGAGCTGCATTCTCTCTTCACGAGCTGTGTATTCCCCATTGATTTGCCTTATGATCAGCTGGGAATCGCTATAGACGATGATTCGATCTACCCCCAGGGATTCAGCCATTTCGAGTCCGGAAATGAGTGCTTCGTATTCGGCTTCGTTGTTGGTGGCATTGAATTCGAGGAGAGTGGCTTTTTGGAGATGATCAAGTTCGGGGGATACCAAGACTATCCCAGTTCCCGAACCGATCACACTTGAAGCTCCATCAGTATAAAGCTTCCATAGAGGATTTGTGGCAATAGCCTCGAGGCTTGGATTGGTTTTTGTTGCAAGATTGATTGGAGAATTAGCCTCATCTTCCAAGCGCATGTCGACATCTTCTTCCCAAGAGATGGGGTCTTCAACCGGAAAGTCAGCTAGAAAATCAGCAATGGCCTGACCTTTGATGGAAGTGCGAGATTTGAATTGAATCCCAGAGAGCTCATTTCGATTACCCTTTTGGTCATTCGACCAGCTCGACCAGCTTTGTCAACGATATCTTTGAGTGGGTGTTCTGAGGTGATAGTGATCTGATGAGAGACAAAATAGGGTTAGAGGCGACGCGATGCAGTGAGCAAGGCCAGAATGACCTTCTCAGTTTTGGAGTAACGAGTCTCAGCCGGAAGAAGAGTATGACTGATGTAATAAACTGGATGTTCAATGCCTTCTCTTCTACTAACTAGGACCGCACTGATTGCTTGATCGGTCACGGCGAGATAGAGCCATAAATCTTCTTTGGGAAGAGGAGCCTTCAGGATAGGAGCTTGCACCAGATATTTCTTGATGCTTTGAAAAGCCTCTTCGCAAGTTGAACTCAATCCCGATGTATCTGCCTTTCGCAGTTTGTCGAAAAGAGGCTTATATTTGTCGGAAGACTTTGAGATGAACCGATTAAGGGCAGCAAGTCTTCCAGTGAGACGTTGCACTTCTTTCCGATTGGTAGGTGATGGCATGTCGAGGATGGCTCGCATTTGGTCGGGGTTGGCTTCAATGCCCCTCCTGGTCACAAGATGTCCCAGGAATTTACCCGATTGCACTCCGAAAGCACACTTGGCCGGATTGAGCTTCATACGATACTTTCGAAGGACTCAAAAGGTTTCCGCCAGATCAGATAGATGCTTTCCTCGAATGGAGCTCTTTGTGAGGAGATCGTCGACGTATACTTCGACGTTGCGACCGATCTGATCTTCGAACATCTTTGTGACTAAACTTTGATAAGTGGAACCAGCATTTTTGAGGCCGAATGGCATTACATTATAGCAGTAAAGACCCCGGCTAGTCACAAAGCATGTCTTCTCTTGATCATCAGCGTGAAGTGGAATTTGGTTGTACCCAGAGTATCCATCCATAAAAGACAATAGCTCGTGGCCAGCAGTGGCATCGACGAGTCTATCTATCCTTGGCATGGGGAATGGATCTTTGGGACAAGCCTTGTTGAGGTTGGTGAAGTCGATGCACACTCTGACCTTTTCGTTCTTCTTTGGGACAGCAACTATATTAGAGATCCAAGTAGGATACTCTACTTCACGGATGAATCCTGCTGCGAGTAACTTACTGATCTCCTCTTGAACAGCAACTTGTAGCTCTGGTCGGATGGTGCGTGGCTTTTGCTTGACGGGTTTTACTTCTTCTTTGATAGCGAGTCGGTGGAAGGCATCATCTGGATTGATCCCTGGCATGTCTTCAAAACACCAAGCGAAGACGTCGATGTTGGACTGAAGGAAGGATACCATGTCTTGCGCTTCTGTGTCGCTAAGACCGGTACCAATAAATGTTTATCGAGAGAGATTTCCACTGCCGATATTGATAGGGATGATTTCTTCGATTGAAGGTGAGGCTTCCCATTCAATTGGTGGAGGATCGGCCAGTGGAATCTCCTTTAATTGCTATTTGGAAGAGGGACCAGTTTCGTCTAGCGGCCGCTTTGGAGGAGCAATATTGATTTTACGATCTGTTTTAGCCGCAGCAGCTTCACAGGACCTCCCAGCTTGCTGATCATCTCGAATGCAGACAATGCCTTCTCCTGTTGCAAACTTGAGGAGTTGGTGGTAAGAAGAGGAGTGGCATTGATCTGGTGGAGGAATGGTCGCCCGAGAATGGCGTTGTAGCTGGATACTCCTTCGACAATTGCAAACCTCACCGAGACTCGAGTCTCTCGGCTAAGGTCGAGAGTGAATCTCGATTCGCCCACCGTGATGCTTTGTTCGTCGTTGAAGCCAATGATCACGGTCGGGACGACGTCGAGGCTTGAGTATCTATGTCCCAGACGTTTGAAACAATCTGAGAACATAATATCGATGGAGCTCCCGGTGTCGATGAGGATTCGATTGACGGTGCTTCCGTCGATGAGGAGTTTTAGGACCAGGAGGTCTCGATGGGGAGTATGAACTCCTTGAAGATCGGAGTCGTTGAAAACAATGGATGGCCAAGCCAAACCTTCGATAGGCTTCTCGATCCAGGTATCCTCCTTGTTTGCAGCAGAACGAACGTGGAAAATGCGTCGAACTTGCCGATCCACTTCCTTCCCGGTCAAGGTTTGATTGTGCAATGTTCCATGAATACCAAAGACGTTGGCATTCACAGAGATAGGTTGCCGGTTGGAGGAGATTTGATGGACCCAACACGCTTCTTTCCCCTTTGCAGAGGTTCGATGTTGATCTTGTCCGCCTTTGACATATTCTTGAAGATGGCCTTCTCGCAACAAGTCTTCGAGATGAAATTTCAGCCGATAGCACCGATCGGTGGAGTGGCCGTGACTTCGGTGGAATTCGCAGTAGACCGTTTTGTCCGCCGTGAATTTAGTGTTTGGCTGAAGCGGATTGGGCCTTCGAAGGAATTCTTCGTGTTGAATACGGTCGAGGATCTGTTCGACTGGTAAATTCCACTCAGTGAAAGTTGTCTTTGTTGGAGATCGACGCCCGTTATTTTTTGATCGCTTGTTGGCTGGAGGGGCTGCTGCCTCAGCATTGTGGGCTTTGGCAGCATACTTGGGAGCTTCTCTTTTCGCGGGTCTTCGCTTCGTTTCTCGCCCTTTTCGAGCGACTTGACCATCTTCAACCTCAATCTCTCTCTGGATTCGATCGAACATAGAACCCAGAGAAGGAGGGGGATTGCGAATGAAGTCGTTGTAGATGTGTAGATCGAAGCGGAGGGCGTTCTGGAAAGCCAACATGATGGATTCATCATCCAGATGTCTTCCAGAAAGGGCAGCGTGCTCGTTGCGAAATCTCCTTGTGAAACTGCGGAGAGTCTCGTCAGCACCCATCCTCAGTCGATAGAGGGAGTCGAGCTTCTTTTCTGGCTTTAGATTGAGCTGATAATGCTGCACGGAAAGGTTAGCCAAAACACCGAACTGGGTGATGGACCCAGCTCGGAGATTATGATACCAATCGAGTGACGGCTCATCGAGACTCCCGGCAAAAGTGCGACAAAGCACGTTGTTCTCTTCTTCGTGTGGTGTCAAGGCTTGCTTGAAGGCAAGTATATGGAGAGTCGGATCTCCTTTGACGTAGTTGAATTTGGGGAGGATAGGAGTTCTCCATCCCCTTGGAAATATTGACTCGAAGAGGCTTCGATGGAGAGGTCCGACGGAGGAATACCCATCCCTACGACCGTGTCCTCGACCTAGATGTGGGTCAAGAGGCAAGATCGCAAGGTCTTGCTCAGGCATTGAAGTATTTGCCGGTTGAAGTCGATGTTGAAGGTCCGATCCAAGTCCACGTTGAAGTGGAATGGAAGGGGAGACTCTACTCTTTGAAGGAGCGCCTTTCATCGGGTGCTTCCTTGGTATATCGAGCTTTGAAGGTGCCTTCCTGTCGCAGTTGCGACCAGAAGAGGATTGGGAGGACTCATCGTCGAGACGATCCCAAACACTCTGCTTCCATGGGGCGGCAGAGGGGGTCGGGTCTCGATGAATTCTCCCGGGGGCAGCGGTGCCCATTGACCTCCGTTGCTCGGAGTGGATTGATGGTCGTGGCCAATCGACCTTCTCATTAGTCGAGGGGATGGGAAGAGCAATTCCAGCCTTGGAGGCTGCCTTCTTGAGTGCGTCCCTCTCAGCAGTGAGGGTGGCATTCTGCTTTGCCAATTGAAGTAGTTGGAAATCGACCGCCGAGATTTAATAGGTTGAGGGAAGGTCTTCAGCGGGAGCAGGGGTTGTATGCCCTATTGATGGATGAGGAGGTGGGGCAATCGGTCGATCAACCGATCTCGCACTACCTGATCGAGTATCCATATTGGGGGCAGCAAGGGGCTGCCCGAAATTGAGCCTTTGACTCATTGATCGAGTCTTAGGTCGAGGTTGACGTGTGTTACTTCCTTCTGGTTGACCCTGGTGCTTCGTCCTCACCATTCAGTAAGCGAAGGGTGCAACGAGAGTGCCGGCGTCCGAGCGGTTGTTTGCTTAACCGAGGGGGCGAGGAAGTTCGACTATCGGTCAGTTGTCTACTCGACTGATCTGATAGTAGTTATGGAACGGACACAGCTTCTCGTTCGATCCCACAGACGGTGCCAACCTGTGGGGGAAAATCTTCGTGCCGACCCGAAGACTTCGCCGCACCAGTCAATTTGAAGGGTCCGAGTCGAAGATCGTTGTTCGATCTGTTGATTGGAGTTGTCTTTCACAATACACAAGCAGAGAGAGATATGCAATCAGAGAGTTGACGCGAGAGATGTGATCTCGGAGTTCGACCGAAGCCTACGTCTCCATGCTATAGGGAGCAACCCGAATTCACTAACACTTGTATTGACGTGATCTCGACAGGCCGAGTATCACTGAAACCACTCTGATCTCTTCTAAGGAGAGAAGAAGATCAAAAGAGGTGGAAGAGGGAAAACTAAGAAATTCCAGAGCTCTGGGTTCTGAAAATCAGATCTCAGAAGTGGAAATCAAATTTTCGGATCTCTTTACATTCGAAGGCTCTGCTATTTATAGGATTCTCTGGTGGTAAATGGCGGTTTTCTGCTGTCGTATCTGGGGATCCTCCAGGTAAGGCTGGTGGGCTTCGCTGCCGTCTTAGGGGACCCACCAGGCAGGGCCGGTGGGTCCCGCTGTAGTCTTCGGGGGCCCACCAGGCAGGGCTGGTGGGTCCCTCGGAAGCCTTCATGGGCCCACCGGGCAGGGCCGGTGGGTCCCGCGGTAGTCTTCGGGGGCCTACCAGGCAGGGCCGGTGGGTCCCGCTGTGGTGCTCGGGGGCCCACCAGGCAGGGCCGGTGGGTCCCGCTGTTGTCTTCGAGGGCCCACCAGGCAGGGCCGGTGGGTCCCGCTGTTTGCAGACTTTTTGCCAAAATTTGTACCCACAATAAGCTCTTCTCTCCGACCTCAGCCCAGCAAATCGGGGAATGACACGGTCTCCCATAGAGAGCCTCAAAGGGAGCCATGCCGATGCTGGCTTGGAAGCTATTGTTGTAGGCGAACTCCACCAAGGAAAGGTGGCGCTCCCAACCGTCTCCAAAATCCATCACACAGGCTCGAAGCATGTCCTCTAGTGTCTGGATTGTACGCTCTGACTGATCGACCATCCGTCTGAGGATGGTAGGCTGTGTTGAAGTGGAGCTTCGTCCCCATAGCCTCATGTAAGCTTCCCCAAAAATGCCTCATGTAAGCTTCCCCAGAAATGTGAGACAAATCAAGGGTCTCTATCTAAAACAATAGTGATGGGGACTCCATGGAGCTTCACAATCTCGCTCACATATAACTCACTGTAATCCTTCTACGCCATCGTCTTGCGAACTGGGATGAAGTGCGCTGACTTCGTCAACCGATCAACTATCACCCAAATCGAGTCATGGCCCTTCCGAGTAGCAGGTAAACCAGACACAAAATCCATCGTGATGTGCTCCCACTTCCACTCCGCTACTAGTAAAGGCTGCAAGAGTCCTGCTGGCCTCTGATGCTCCGCCTTGACCTGTTGACAGGTCAGACAACAAGAAACAAACTCTGCCACGTCCCTCTTCATGCCACTCCACCAGAACTGCCTCTTCAGGTCTCGATACATCTTGGTGGCTCCAGGATGTACCATAAATCGAGAGCGATGAGCTTCTGTCAGAACCTCCAAGATGAGCTCCCGATCGGTAGAAAGGCATAACCTCCCTTGATACCTCAAGCCAGTATCTGCACCTATGGACCAACCATCCACTCCATCTCCCTGCCTCAGACCAGCTCGAATATCCTCCAATTTTGCATCATCTCTCTATGAGTTGATCACCCTCTGGAAAAAAGAAGGCTGAGCTCGGATACTACATAGGATGATATGAGAAGGCTCCTTACGAACACGTAAGTCAAAGCCCTCAATCCTCACAAGAAACTCCTGTCGAATTGCTATCAGACAAGCCATCCTACTACGAGACTTCTGACTGAGTGCATCTGCAACCACATTGGCCTTCCCGGGATGGTAGAAGAAATCATAGTTGTAGTCCGTCAGGACCTCAACCCATCTCCTCTGCCTCTGGTTCAAGTCCTTCTGAGAGTGAATGTACTTCAGGCTCTTATGATCACAGTACATCTCGAAGTCCTCGCCGTAGAGGTAGTGCCTCCAAATCTTCAGTGCGAACACAACAACTGCAAGCTCCAGGTCGTGTGTGGGATAATTCTTCTTGTGAGGCTTCAACTGCCGGGAGGCATAACCCACCACTTTACCATCTTGTATCAATACCGCACCAAGGCCTGCTAAAGAAGCATCTGTGTACACCACGTAGCTCTGACCGCTGACAGGGACAGTGAGCACCGGTGCAGTAGTGAGGTGTTTCTTCAACTCCTGGAAAGATGCCTCACACTCGTCCATCCACTCGAACTGAACTCCCTTCTTCGTAGCTGGGTCAGGGGACCTGCTAGACCAGAGAAGCCCTCAACAAACCTCCGATAGTATCCTGCCAGCTCAAAGAAACTTCAGATCTCAAAGATGTTCTTGGGCTTCTCCCAATCCAAGACTGCCTCGATCTTTGAAGGATCCACTGATATCCCATCCTTCGAAACAACATGCCCAAGGAATTTCACCTCCTGCATCCAAAACTTGCATTTACTGAGCTTTGCATACAATTGGTGATCCCTCAGGATTTGTAGTGCCTTCCGTAAATGCTCCTCGTGCACATCCTTTGACTTGGAGTAAATGAGGACATCGTTAACAAATACAACCACAAACTGGTCAAGGTGCTCTCGGAAGACTCGATTCATCAAGTCCATAAAAGCTGCGGGGGCGTTCGTCAGACCGAACGGCATCACCAAGAACTCATAGTGGACGTAGCGTGTCCGAAACGTTATCTTCTGGATGTCTTCTGCCCTTACTCTCAACTGATGGTAGCCCATTCTCAGGTCGATCTTTGAGAAACAACAGGCTCCCTTCAGCTGGTCGAATAGATCATCTATTCGGGGAAGAGGATACCGGTTCTTCACAGTCACAGCATTCAACTTTCGGTAGTCAATGCAGAGCCTCTTCGAACCATCCTTCTTCGGAGCAAACAACACTAAGGCACCCCAGGAAGAAACACTAGGGCGGATGAATCCCAATGTCATAAGTTCCTCAAGCTGAGTCTTCAACTCTCTCAGCTCAGCTGGAGCCATCCGGTAAGGTGCCACCAAAATAGGGGCGGTGCCCGGTACCAACTTAATATAGAAATCAACTTCCCTAGCTGGAGGCAAGCCAGGAAGTTCCTCGGGGAAGACATCAGAAAAGTCTCTCACAACTGGTGCCAACTCTAGGGACACTCCATTGTCTACTGCACCCGAGAGTCGAGCTAAGAGACTAAGACTGAAACGCTCCATAGGAGGCGGACATAGAATCGCCATCCGATCTCCAATGAAAGAGAACATCGGGACTCCTGGTGGGCGCAACCACCTTCTTGGAGTAGCAATCTAGAGAAGCGTGATATGCTGCTAACCAGTCCATACCCAAAAGGATGTCAAACTCGTCCAAATCCAACACGATCAAATCTGCTAACAGTTCTCGGTCTCCAACTCGAATAATGCACCTCCTACAGATGCGGTCTACAACAGTACTGGTCCCTAGTGGTGAGATCACTGATAAGGCATGGCCCAATGGTTCGGTCTGTATCCCTAGGACGGATACGAACCTCGGTACAATATAAGAGTGTGTGGAACCAGTGTCAAGCATCACATGGGCTAAGTTGGAAAAGACAAGAAGAGTACCCTCAATAGCGGCTGTCGAAGATCCTGCATCCCGATCCACCAATGCATATGCCCTGCCCTAGGCACGCTGACCACTACTACCCTGGTGAGTCGGAGGCCTCTGCTGAAGTGGCTGAGGGGCACAGTCCTGCTGAGCGCTCTGCTGCTGCTGTCGGTGCTGCTGCTGCTGGGGCTGTGGCTGCAGCTGGGGGTGGTACGTAAGTACCTGGCAGGGAGGTGGTGGTGGAAGTAGTCCAACCTGTGGGTAGTACCTCCGAATGTGGCCAACAGCATCACTCTCAAAGCACCGCACCGTCTGAGACCCAGTAGACGGAGGACCACGAGGAGGCTGGTGCTGTGGACGTGTATCTGAGGTCTTATGCTTCTTCCAGAAGTTCTGACGAGTCCCTCCATGGTTGCTGCTGCCCTTCTCTGTGATCTTAAGTGTCTCCTCCATCCCACGCTCTGCCACTAACGCCCTCGTCACTATATCTGCATAGGTCTCCAACACCAAAACCTCTACTCGACTACGGATGCTAGGCCTCAAGCCCTGCTCAAATCGTCTGGCTCTCAAGTCCTCTGTCGCCACTAATGTGATCTAAACTAATCCTAAATTAAGGGCTAATTTTATCTAAATTATAACTCGCAAGTGCATGAATCGCTTGTAGGAGCAGTGCGTATTACGAGGTCGATCCCCATAGGGATTGCTAATAAGGGAACTGTCTAATCTAGGGTTATTAGTTATTTAACCTAAATTACTTTAAACGGTAGTTTAATAGGAGTTGATTGATTTGAGATTAAAAACGAATTAATTAAAGGAAAGAAAAACAAGCTAGTTACGGTAAGTCGAGTTTCAAGTGGAGAAAGTACTAAGGCATTCGAATCCACCTCAGTTATTCGTAGTTACTAGGTTTATTTAGATTAATCTATGCGAACGAGTAACATGCGGGAATAAAAATCCCGTGCTCGACTCAAGAATATGATCGTTAGGCTCTTAATTAGATTGAAGACATATGTATGATTCAATTCTCATGCAAAATATATTAGAATAGAGCATTAGATGTCTAGCTAAAGCACAACTAATCAAGATTCTAAATTTTCGTTAAGAAACATGCATTGATTACTACGAAGAGTTATCATAACGACAAAGGATGCATGACATACTATGTGAGAGACTTCCATCATAATAATCCGATAATGGAATCAAATATTCGAACTGGAGTGCATAGCATAGACAATATAAATAAACCTAACAATTATTTATAACCGGGGTTTCATCTAAGCCTTAGCAATGTATTTAGTTCATTATGGTTCGCACTACATCAAAAGTAAAAGAAGGGAAGAATAAGATACAGATCATTCTAGAAGTACGCTTTTGCTCTTCGTGGTCCTCCTCTCCGATCGATGCTCCTTCACTTCGACTCGGCTGCGGTACGGCTTCGATGACACGGATGACTTGTATGATAGATGATGGCTCGAGCGATGGTACGATGGCAGCTCGGATGACGACTGACGGAGGATTATGGGAGGTGGAGGCTAGGGTTCTCGGAGGTGATGGGATCTAGGGTTTCGTCTAGATGGAGATGGTGGATGGCTAAGAGTTCGGTGATCGGAGGCAAAGGTCCGGTGGTGAGAGGTTCGTTCGGCCAAAACTCCTCTCTTTGTTTTCCCGAGCCCCCCCCCCCCTATATAGGAGAGAGAGAGAGAGTCTCGGATAGGTGGAGAGAAAGTCGGGTATGCAAGGGTCGATCGGGTGGAGGTGATCACGTTATAGATATAAACCATTTTTTTAACAAATATATGTTAATTGCAGGAGCAGGGCGGCGTCAGGGGATCGATGAGAGCACCAGCGTTGGTGGTGGGCGGGCGTGGTTGAGATAGGGCGGCGTCAGGGGATCGATGAGAGCACCAGCGTTGGTGGCGGGCGGGGGTGGTTGAGATAGGGCATGTATCATCTCTCAGTTCTGGATTGTGTAAATATTATTTTGTAATATGTGGTTATTTTTTGTTCTTGTCTATAATTGTCGGCCGGGTACTGTAGTAATATTTGATAATTTGCTGTAATTTTTTATCAATTTAGGTAATATTTTAAAATTTGCGGTAATATTTTATAAATTGGGGTAATATTTGATAAATTGTGGTAATATATTGTGGTATTGTTGTAAATCACAGGAATTAAATAACATTATTTAGGTAAATTTATTAAAAAAAAAAACATACTTATTACCGACGGAAATTAATTATACCGTCGGTAATAATGGTTTTATTTTTTTTCAATTATAAATAATTTGCCGACGGTCATATATTATCCGTCGATAATATATATATTAGTACCGACGGGCAATATATATATGCGTCGGTAATATATATAGTATTACCGACGGATATATAATATTTGTCGTCAATATATATATTATTACCGATGGGCAATATATATATTCGTCGGTAATATATATAGTATTACCGACAGTACAGACCATAACAGTCGGTAAAATGCTTATATATTACCGACGTATTAGTAAATTTCGTCGGTAATAATATATTATATTAATTTTTAATTGATTAAATATTATCGACGGCTTTAATATTACCGTCGGTATTAATTATTATTACTGACGGTAATATTTGGTCCGTCGTATTGTTTTCCCCGACGCCTTTTTTCCCGACAGCCAGCGACGGAAATATCTTCCGTCGCTATAGAACATTACCGACGGAATTTTAATATTACCGACGGATATTGTCCGTCGGTAATAACTATTTTTTTTGTAGTGTCGGTTACGAGAATCTGGTCGGTGGATGTGGAATGGATGGCTGGGTGTAAGGAATGCATGCATGGTGGGTTCGGTGCAATGGAGGGCTGTGATGGATTGCATTGCTCTCGGATGGCTGTGATCTGGTCGAGCAGGAGGAGTCGGATGGAGTTGTTATAGAAGGAGATAGAGAGAGAGAAAATCAAGGAGGGAGAGAGAGATGATCGGTTTTAATAGAGAGAGATCTGGGCCTTATCGGGTAAGGAAGAGAGAGAGATAAGGGAAGAGAGAGATTCGCTAAAGAGAGAGAATCCCGGAGAGGGGACGTGCATGGCTCGGGGGTTCGGCTGGGTTTTTGGTGTGCATAGGTTTTAGAGAGAGAAAGTAGGAACGGAAGGGACGACTAGGATTTGGTTGATAAGTTGGGCAGTTAGAGAGAGAGAAGTTAGGGTTAGAGAGAGAGAAGTTAGGCTAGAGAAGTTAGGCTGGGCGGTTGAGAGGAAATCGGGAGAGAGAGAACTAGCCGCTGCATGCATGGGATCACAGCATGGGGACTGCACGGATGGCTGTGATTGGGCTGAGAGAGGAAGTCGGGCGGTTGTGATTTAGAGAGAGAGAGGGTCAAGTTCGGTTATAAGAGGGGGCTCGGATACAGTTGGGTTGGCATGGGATAGGTGGGATCCGGAGGGCTCTCGGTGGAAAGGACAGCTGTGATTAATTAGACGGGTAAGGGTGGATGCATGGAACGCACGGACGACTGTGATTAATTAGAAGAGAGGAGAGACAAACTGTACGTGCATGGACTGTTAATGTAACACATGCATGGACGGTCGGATGGGTTTGGAACTACGATCGGACGGTGGGTGCATGCATGGTGGATATGGCGAGGGGTTTGAAGGCAAGGCCGGTTGGTTAAGGAATGGACGGCTATGATCAGCCCATGCACGGATGGTTGTGGATGTGGAGATATGGATGGGTAAGGGTGGTCGATGGTATCAGTTTAGGGGTTGTCATCCAGGGGTTTCATCGTTCGAACCATCTGAGCTCGTCAACTTACGGCATTCCATTTGCATGCGTGTATTCCTTCTCTAATTTGAATCAAGCACTATATCGATCGGCTTGTTGAAGTCTTTTCTCATCAGAATCATCGTAGTTATCCATTTTCCAATGTTGTTCTTCAGACAGGCCTCCAAACAAGTTGTACAGCCTCTATCCAATCACCGTGAGAATATCCACGGCTTGGTCATGAAGTCCTTGAGCTGACTGCATCGAAGACCGGATCAATTTCCTGAAAAACACACATGAAATGGCGCTTATCAGATTCAAACGTGATTATCGATAAAAGGATAATTTGGACTTCCGGGCTTCATATTTTTCATGCATGCAATGTATGAACGCGAACCAATATGCCATTGGGTTCGTATGAAAGTCTACTATATCGTGGTGCAAAGAGACTCATGCAGTTTACGTGCATTATGAAAGTTTTACGTAGCAAAGTGATGCTATGTGCATGATAAAGAAGGGATAATTCGCATTAAATGGACGCTCAACACACCCCCAAACTTAAATCTTTCTCGTCCTCGAGAAAGCAAACAAAATAAACTAAGAAAATAATCAAAGAATAAAAAAAAAATTAAACTCACTTTTGCAGGAATCGCGATTGCACTTAGCACGTGCAACAAGCCGTTAAACCCCTGGGTTACCCCAGTGGACGAGTTTTGTCTCGTGAGGGTTTGCAGTGAATCTACCCACAAAATCCAAACTTTTTTTTTTTTGAAAATATAAATAAGAAATAAGAAAATTCGGTTTCGTAGAATAATTAAAAAGTACTCAAAAATAGAATTTCTAAGTCACAAGACTCGCAAGGTATCTAGCCCAAGCTTCGGCTTCCGAAGAAAGCACTTTAGGTTCTAACTATTAGTTTCCCGTTAGAAAAGATCAAGGTCAACTATGCTCGAGTGCACGGTGCTGTCTGGGCTAAACACAACTGGGGGTTTGGTTCTCTACATTCATATCATTCTAACAATCTCCTAGAACGGTCAAAGTTGACCTTAGAACCTGAGTCAAAACCAGCTAATCTAGACAGGCTAGTGAGAGTTGTGGATATTCACCTTAATACCCTACGGGCTTTATATGTGATATTCCAGTTTCCCCACATTGTTTATAACGATGACTTTCACACTATTTTCTTTTTCTTTTCTTTTTTTCTTTTTTTTTTTTCGGTCTTATTTTTTTTTTCTGGATCTAATTATATATCCCTTCCTAACTTGTACCATGCCAGCTGCACTCTATGCCCATGACACGCTGCCAATGCTCTCATAAGTTAGGTAGCCATCTTCATGTTGCCTTTATATTTGATTCACTCTGCATCCATAGGATCATTCTCATAACCCTATCGACCAGGCTTCACTCATACTAGGGCATACATGTTAAGACTTTTATATAATTAGGTCCTAGACCATACTAATAGGTAGCCCTTTCCGCTATACCTTAGAATTCACTGGTCGCTTTTCTAATGATATCTTTTTTTTTTCAAACCAAGTGAACCAGATCCGCATGGTTCATCAGGACTCCAAGTGACTATTAGGTGATATGAAAGCTTTGAATCTAGACCCTAGAGGTGTAAGCCAGATGTGAAGTGAAAAGTCAAGTCAAGTTTGTTTTGACAATCTCTAAAAGGTTACTAAGGGTCAGAACTATATTAGACATACTTCTTCTAGCTAATCCTTGGACTTTATACCTTGATTACCAAGTGCCTTATAGTCCTATTCGAGTACGATAGAATTATATTACAAAACCTGAAATAAAGGTGAAATATATATAGATATTTTTTTTTTCAAAAATAACGAAACGGAAGCCAAAAGTAATACGATAAGAAACTAAAATATGAAAAAGAAAATAAAAACATGCAAATGCAAATTCCTATAGATTTCTATACGAACGTTGTAGTTTTGGTAGGGGACTACAGACGAGACACACATACGCCAAGACATATGTGCCGAGCTGTCCCACTACAGCGTAAGTTGATGTAATAATTTTTTTTTTAAAACTAGAACAGAAAAATTTTGTGGAAATTAGATGCATGCAGGACTTTGCAAAAAAATACATCACACCTCCAAACTTAAATTAAACATTGTCCTCAATGTATAAATTAGACATGCTCATGAATGAGATGATAGCATTATATGACAGCATTTTTGAAGGACATATATATAAAATAAAAGTACGAAGTTTTAAGGATGGATAATACCTTAAAAGTATTTTGTATGACAATTCCCTGCAAAATATCAGTGCCACAAGGAAAAAGAAAAGACAATCATAGTTTAACTAAAAATAAATAGCAGACGTACATTCTACTGAAACAGAAAAATAGCAGATGATAAAAAGAAAACTAACAGCTATAATACAAGAAAGGATTTTTAGTAGATAGATAAATCAATCCTGATAAACAGGACCTTCCAGAAGTACCTCTTCAACTTCTGGGGTCAGATACTCAAGGTATGGTTTCAAACGATGTCCGTTCACTTGGAAAGTTGTTCCATCCTTATCATTTAAGAGTTCTACTGCACCGTATGGGTGAATTTTGTCGATGATGTATGGTCCCGTCCAACGTGATTTTAACTTGTCAGGGAACAGATGCAATCTAGAGTTGTATAATAGAACTTTTTGGCCTAGATATAATTCCTTCCTAATTATAATCTTATCGTGCATGATCTTCATTCGATCCTTATATCGTTTAGCGCAATTATACGAATTATTTCGAATCTCATCGAGCTCATCGAGTTGAAGTTTTCTTTGTTTGTCGGCCTTATCGAGGTCATAATTCAATCGTTTGATCGCCCAATAGGCCCTATGTTCCAACTCGACTGGCAGATGACAAGCCTTCCCATAGACTATGCGATATGGAGACATTCCAATCGGAGTTTTAAAAGCTGTACGATATGCCCATAGGGCATCAGTCAACCGAAGTGACCAATCCTTCCTGTTAGGGTTAATTGTTTTCACTAAAATCGTCTTAATCTCCCTATTTGAAATTTCAACTTGCCCACTAGTTTGTGGGTGGTAGGGAGTGGCTACCTTATGGGTGACGTAGTACTTTGCCATTAATGTTTTAAAAATTCTATTGCAGAAATGTTTACCTCCATCGCTAATGATAGCACGTGAAGTTCCAAATCTAGCAAAAATATTTTCTTTAAGGAATTGAACCATGACCTTGTGGTCATTTGTTCGGCATGCGACTGCTTCAACCCATTTTGAGACGTAATCAACAGAGACTAGAATATATTGGCAACCATAAGACATAGGGAAAGGTCCCATAAAATCGATGCCCTAAACATCAAAGACTTCAGCGATCAAAATTGGATTTAAGGGTATCTCATTCCGTTTTGAGATTTTTCCAAGACGTTGACAACGATCATAAGATTTACAATAAGCATGAGTATCTTTAAATAGGGTCGGCCAATAGAAACCACACTGCAAAATTTTTGCAGCGGTTTTCTTACCACTAAAGTGGCCACCACATGCGTGGTCATGGCAAAATGACATAATATGTTTATGATCGCAGTCAGGGACACATCGTCTGATAATTTGATCGGAACAGTATTTGAATAGATATGGCTCATCCCAGAAATACCATTTGGCTTTCGGTATGAATCGCATTCGTTCTTGTTTAATCCAAGTACTAGGCATCTGTCCTGTGACTAGGTAATTTATAATATCAGCATACCATGGGGTGTTAATATGAGAGATTAGCATTAATTGCTCATCTGGAAATGTTTCTAATATAGGTGTAGGTTCTATAATTGGCTCAACTATTAGCCTTGATAGGTGATCAGCAACTACATTCTCCGATCCCTTTTTATCTTGAATCTCAAGGTCAAATTCTTGTAGCAATAAAATCCATCGGATTAATCGAGCTTTAGTGTCTTTCTTTGTGAGAAGATACTTAAGCGCAGCGTGATCAGTAAAAATGATGACCTTAGATCCAATTAAGTAGGGACGAAATTTGTCTAGCGCAAAGACGACGGCTAATAGCTCTTTCTCAGTAGTTGAGTAATTGAGTTAAGCATCATTAAGAGTTTTACTAGCGTATTGAATGACGTGGGGGAGTTTAGCACTTCGTTGCCCTAAAACTGCACCTAAAGCGTAATCTGATGCATCGCACATCACCTCGAATAGAGCATTCCAATCTGGAGGTCGGATGAGGGGTGCTGATGTTAATTCAGTTTTAAGCCTTTCAAAGGCATTCAAGCATGTAGGAGTAAATTTAAAAGAGACGTCTTTGGCTAGCAGGTCACATAAGGGTTTAGAAATTTTTGAGAAGTCTTTAATGAAGCGGCGGTAGAAGCCAGCTTGTCCTAGGAAGGATCGCACGTCTCTAACAGTTTTGGGAGGTGGTAAATTAGAGATGAGATCCACCTTGACTTTATCAACTTCTATCCCCTTATCCGACACAATATGAACTAAGACAATACCAGATTTGACCATGAAGTGACATATTTCCCAGTTAAGAACTAAGTTCTTCTCCTTACAACGGATCAGAACAAGAGATAGGTGATATAGCCCTTCATCAAAGTTAGATCCAAAAACTGAGAAGTCGTCCATGAAGACCTCTAAAAATCGTTCTACCATATCTGAAAAGATACTTAACATACACCGCTGAAAGGTAGCAGGTGCATTGCATAACCCAAAGGGCATGCGACGGTAGGCAAATGTACCAAACGGACATGTGAACGTCATTTTCTCTTGATCCTCACGAGCAATTGGGATTTGGTTATATCCCGAATAGCCATCCAAAAATGAGTAGTATGCATGACCTGCTAAACGCTCTAACATTTGATCAATGAAAGGTAAGGGGAAATGATCTTTTCTAGTTATAGCGCTTAACTTCCTATAATCAATACAAACTCGCCAACCAGTTTGGACTCGAGTTGGGACTAGTTCATTGTTTTCATTTGCAACTACGGTAACACCAAACTTTTTAGGAACGACTTGTACGGGGCTGACCCATTGACTATCGGATATAGGATAGATAATGCCTGCGTCAAGTAACTTCATCACTTCACCTCATACTACTTCCTTTATAATGGGATTTAGTCACCTTTGTGATTCTCTCGAGGGTTTAGAATTCTCTTCGAGATGAATTTGGTGCATGACTATTGAAGGACTAATTCCCTTGATATCAGCTATGGTCCACCCAATGACTTCTTTATGTTTTTGTAGAACGTCAAGTAATTGCTTTTCTTGGTTCTTGTCTAATTGTGAAGAAATAATAACAGGCAAGGTTTCAGAGTCACCAAGAAAAGTATACTTCAATGTGTCAGGGAGAGGTTTCAATTCTAACTTTGGAGGTTCGACTATTGATGGAATAGGCATAGATTTATTTACTGGTAGGGGTTCTATCCTAGCCTTCCATCAACCTATATCCATGGGAGGAGCAGAATCTAACAGTGTGTTGACTTCTCTAATAGATGAATCCATATCCATGTCTAGTCCGAAATAGGCTAAGCATTGTTCCAATGGATCATTAAAACAAGAGTTATCAAAAGTATCATCAACCAGAGTATCAATCATGTCAACTTCTTCAACGTCATCCATGTCAGACGGTTGCACGCTATTACGAAAGACATTGAGTTCGACCTTCATATTGCCAAATGAAAGTGTCATTACTCAATTTCTACATCGAATAACAGCATCCGCCGTGTCAAGGAATGGTCGACCTAAAATCACAGGGATGTGCTTATTGGGGTTTAGGACTGGCTCAGTATCAAGAACGACAAAATCAGCAGGAAAGTATAATTCGTCCACCTTAATGATAACATCTTCAACAATGCCCTTTGGAATTTTTACAGACCTATCGGCTAAAAGTAACGTCAGGGTTGTGGGTTTTAACTCCCCTAAACCTAATTGAGTGTAAACCGAATAGGGTAGAAGGTTAACACTGGCACCCAATCCAAAAGACATTTTTCCACTATTGTGTCTCCTATTCCTATAGAAATAGTCGAACAGCCCGGATCCTTATACTTGGGTGCAACAGTCTGTTGGATAAAATAGGAGGCTTGGGCTGCCATAGTAGCAGCACAAGGGACAGACGTTTTTTTTTAATAGTAGTAAGGTCGTTGAGGAACTTAGCATAGGAGGGTATTTGCTTGATGGCATCCAAGAATGGGATATTGATTTGCATATTCTTAAAGACTTCTAGGATGTCCTCATTTTGATTTAATTTTTTATTGGCTTGCAGGCGTTGTGGGAATGAGGCCTTGGGTACATAAGATCTTGTTCAAGATTCAACGACAGGTTCTGTATCTTTTTGAGTTGTCGTATCCTCTTGAGCAGGTTGACTATAGTTCTCATTAGGAGTTTCAGTATTGGTTTGGTCTTCATCAGGATTTTGAACTTGATTGTCCACTTCCTTGCCAGATCGTAGGGTATGGATTGCTTGAACTTTCTTATGGAGTTCCCTAGAGGTAGTTCCCACTTCAAACTAGTCTTTCGAAGAGTTTTGGCCATAGCTTTGTCCTTTCGGATTAGGGACTGTTTGGCTTGAAAATTGGCCTTTCTCTGGTCCTCCTACTGATGCTGTAAGTTGTTCGAATTGAGTTTCTAATTTAGCTATGGCAAGTTGATTGACCTTGTCAGATTGCTCCTGTTTCTGTATAATTTGTTGGAGCATATCTTCTACAGATGGCTTTCTTTGATTAAGAGGGATGTAGGGAGGTGCTTGTGGTGCCGCAATATTTTGGATCTCTTGATTGAACTAGTTATTGGATCTATATTGTTGATTAGAAGAGGAGTATTGGTTAGGACCTTGAAAAGATGATGCTCCTCCATACCCTTGTGGTGGCTTCCAAGCAAGGTTTGGATGGTTTCGCCAACTAGGATAATAGGTTTGACTATAAGGGTTATTACCTTGGTTGAATTTATGGAAAGTATCAAGCACATTTGCTTGCTCAGCTTTAACTACTGGTAAACCAGGGTAATCCTCGACCAGATAGTCGGTTCCATCACACAAGACACAGATGGGGGATTCCTTAAATCTAGTAGGTTTAGACGCAGTAGTGTTCGCCTCCTTGTTTACTTCTAAGGCTTCGAGTCTTCGTATTAGTGCCACCATTTTGGCATCATCCTCGAAACTAGATTCGACTTTATAAAGACCTCCTTTGCTAGTAGCAATGGGTTTCTTAGGATCAACACTAACGGGCTCCCATTCTAAGGTATTCTCTGCCATTTCTTCGAAATAACTCCAGGCCTCATCGACAGTCTTCTCGGTAAATCCTCCATTACAGAGAGATTCTACCATAGTCTTAGTTGTATAGTTGAGACCTTTGTAGAGGATCTGGATCAGTCGAATTTTTTCAAACCCATGATGAGGGCATTCAAGTAGAAGATCCTTGAATCTTTCGAAGTACGTGTAGAAAGTCTTTCCCTCTAATTGATGAAATATGTTGAGGGATTGACGTACAATAGCAGTTTTCTGCTTGGAATAGAATTTCTTATAGAATGCCTCAGCTAGACTCTTCCAAGTCGTAAAGGTTCCCGGTTGTATTGAAATTAGCCAAGCTTTGGCTTTTTCTTTCAGGGAGAATGGGAATAACCTAAGTTTGAGAGAGTCATCAGTAACTTGATTAAATTTTATTGTACCGCAGATATCTTCGAACTCCCTAACGTGTTGGCATGGGTTTTCATTGGCCATGCCACGGAAGACCGGTAGCATCTGTATCATGCCGAATTTAATTTCGAAGTGAGCCGTAGCAGCTGGAAGCGTGATGCTAGAAGGTTAAGTGGACCGAGTAGGGTACATGTACTCCTTCAGGGTCATCGCTTGAGGTGGGTTTCCGTTCGCCATTATATTAAAGATGGAGACGTTACCCACAAAGGTGAGAGGAATATCTAATGATTCGTTCCGAACTAAGCGACCGTCCACGCGAGTCCACGTGGACATACACCGCTCGAAAAGAATTTTTTTGTTTTTGTTTTTGTTTTTGTTTTTTTTTTGTTAGAAATAGAGAATAATAACTAAGCTAATTAAACGAGATAGGGCAAATATGAAATAACCTAAATTCGAAAGCTCCGTTGCAATCCCCGGCAACGGCGCCAAAAACTTGATGTGATCTAAACTAATCCTAAATTAAGGGCTAATTTGATCTAAATTATAACTCGCAAGTGCACGAATCGCTTGTAGGAGCAGTGCGTATTACGAGGTCGATCCCACAGGGATTGCTAATAAGGGAACTGTCTAATCTAGGGTTATTAGTTATTTAACCTAAATTACTTTAAACGGTAGTTTAATAGGAGTTGATTGATTTGAGATTAAAAACGAATTAATTAAAGGAAATAAAAACAAGCTAGTTACGGTAAGTCGAGTTTCAAGTGGAGAAGGTACTAAGGCATTCAAATCCATCTCAGTTATTCGTAGTTACTAGGTTTATTTAGATTAATCTATGCGAACGAGTAGCATGCGGGAATACAAATCCTGTGCTCGACTCGAGAATATGATCGTTAGGCTCTTAATTAGATTGAAGACATATGTATGATTCAATTCTCATGCAAAATATATTAGAATAGAGCATTAGATGTCTAGCTAAAGCACAACTAATCAAAATTCTAAATTTTCGTTAAGAAACATGCATTGATTACTACGAAGAGTTATCATAACGACAAAGGATGCATGGCATACTATGTGAGAGACTTCCATTATAATAATCCGATAATTGAATCAAATATTCGAACTGGAGTGCATAGCATAGACAATATAAATAAACCTAACAATTATTCATAACCGGGGTTTCATCTAAGCCTTAGCAATGTATTTAGTTCATCATGGTTCGCACTACATCAAAAGTAAACGAAGGAAAGAACAAGATACAGATCATTCTAGAAGTACGCTTTTGCTTTTCGTGGTCCTCCTCTCCGATCGATGTTCCTTCACTTCGACTCGGCTGCGGTACGACTTCGATGACACGGAATGACTTGTATGATGGATGATGGCTCGAGCGATGGTACAACGACGGCTCGGATGACGACTGACGGAGGATTATGGGAGGTGGAGGCTAGGGTTCTCGGAGGTGATGGGATCTAGGGTTTCGTCTAGATGGAGATGGTGGATGGCCAAGAGTTCGGTGATCGGAGGCAAAGGTCCGGTGGTGAGAGGTTCGTTCGGCCAAAACTCCTCTCTTTGTTTTCCCGAGCCCCCCCCCCCTTATATAGGAGAGAGAGAGAGAGTCCCGGATAGGTGGAGAGAAAGTCGGGTACGCAGGGGTCGATCGGGTGGAGGTGATCACGTTTGGTTATGAGAATCTGGCCGGTGGATATGGAATGGACGGCTGGGTGTAAGGAATGCATGCATGGTGGGTTCGGTGCAATAGAGGGTGGTGATGGATTACATGGCTCTCGGATGGCTGTGATCTGGTCGAGCAGGAGGAGTCGGATGGAGCTGTTATGGAAGGAGATAGAGAGAGAAAATCAAGGAGGACTAGAGAGATGATCGATTTTAAGGGAGAGAGATCTGGGCCTGATCGGGTAAGAAAGAGAGAGAGATTAGGGAAGAGAGAGATTCGCTAAAGAGAGAGAATCCCGGAGAGGGGACGTGCATGGCTCGGGGGTTCGGCTGGGTTTTCGGTGTGCATGGGTTTTAGAGAGAGAAAGTAGGAACGGGAGGGACGACTGGGATTTGGTTGCTAAGTTGGGCAGTTAGAGAGAGAGAAGTTAGGGTTAGAGAGAGAGAAGTTAGGCTGGGCGGTTGAGTGGAAATCGAGAGAGAGAGAACTGGCCGCTGCATGCATGGGATCACAGCATGGGGACTGCACGGACGACTATGATTGGGCTGAGAGAGGAAGTCGAGCGGTTGTGATTTAGAGAGAGAGAGGGTCAAGTTCGGTTATAAGAGGGGGCTCGGATACAGCTGGGTTGGCATGTGATAGGTGGGATCCGGAGGGCTCTCGGTGGAAAGGATGGCTGTGATTAATTAGACGGGTAAGGGTGGATGCACGGAACGCACGGGCGACTGTAATTAATTAGAAGAGAGGAGAGACAAACTGTACGTGCATGGACTGTTAATGTAACACATGCATGGACGGTCGGATGGGTTTGGAACTACGATCGGACGGTGGGTGCATGCATGGTGGATATGGCGAGGGTTTGAAGGCACGACCGGTCGGTTAGGGAATGGACGGCTATGATCAGCCCATGCACGGATGGTTGTGGATGTGGAGATATGGATTGGTAAGGGTGGTCGATGGTATCAGTTTAGGGGTGGTCATCCAGGGGTTTCATCGTTCGAACCATCTGAGCTCGTCAACTTACGGCATTCCATTTGCATGCGTGTATTCCTTCTCTAATTTGAATCAAGCACTGCATCGATCGGCTTGTTGAAGTCTTTTCTTATCAGAATCATCGTAGTTATCCGTTTTCCAATGTTATTCTTCAGACAGGCCTCCAAACGAGCTGTATAGCCTCTATCCAATCACCGTGAGAATATCCACGGCTTGGTCATGAAGTCCTTGAGCTGACTGCATCGAAGACCGGATCAATTCCCTGAAAAAACACACATGAAATAACGCTTATCAGATTCAAACACGATTATCGATAAAAGGATAATTTGGACTTCCGGGCTTCGTATTTTTCATGCATGCAATGTATGAACGCGAACCAATATGCCGTTGGGTTCGTATGAAAGTCTACTATATCGTGGTGCAAAGAGACTCATGCAGTTTACGTGCATTATGAAAGTTTTACGTAGCAAAGTGATGCTATGTGCATGATAAAGAAGGGATAATTCGCACCAAATGGACGCTCAACAGCCACCAAGTATGGAGTATATCGGGAAATCTCCTCAAACTTCGCCTCGTACTGTGCAACATAAGCGTCCCCTGAACTAGAGCCAAGAACTCTGCCTGCAAGCTGCTACGAACGCTAACTGGGAAGTATTTATCCCGGAACACCCGCTCGAACTCCTCCTAGGTCCAAGCTGGCTGGTCAGCTCCTCGGGACCTCTGTACCATGTCCCACCAATAGTCAGCCTCAGCCTCAAACTGGTAAGAGGCTAAAGTGACTCGGCGCTCTCCAGTGCGTCTAAGATCTTCCCGATCTGCTTCAGCCAACGATCGGTCTCCAAAGGGTCTGGTTCTCCTTTGAAAATAGGGGGCTTCATGCCCTTGAATTCCTTCATCCTACCAACTTGTCTGCCGCCATCTTTCCTCCTCTGCCCTGGTGGAGCTTGAGGTGGCTCCTAAGCCTGAGCTAGCACAGCCTGAAGCAGCTCAACCTGCTGTCGCTGATCGAGCAACTTCCAGTTGCAGCCTGGCAGCCTCTTGCTGCTGCTGAGCAGCCGTCTGCTATTGCTGGATCGTGGCCTGCTGCTGACGAACCATCTCCATCAGCCCACGGATCATCTCTGCCGTACTCTCAGGAACAGAGGAAGAGGCGTCATTGTTGCCGTTCCTTATAGTCACCATCTGTATAAATGACTACGCATATCAGACAACGATAACTCGATCCTAACCTAAATCCCTAGAATCATATCCCCGCTCTGATACCAAGTTGTCATGCCCCGAATTTTGGACTAAGAAGAGAGGGTCCAAAACTCAAGGGTGATATTTTGAAATAGAGGGAAATATAATTACAGAGATAACATAACACAAAAGCAATAACTAATACTTAAATATCTATTCCATTAACAATACTCTTATAACGTTTTACAGTCCAAATACGATAACATGAAATGGTAAATAACTAGACAACTCCAGTTGTCACTCCTACCTTTGTAATCCGGTGATGAACTGCTACTCCAACTAAAACTGCCACAAAGCTCCTAACGCTCCGTCCGAGAAAAAGAACCTAAGGGAGAGGAAAAGAAAAACAACAAAACAACTCCCCCTGAGTATAAAACTCAGTGGTCCTAAAGAACAAGTAGGAGAACGCAAGAAAGATATATTGGAGAAAATATACTACTATAGTAAAGTAAAACTGCAATCATAACTAAGTAACCAATAAAAAAACTACAACTACTACAAATCTATGCTAAGTGATCTATTCTATTATGTCCAGAAATCCCATATTATATGCTCAAGGTCCTAACCGACAATTCCCTTATGAGGCGTCCCATTCCACTTCATAAGAGAACCCATTTTCTAGGTTGTGCATAGTGATGCAAAGCCCTTGGCTAAGGAAAAAAACAGAAAGGAAAAGAAGGAGGGGGAAACAAGTGTGAACCCCAAGTTTGAGCTAGGCTCCCGACTTGGTGGCGTTACTATTGTGTTCCTTTTTCGCAACATAGGAACCACTCCGTTCCTTATGCTCGGGATACAGCCTCGAGACATACTACCCTTGTGGCCAAAAAGGGGGCTTGGTCTTTTACCACGGGGCACTCACACCCAACTTGCTTTCTGTGGGGTCCAAACCCCAAGATTAGGCCACTCCACCTCAGTTTCCCTACAGGAAACAACCCATGACCTAACCCCGTGATCCTCCCTACTCGTTTCAGTCTATGCACAGCTAGGGGTTCACTTACCTACGATGGGCACGTGGATCTATACCGAGAGCCAGTCGGGCAACTAGGTTGCCACGACGCCAGGACATTTCAGAAGTTGCTACAAACCCTATAAAATCATATAAATCAATGTTCTCCTAATCGACCAGTCTCTAAACAATTTATATTTAAATAAATAGAATAAAAAGATAATATCTACCAACTTGGCAAATCAAAAGATATATGCCTATGATCTCTAACTAAGCATGCAATATATTATGCGAATAATTTATTTTTAATTAAAATATCTACATGCAATACGACTAACCTGTTGGAGCGTGTCTATCGATCGTGAGTCACTCCGCTCCTAATCTGGGAATAGTCTGAACAAAGCAAGGAATTGTATAAGAAACTAAGGCTAAGGTGTTTGGATCCAAAATCGAACAGGGTTTGGTTCAGCTTGGATCGGGCTTGGGTCAAGTTTAGGTTCATGGGCTAGGTTTAGGTTGAGTCAGGTTTGGCATGGGTCGGGTCCAGACATAGCCTAAATGTTAGTCCCAATCCATTTACAAAAGGTTGGGGTGCTCAAAAGAAATTACTAAGGATTGTATTGGAAATCGGGGTACTCTAATAAATAGGGTTGTAATACATAAAAAGGAGGATAATGAGTTGTAGGTGCATTAAACAAAGGATATGAGTGTAGGGGTATAACTAGTTAAAGGCTAGGTGGGTACAACTTGAGGCACAAAAAAAAGAAAGAGAGCTTCTAACTACGTTGCATGGAAAAAGGGTTGGATGACCCACCACTACAATGCATGGGAAAAGGGATGGATGGTTGAGATGGATTCGGTATCAAACCCAATTTTCAACTTCTCTTCTTTTGCTATTAGAACCAGAAACAGTAGACGGCTTCCACACACGGCCCTCTATCAGAGCTTCCGGCTAGCAGCCAATCGCCAGAGCCATCGGCTTTAGAAGTTCAGCATGTCTGTATATCCACTAAGCCCTAGCTGGCTCGGCGGGGAATGAAGAGAAAATGAATGGGCTCTCAGGTGGGTTTGATAGTGCACAAACGCAGCCAGTATTGGTCAGATGATTCCTTACAAGGATCATGGTAAGGTCATCGATAGAGGTGGGGTCATGGGGTGGTTTGTATGCATACAGCTATGGCCTCATGGTTGCGGTGCTGATGTATTTAGGAGGGAAGAAACAAAGGGAGGAATGAAGGGGTTGGCTTACTTCGACGGGGAAGAGGTCATCGGGGCCTCGTTTGCTCCTCTCCTCTTCTCTCGATCTCGATCTCTTCTCCTCTCTTGATCCCTTGATAACTCCTCACGATCTCACAATCGTAACCGAAGAGGAGATGGGTTTTCGGCCAGATAAAGGGGAGATTAATTCGTGCATGACTTAGGGTAGTTAATAGGTACTTGAGGGATACATTGCTTATGGGATGAGGAGATTAATTCGTGCATGACTTGGGACAGTTAATAGGTACTTGAGGGATATGTTGCTTATGGGATGAGGAGATTAATTCGTGCATGACTTGAGGTAGTTAATAGGTATTTGAGGAATACGTTGCTTATGGGATGAGGAGATTAATTCATGCATGACTTGGGGTAGTTAATAGGTACTTGAGGGATACATTAATTGCTAATGGGATGAGGAGATTAATTCGTGCATGACTTGGGGTAGTTAATAGGTACTTGAGGAATACGTTGCTTATGGGATGAACTTGATTACCAGACTTGGAAATGTTTCAAGTCTTTGGAAATCCATAAAGGCAATTAAAGAGGAGTGGTCAACTTGGGCCTCTCTCTCTCTAAGACCAAGCCCAACAAAAGAGAGGAATCGGCCCGCCTCACAAATAAGCCAGGTTCGAAACTGGAGATCTTCCCAATAAGAAAACAAAACGGCTAAGGAAAAGCCCCGTCTAGAAACCAATATAGAAAATAATAAAAAAAAAATAAATAAAAAACCCGGAGTGCTACAGCAAGGGTGCAGCACCACAGCACGAAAGAACGGGAAAGGGAGAGGCAGAAATTAGATAACAATTCCGATATTCGGACTGTGTAAGATTTATGGCTGCACTGCGCCTTATATAGGCCCCAGGCAGTTAATAGAGGGCTGAAGGAGGGGAGCAGTTTATGGGCTGCGATCAAGCCCATTTACTCCGCATGTTACAGCTTGTACAGAGCTTGCCCGCAACGGCTAGCATGCAGCGCTTCTCGTGTAACGGCTAGTGTCCCCGATGACAAATAATAAATGTGGAGGAGGGTTAAAAAATAAAAATAAAAACGAGGCAGTTACGGACCAACCCATTTCGGAGGTGCTATCGTGTCCGGGTCCGCGAGCGCACATACGCGCCCAGCCCAGGCCCGGCCCGGCTCGGCACGGCACGCACGCGCGCACGTGTGTGAGCTTGTGGAGCCCCCTCTATTGTGATGACTAGTAGGGAAAAATGGGCAATCCCTTTTAAGTTGGTAGGGGATTTTTCCCCTTACCGATATGGAACTAAACCCCTATTGGTTTGTGTGATTTTCAAACACACATCCAACACCTTCATAGGCAGGTAAGCAGGGGCGGATTTAGGGGGGGGCAAGTGGGGGCACGTGCCCCCCCTAAAAGTTTGGTAAACAATTATATTTTTACAATTAAACCCCTAAAAGCTGAAAGATAACAAATGTGCCCCCCCAAACCTATTCCCTATGTCACTGTGTGCTGGATTCATGCCCCGCGAATCAGAACGTGAGCCGCAAAGCCGTGTGTCCTTGCTTCTTCCACAACCGTCCGATTGTGAGTGAATCGGTTTTCATGCCCCGCGAATCTCGCGACGTGAGCACGGTGAGCGGCAATTCCGGGTGTCCTTGCTTCTTCCGCAACCTACCGATCGTGAGTGAATCGGTTTTGATTTTTTTGATCTTGAGACCTGTGCAATTGTGAAAACAAAAACCTCTTTTCTTTTTTTTTATCCTTGCTGCTACGGTGCTCCCCCTGGACCCCCCACCCCCAACCCAGCGTCGTTGACTCTTGCCGTCGTTGCCGAGTCGCCGGCCCATCGAGGTTCGATCTCCATTCTAATTCCTACGTCCTTTCCGATTACTAGAATAGTATAATTGCTCGAAATTTTTATTTATGCATCTACCGATCTTCGTTTTGATTTTCTTTAATTACTATTTGTGTTCTTGTCGACGTTGTCGTTGATTTATTTTTTTCTTTAGATTTATTTAAATTTCTTTATTTTTTAATTATTTTTTTAAGTTCTATTCATTTGTGATTTGTCTCGATGATTACGGTTCTGGGCTATTGCTTATGAGGGGTGTACATCAACCTATTTAGGCAAAACCCAAACCGATCCAACCTTGGTCGGTTTTGAGGATTTTCAGTCCAATCCAAACCAAACTAAGATTGGAATCTGATCGAACTAATCTTGATTTGGATTGAATTGGATGATAGGTTTAGGCTTTGGAGTTTGGACCATGTTCTTATTAGGCTCCCCCCATCTACTAGGACCTAGTTCAAACTTAAAAAATAATAATTGTTATCAAATGATTAGGCCTAAATATAATTTTTAATTGACTTTGATGCCATCCTATAGTATTACAATGGTTGTTGGTAGCAAGGGTATACGAGTACATATGGTATATTTAATAAAATATTATATATATACTAATATACATATGTCGGTTCGTTCGATTTGTGTTGGTTTTGAATTTATAAATCTGTCAACTGATCCAATCATGTCGGTTTTTTAAAAACCAATCCGATTCGATCCATTGAGTTTCGAAACCGATGAAAATTGGTTGGTTTGGTTTGGATCCTGTACACCTTTATCGTTTACCTATCCTACGCCATAGATTCTTTCACTCTTTTTGTCTTGTTTTGTTATTCATGTTTAAATTGTTCGTCTCCCGATCTTTTTTGTCCTCTGATATTTCTATTTATTGTTTTCTTCTTTATCCGGTTATTTTGCAGCTCTCTACTGTATATTCTTGCTAAAGTGCACCGCAACCCTTTCTCAGATTATACAACACTTCACCTGTGTGACTGTATCGTCTTGCCGAATAATTCTTGTCGTTGTCGTCGTCCAGGTACAATTTCTAACACTCACATGCTATTAATAATTTGATGTACTGCCAAGCCAAATTGATGCGTTGCTGTGAACCTGTGAATAGTTGTAAAAATATGTACTAGCATTATAAGTTATAATTTATTTTTATCAGCTATGGAGAAGTTTTTCAAAAGAAAAACGCTTTCGGGGCCAAGTTCTATTCAGGATAATGATGATCGCAACATAATTCAATCATCTCCAAAACAAAGTCATGTTGAAGTTAACTTGGCAGAACTTCCTATGGATCCTGGGCTACGCATCCGTATTTTAGATTATCATCCAAATGATCGTGATCAAGTTCGAAGAGCATATCTTCAAAAAGGCCCATTTCAACCTCGTGATCATAATTTTCCACAGAAGAGGATCGGAGAAAAATTACGACGATTTAATTTTGCTTGGTTTGATGAATATCCTGTCTGGTTGGAGTACAGCGTGATAAAAGATGCTGCATTTTGCTTATGCTGCTATCTTTTTAGGCCAGATAATCGAGAGCTAGGCGGCGACTCTTTTATTGCTGAGGGATTCTCAAACTGGAAAAAGAAAGAAAGATTTGAGCTTCACATTGGAGGTCCAAATAGTGCCCACATGCAAGCTTGGAAGAAATGTGAAGATTTAATGAACCAAAATCACCATGTTCAAACATTTATTTTAAAACAATCAAATCAAGCAAAAAGAGAATATCGAGCCCGATTGAATGCATCGATTGACTGTGTTCGTTTTCTTTTACGGCAAGGATTGGCATTTCGTGGTCATAATGAGTCTTTGGATTCAAAGAATCAAGAAAATTTTCTTGAAATTTTACAATTTCTTGCTGACCATAATGAAGATATTAACAACGTCGTGCTACAAAATGCTCCAGAAAATCTCAAGTTAACGGCACCTGATATTCAAAAAGACATTGTAAATGCTGCTGCAACTGAGACCACTAATGCTATTATTAATGATCTGGGAGATGCATTCTTTTCTATTTTGGTAGACGAATCTCGCGATATATCTTTCAAAGAGCAAATGGCTATTGCTTTTCGTTATGTGGACAAATATGGACAAGTAATTGAACGTTTTATGGGCATCGTATATGTTTTTGACACTAGTGCTTGCTCTCTTAAGAAAGCTATTGAAGCATTTCTAGCAAAGCATGGATTAAGTATCTCTAAATTGCGTGGCCAAGGTTATGATGGGGCTAGCAATATGCAAGGTGAGTTCAATGGCCTTAAAACACTCATCATGAATGATAATAATTCTGTATACTATATCCACTGTTTTGCACATCAACTTCAATTGGCATTGGTTGCTGTCGCAAAAAATCACATTCAAGTTGCATTACTCTTCAACCAAGTTGCAAGTGTGATGAATGTTGTTGGAGCATCCTGTAAACGTCAAGATATTCTCCGAGAGAAACAAGCTGCTAGAATTGTTGAAGCTATTGATAAAGGTGAACTTTCAAGTGGATAAGGTCTAAATCAGGAGACAAATCTCAAGAGAGCCGGTGATACTCGTTGGGGTACGTATTATAATTCATTGATCAACTTAATTATTATGTTCTCTTCTGTGATTGATGTGCTTGAAATTGTCATGAAAGATGGTTCAAATTCAGATCAAAGAGCTGAAGCATGCAATCTGCTAGATATAATTCAGTCTTTTGAGTTTGCATTCACTTTATATCTGATGAAGAGTATATTGGGAATTACAAATGAACTGTCACAATCGTTACAACGAAAAGAACAAGATATTATGAATGCCATGAACTTAGTTAAAATATCCAAGCAGCGACTACAAATCATGAGAGATCATGGATGGAATTCTCTGTTATCTGAAGTATCTTCTTTTTGTGAAAAGCACAATATTATCATTCTTAATATGGATGATATATTTACAGTTCGAGGGCGTCCACGTCGTAGAACTCATGAAACGACAAATCTACATCATTATCGTGCTGAATTATTCTATAATGTCATTGATATGCAACTTCAAGAGCTCAACAATCGCTTCACTGTGTCAAATACAGAGTTGCTTCTTTGTGTGGCATGCCTTAATCCAGGTGATTCATTCTCTTTATTTGATAAAGAAAAATTGATCAGGCTAGCTCGATTATATCCGGATGATTTTTCAAGTATAGATATCATGACACTTGACAACCAGCTTGAGACTTATATTTTGGACATGCGTTCTACAAGTGAGTTTTCAGAAGTATTAGGAATTGGAGGCCTTTCTAAGAAAATGGTCGAGAAAAAAAAGGATATTTTATATCCATTGGTTTATTCTCTTATTAAGTTGGCATTAATCCTACCAGTTGCAACAGCTACTGTAGAAAGGGCGTTTTCTGCTATGAAAATTGTGAAAAATCGATTACGCAATCGAATGGGAGACCAGTGGATGAGTGATAATTTGGTCACCTATATTGAAAGAGATGTATTTGACACAATTAATAATGAGGTGATCATGAACCGCTTCCAGACTATGAAAACTCGTAGAGGACAATTGTAATTGACTTTTTTTAATTAAAGTTACTTTTCAATCTTATTCCATGTACTTTAAGTTTTATATCTTCAAAAGTTTTTTTTTAGCTTTTTTGATGTCATTGGAAAATAAATGTTTGGGATTCCAACCATTAAAAAAATTGTATTTATGAAATATATTCAAATGTTGAATTATTGTGTGCCCCCCCCTAAAAAAAATCCTAGCTCCGCCACTGCAGGTAAGCAATATTATTTCTTACTCCTGAACCCTAGATCACGCTTGATTCTCTTCACGTTATAATTCTCTTCTTTGGCTTGAGCGTTGGAGGGATCTTGACTCGGAGATGAGAAGAAGGTGAAGGTGAACCGCTTTATCTGACGATCAAGTGTGGCCACTGGGTTTTCTCCCCCATAATTACTATTACAAAGGATTTAGGGTTGGCGGAAGAAGTGAAAGAGTGTTGTGTGTGTGAGAGCACGGGCGGTGCTGCGCCGTATTAACAGAAACAACCCCGTACGTGAAAGGTGTTTCCCAAGAAATTAATTAAGCAGAAGTTGCCTGCATCATGTTGGGTGGCCCTCCCTCCATAGTACTTGTGAGCTGAGAGAAAGGCAAAATAATAATTAAGAAAGAAAGCGGAAAGAAATCAAAAGGCGAAAGGGAATAGATAGAGGAAGCAGGGCGCAGCGGTCACAGTGAGCGCAGGGCACGAAAGACGCACGCGAGTCAGACCCTGCGGTGGCTTGGCTGCTACGCCCCCCTGCAGGTCACTTCCCTGCGGCTGGTCCGGTAGATTCCAGGCAGTCACCTCGATCCCGTCCCCCCAACGCACGCCCCCCCACCCCGCGCGCGCCGGCCCTCTCTCTCTCTCTCTCTCTCTCTCCATACACATTTGCCTTGCTTAGCTTTTTGTAACCTTTTCCTTCCTTGGTTTGAGGCCTGGAGGAGGAGGCTAGGCCTAGGGGGGCTCAGTCTCAGAGCCCGCTAGCTCCTCTGTGCCTGCCTTGGTTGCTGAATTAATTGTATATGAATATATACTTGTTTTAAATAATGGACATGCACATTTGCAGTAGTAGTACTAGCTAGTTGCTTCGTCCAGTACTCGCCACCCCCCCCCCCCTCTTTTTAAAGTCGAACCCTTACGTGAACAAGCTTAGTCCCCTGGCCTGGCCTAGTAGCTCTAGAGTGGAGATCGAGATCACGAAGAAGCAAAAGAGCAGCTAGCTGCAGTCTTGGCCAAGACGGGTCTGCCGGTGTGGATGTTGGGGTTGGGGGCGGCTCGCTTGGAGGCCGACATGCACCACTTGATCGTCTTGCTGCTCCATCAGGTTCCTTAGCTTAGCTTTCTTACTACACATATGCATGCATGCATTCATGTATGTCCATACATATATTCATTGTTGTTGTTGGAGCGCATGCAGGGGGTGCTGGATGATCAGTTCATGCAGCTGCAGCAGTTGCAGGACGAGGCCTCCCCCAGCTTCGTCGCGGAGGTCATCTCCATCTACTTCAAAGAGTCCGAGAAGCTCCTCCGAAGTCTCAGATTGCTACTGTACGTATGTGAAGATCGAGGGCCGCCTCCCTCAATCACCCATCTCTCTAGCTCCCTCCCCTGGCCTCCCTCCCTTGTTAATTAATTTATTGATCTGTTGACACATGTACAGGATGGATAGGGAGTGCACGGACTACGGGAAGATGGGGACACATGTGAACCAGCTGATGGGCAGCAGCTCCAGCATCGGCGCTAACCGCGTAAGGAACGTCTGCATCGCCTTCCGCGCGGCTTCGGAACACGCAAGCTGGCCTGGGTATATCATCGGCTCCTACCACCCACAGTATCCACTGTTTGCAGAAAAAAATTTGACGACCATTAATTATAGCCGACCATTAATTGGCATTGCGCCGCATAATACTCCAGATGAGAGTAATGAGGTAATTTCAGTCTTAATGAAAATGACCTCCGTATCCTTGCTCCTTAAATTTTCTATTTATCCCAATCTGGCGTATGCAGCACAATGCCACTGACCGGTTATAATTACGGGTTGTCAAATAATAATAATAATAATTATTATTATTATGTCCTAATCAACAACAACAATAATAACAATATAACCATATATCTTTATTATTATTATAATTATTATGTCTAATCAATAATAATAAAAAGGTGCATGCGGTCATTGGAGGCGCTGGAGCACGAGTACTGCTACCTCAAGAACAAATTGCATGAGCTCCTCCAGGTAATTATGTAATAACCACCACCATTGGGCTGCTTTCTATTGGTCATTTGGTCGACAACTATTACAATCATATATATATATATATATATATATATATTACATCCGCCTAATCTAGGTAGCTAGTTTTACTACTGCTATTGAGATAGCACAGCGCCAATTAAGTGATTGCCGGGCTGATCAGTCTTGAATATATATATTGATTTTGATACCAGATCGAACAGCAGAGAGCGATGGCCGCTGGGGCTCAGTACCACAGGCTGCTGCTACCGTGACACCCATTCAATCTAGGTGGTTCGTCTTCCTCCGTTTCAACGCATGCATGGTTTTCAGCTAGTTTAGTTTCTCTGTTTCTGTGGGGGAAGGGGTACCCCGGTACAGTTGGTGGATGGTACAGCTAGTGGGTTTTTACTACCCAACCAAACTGTGTTTGTTTTTCTTGCCCGGCACTTGAATGCACTGAATTGTAGTTCAAGACTGTTAAAACCTGCTGGCTCACTTTTATATATATATATATATATATATATATATATATATATATATATATATGGGGAGGGATACTCTCACTAATCAATAATTACTAATGAGAGTTACTAAAGATGTCAACCGTCCGATCAAAAGCAACAGATGACTGAGATTGATCCTCAATCTCAGTCGATTGCCCCATGCCCCGTCTGCCCCTCTCTCTCTCCTCCGTGCCCCGTTTGCCTCTCTCTCTCTCCTCCGCACGAGCCCCGACCCCGGCTCCAGCTCCGGCTCCGGCAACCCCAGCCGGCGACACCGACCCCCCCGACCCCGGCTCCGGCGCCGATTGCTCCGGCCCCGAGCTTTCCCTTCTCCGGCCCCGGCCCCGGCCCCAGCCCCGATCGCACTAGACCTTCCCCCCCTCCCCCCTGGGCTCCGGCCATACCTTCCGGCGGCGAAACCGGTAGCCCCGACCGGCGACAGCAGCAGCCCCGATCGACCCTCCGGCAGCCCCGACCGCCCTTCCCCTCCGGCTCCGGCGCGCCGGAGCCGGAGGGGAAGGGCGGTCGGGGCTGCCGGAGGGTCGATGGGGGCTGCTGCTGTCGCCGGCCGGGGCTGCCGGTGTCGCCGCCGGAAGGGAAGGCCGGAGCCCATGGGGGAAAGGTCGGGGTCGGGAGGGGGTCGGGATCTGCACTGCGAGAGAGAAAGAGAGAGAGAGAGGGGAGATTTTAATCCGACCCATCCATATGGATACGGATGGCCAGGATCATTAGTAAGAAGCCATTAGTAATAGTCCATTAGTGAGAGTATCCCTCCCCTATATATATATATATATATATATATATATATATATATATATATATATATATATATATATATATATATATATATATATATATATATATATATATATATATATATATATATATATATATATACTAGTAATGCCCGTGCCCATCGGCACGAAGAAGATTTCGAGGGCGAGGACAATATTTCGAGGCAGGTGGCAAAAAAATATTTCGAGTGACGATAATATTTTGAGGAAGATAACAATATTTTGAGGGTGATAACAATATGTTTTGAGGGAAAATAACAGTAGTAATGTTCCTGCCTGTTGACACGAATATTTGGCGACGACGCCCATATTCGGCGGGAGTATCTATATTCTGGGAAGACATCCACATTTAGTAAGGGCACCCATATTTGTTAAAGATGTCCATATTCGGCAAGGACACCCCCATTCGGTGAAGGCGCCCATATTCGCAACGAAGGCGTTCATATTTTTCCATTGCGATCATTTTCAGAAAGGACAACCACATTCGGCGGGGGGTGGACACATTTCAGCAGGGCGCCCACATTTGTCACCACTCGGACAACCGCCTATGAAGATATTGGCACAACAGCGACCGCCTTCGGCGACAAAGGATAGTTGGTCGCCCTCACCCTCGACAAAATGAAGTTGTCTGACGTAGAGCACATTGGAAAGATTCACTCTCCACCCTCACCCTCTCCCCATCCGCGTCACATATTGGATCAATAAAAAAAAGAAGAAAAAAAAAACAGCCAATTTTGCACAAAACTCATGCTCTTTCTCTCTCCCTCTCTTTCCACCCCACCTTGTCAATGTTGTCATCTTCACATTGCCTAATTGAACTAAACAGTCTACAAAAAAAAATTGGGGTTTGGCGGTTGATTTCAAATGGGATTTCGGTAAAATGTGGCTACTAATTTTAAATCTTCACGATCATGAAGATTTCAAACCCACCTCCATTGCACATTAAATACAATCATGATCTTATTAAACATATTAGGTGCGTGATCCTCTAAGGTTATAACCGTCCGTTACACACCCATGACGGGTGAATCACACTCATCCTCATATGCTTTCAAACCAACGGCTTTTATAAGATATTTTGTGGGCTTTGATACATTCAAACATACCAATCATGATTTCGTGTACATACTATTTCTTGGGCGTGTGGGCTGATTTCAAATCTTCATGATCGTGAAGATGTGTACAGAAGGTGAACAATGTGAACATATCATCCATAATCCATTACAAACATTTTAGAGAGAGAGAGAGAGAAAGATATCTGTAACAGATACAACTTGAGGACTTAACAGGCCTTTTCTTTTCTACCGCACAAAATATACTTGTCTCATCAGGTTCTGTTGGTCAGGTATGTTAAGTTTTCTTTCTTTTTTCCACACAACTTAATCATGAGAGAGATCTATGTATGTGGTAGACCCCAATTGGGTTTGGGATTAGAATGAGTCTCAAGCATTAGAATTGTAAAGAATTTATCGTTAGGTGAAGGTGAAAGATGGTTTTGATCCTATGGCTCAACCGAAACACATGAAACTATGCTCTCTTGCTTTCATTTTCTTAAACTATATGCTCCTTATGCACGAAAACCTTTGGTTCAAAATGCAATTCAACAGTCACTTTCATACATTGTATACATCGATCTTCTACAGTTGGGTATACCTTCTGCGTGCTAGTAGCACGACAAACCTGTAATGTTTTTGTGTCAATTATATGACTCTTTGATGATTTCTGCAACATTTTTCTGACAATAGGTAACTAAGAATAGGGTTATTACCATGCAGTGTATTCATGCAATGGCATAGTGATATACACTATTCTTTGCTGATGGAAGTTGCCGAGGCCATAGTTCAAAGACTCAATAAAAAAAAGACATCCTCAAAGAATTTGCATCGATGTAGAATCGGCATTAAAAGAAAAATTAGAACTGGATTTCAGATGTTCATACTTGGGTGGACGGACGGGCTGCAGGCATCGATCGGGTCGTCTTTCCAGTTACCTCAAGACTGTAAAAAAAAAAAGTAAACAGCTTAAGAATTTAAAGGTTCAAGTACACATACACACACATACACAGAGAGAGAGAGAGAGAGAGAGAGAGAGAGAGAGAGAGAGAGAGAGGGGGGGTTCCAATAGAGGTGATGGAGGGACTACGATTGTTGATCTGAGGAACATGTAAGAAAAGAAGAATAAAGAACATGTGAAGGAACCTGTCTCTTTCGTTGCTGCTCCATTGATGAGGATCTAAGGAACATTGCTTCTCCATTGATGAGGGATCTGAGGAACGAAAAAACATTCATCAAACACAGAGAGAGACAGAGAGAGATCAAACACACACACGCACATAGATTTCCAGCCTTGTTGGACGGAGGGGCTGCGGGTGGCACTGCGAGTGGCGATCGGCTTCTCTCTTGGTGCCATCGATCAAATTCTCTCTCTGATGGGGAGGCAGGCAGACTGTGAAGGACTGATGAACAGAAGTCGGGACAAGAGGCAGATTGGAGACGTAGTAAAAGGGATTTGGGGGTTCAGCTGACGGATTTTCAGGAGATCGAGTAACAGGGATCCGGATCATGGGGCGGGAGATGTGGCGGTAGGATCTGATGAGACCGTGGGTGACATCAGGATTGTATGAGAGAGAGAGATGGTGGATGACTGAAAACATGAGTTCGTCGAGGACTGCATGGGAGATCGGGATCGTGGAGATGTAGGATCGGGAGAGAGTGGGTGAGAACGGTGAGTGAGTTCGTGGTCGGGATCATGGAGAACTGGGATCAGGAGAGATCGGGAGAGAACGGTGAGTGAGTTCGTGGTGGAGATGTGGGATCGTGGGGCGGTAGAGAGAGAGAGAGAGAGACATGGCGATAGAGAGAGAAGGAGATCAGGCTGGATGTGGGTGCAAATTTTGGAAGAGAGGTCTACAAACCGCGGGACCCACCGGCCCTGCCTGGTGGTCCCACAATGACTACCGCAGGACCCACCGGCCTTGCCTGGTGGGCCCACAATGACTACCGCGGGACGCACCGGCCCTGCCTGGTGGGCCCACAGAGACTTCCACGGGACCCACCGGCCCTGCCTGGTGGGCCCACAGAGACTTCCACGGGACCCACCGGCCTTGCCTGTGGAATCCCTGGAAACGACAGCGGGACCCACCAGCCCAGCCTGTGGAATCCCCCAGAAACGGTAGCAGAAACCGTCATTTGCCCCAGATTTCATCCCAGGAAATCCTATAAATAGCAGAGCCTTCAAATGTAAATAGATTCCAGTTCCAAATCCAGAGGAAATATCAGTACCATCATCTGATATCTGATTTTAGAAACCAGAGCTCTGGAATTTCCAGCTTCCCATCCTTCAACTCTCCTCAATCTTCTTCTTGTCTCTAAAGAGATCGGAGAGACTTCAGTGACACTCGGCCTGTCGAGGTCACTTCGAGCAAAGTGATAGTGAATTCGGGTTGCTCTCTATAGCACGGAGACGTAGGCTTCGGTTGAACTCCGAGATCACCTCTCGTGTTAACTCTCTCTAATTGTATCTCTCTCTGTTTGCATATTGAAAGCGATAAATCAAAGTCATCAAGACATCAACGTCCTAATCTACCCTCCAATCAATTGACTGGTGAGGTGAAGTCTTCGGATTGGTACAAAGATTTTTCCCACACAGTTTGGCACCGTCTATGGGATCCGAGCGAGAAGCCAAGCCTGCTCTACAACGAACATCAGATCGGTTGAGCAGACAATCGATCTAGATAGTCAAACTTCCCTGCCCCTTCGGTTGAGCAGACAATCGTTCGGACACCGGCAACCTGGTTGCATCCTTCGCTTTCCCTAAATGGCAAGGATGAGATATCAGAATCATCCGTAGGGAAGCAATACGCATCAAGCTCGTTCGGTGACTCGTTCGATGAGTCAATGGCTCAACTTCGGGCTGTCCGAAATGGGGGTTCGCTCAGGGAGCGGTAGATCGGTCGATCGACCGATCGCCCCACCTCCACGATAGTCAATAGGGCAAACTGCCCCCGCTCTAGCTGAAGATCCTCCGTTCACTTATCAAATCTCGGTAGTCGACTTTCAGCTGCTACAATTGGCAAAACAGAATACCACCCTCACTGCTGAAAGGGATGCCCTCAGGAAAGCTGTCTCCGAGGCCGGGATCGTTCTTCCTATCCCCTCGTCTAACGAGAGAGTCGATCTGCCATGACAATCGATCCATTCCGAGCCACGGAGATCAATGGGCACCGCTGCCCTTGAGAGGATCCATCGCGATCCAACCCCCTCTGTTGCTCTATGGAAGTAGAGTATATGGGATCGTATAGACGATGAGTCCTCTCAATCGTCCTCGGGCTGTAACTGTGACAGGCGGACAAAGTCGAAGACCGACTTACAAAGAAAGCACCAGATGAAAGGAGCGCCCTCAAAGAGTAGAGCTTCTCTATCTCTCCCACTTCAACGCGGAGCCGGAATGGATCTTTGTCATCGACTCCAACCAGCTGATACTCAAAGACCTGAACAAGATCTCGCGATCTTGCCTCTTGACCTGTATCCAGGTCGGGGGCATGGTCGTAGGGAGGGGTACTCCTCGACTGGACCTCTCCATCGGAGTCTGTTTCAATCAGCATTTTTGAGGGGATGGAGAACTCCCACTCTCCCCAAATTCAATTGCCTCAAAGGAGATCCGATTCTCCATATATTGGCATTCAAACAAGCTTTGACACCATACGAAGAAGAGAATAATGTGCTCTGTCGCACACCCAGTTCGGAGTCTTAGCTAACCATTTCGTGCAGTATTACCAGCTCAACTTGAAGCCGGAGAAGAAGCTAGACTCCCTCTACAGGCTAAGGATGGGTGTTGACGAGAGTCTTCGCAGTTTCACACGAAGGTTCTGCAATGAACATGCTGCTCTCTCAGGACGGCATCTAGATGATGAGGCCATCATGCTAGCCTTCCAGAATGCTCTCCGTTTTGATCTCTACATCTACAACGACTTCATTCGTAATCCTCCTCCTTCCTTGGGCTCAATGTTTGATCGAATCCAAAGGGAGATCGAGGTAGAAGATGATCAAGTTGCCCGAAAAGGACGAGAGACGAAGCGACGACCAGTTGAGAGAGAGGCCCCGAAGTATACTGCCAAAGCTCACAATGCAGAGGCAGTAGTTCCCCCTGTGTCCAAGCGGTCAAGAAACGAGGGACGCAGATCCGCTCAGAAGAAAACTACATTCACCGATTGGACTCTACCGATTGAGCAAATCCACGATCGAATTCAGCACGAAGAATTCCTCCTAAGGCCAAACCCTCTGCAGCCGGACACCAAGGTCACAGCGGACAAAACAGTCTACTTTGACTTCCACCGCAGCCATGACCATCCTACCGATCGATGTTATCGATTATGATACCACCTCGAGGATTTGCTCCGGGAAGGCCACCTTCAAGATTTCGTCAAAGGCGGACCAGACCAACGCCGACCTTCCACGAAGGGTAAAGAAGCTTGCTAGATCTACTAGATCTCTACCGATCAATCGCCTGTCACCGTGAGTGCCAATGTCTTTGGTATTCACGAGTCATTGCACAATCAAGCACTGACAGGCAAAGAAGTGGATCGACAGATACGGCGCATCTTCAATATTCGCTCCGCAGCGAACAAAGAAGACACCTGGATCGAGAAGCCTGTCAAGGGCTTAGCTTGGCCCTCCATCATCTTTAATGACTCGGACCTCCAAGAGGTCCATACCCCGCACCGGGATCCCCTGGTCCTGAGGCTCATCATCAACGGGAGCACAGTCAATCGCATCCTCATCAACACCGGAAGCTCTATCGACATTATGTTCTCAGACTGCTTCAAGAGTCTGGGACATAAGTATTCCAGTCTTGAAGTCGTTCCAACAGTGATCACAAGCTTCAACGGCAAGCAGAGCATCACAATGGGCGAATCGAGGTTCACCCTCAACCTTAGCTGAGAAACTCGAGTCTCGGTATGGTTCACAATCGTCGAGGGGACATCAAACTACAATATCATCCTCAGTCGACCATTTCTCCACCAGATCAATGCCATCTCCTCCTCGTACCATCAACTCCTTAAATTTGCAATGAGGGAGGATATTGTCTGTATCCGAGGGGATCAACAAGCCGGGCGATCCTGCGAAGCTGCCACCACGAGAACAGATCATAGGATAAACCTCGCTGCCCCAAAGCGACCTAGAGACGAAGCTGGTCCTTCATCAACATAGCAACCAAAGGAGATCCCACTGTCCGAACCCCCTCCGATCGAGTGGGAGGCTTCACCTTCAATTGAAGAGATCATTCCAATCAATATCGACAGCAAAGATCTCCCTCGGGAAACCTTCATTGGTACCGGTCCTAGCGACGCAGAAGCGCGAGACATGATATCCTTCCTTCAATCCAACATCGACGTATTTGCCTGGTGCTTTGAAGATATGCCAGGGATCAACCTAGATGACGCGTGTCATCGACTCGCGATCAAAGAAGGAGTGAATCTAGTTAAGCAAAAGCCACGCACAATCCGACCAGAGCGACAAGTTGCGGTTCAAAAGGAGATCAGTAAGCTACTCGCAGCAGGCTTCATTCGTGAAGTAGAGTATCCTACTTGGATCTCCAATATAGTTGCTGTCCCAAAGAAGAATGGTAAGGTCAGAGTGTGCATCGACTTCACCAACCTCAACAAGGCTTGTCCCAAAGATCCATTTCCCATGCCAAGGATAGATAGACTCGTCGATGCAACTGCTGGCCATGAACTTCTATCTTTTATGGACGGATACTCGGGATACAATCAAATTCCGCTACACCCGGACGATCGAGAGAAGACGTGCTTCGTGACTGACCGAGGACTCTACTGTTATAATGCAATGCCTTTCGACCTCAAGAACGCTGGATCTACCTATCAACGATTAGTCACAAAGATGTTCGAAGATCAAATCGGGCACAACGTCGAAGTCTACGTCGACGACCATCTTCACAAAAGTTACAATCGGAAGAGCCACCTCTCTGATCTGGCAGAGACATTCCAAATCCTCCGAAAGTACCACATGAAGCTCAATCCAGCCAAATGTTCTTTCGGAGTTCAATCGAGCAAGTTCCTAGGTTACCTTGTGACCAGGAGGGGCATCGAAGCCAACCCGGACCAAATTCGAGCTATTCGTGATATGCCATCACCTGCAAATCAGAAGGAAGTGCAACACCTCACTGGAAAATTAGCTGCCCTCAATCGATTCATCTCGAAGTCTTTCGACAAGTACAAGCCGCTCTTCGACAAGCTACGAAAGGCGGATACCTCTGGCTGGAGTCCAACTTGCGAGCAAGCCTTTCAAGACGTCAAGAGATATCTGGTGCGAGCTCCTATCCTAACAGCTCCGCTTCCAAAAGAAGATCTCTGGCTTTATCTTGCCATCACCGATCAAGCAATCAGTGCGGTCCTGGTCAGCAAAAGAAAAGGCGTTGAATATCCGGTCTACTACATCATCCATACGCTCCTTCCGGCTGAGACCCGCTACTCAAAAACGGAGAAAGTCATACTGGCCTTGCTCACCGCATCGCGTCATCTCCAACCCTATTTTATTTCCCACCAGATCACAGTCATCTCAGAACACCCACTCAAAGACATCAACAAGGCGGGTCGAGTGGGTCGAATGACCAAATGGGTGATCGAGATGAGTGCCCTCGGGATCCAATTCGAACCTCGCACTTCACTCAAGAGGCAGGCAATCGCTGACTTCCTATCTGACTTCCCAGTTGAAGACCCCATAACTTGAGAGGAAGACGTCGATATGCACCTTCAAGACGAAGATGAACCTCCATTCGGTCCAACTACAAAGACCAATCCAAACCTTGAGACTCCTGCCACTACCTCAGCTCAATGGAAACTTTATACTGATGGAGCTTCGAGCACGATCGGTTTGGGAATTGGGATAGTCTTAGTATCCCCCGAACTTGATCATCTTCAGAAGGCTATTCTCCTTAGATTCAACGCCACCAACAACGAAGCCGAATACGAAGCACTCATCTCCGGACTCCAAATGGTTGAATCCCTGGGGGTAGATCGACTTACCATCTACCGCGACTCCCAGCTAATCATAAGGCAAATGAATGGGGAATACACAGCACGAGAAGAAAGAATGCAACATTATTTGGCCCTAGTGCAACATCTTCAACAACGTTTGACTAGCACCGAGTTCATCCAAGTCCCAAGAGCAGAAAATCGAGAGCCTTGGCTAATGCTGCCTCTGTTCTTGGGGACTCACTCGGGGAGAGGCGAATACAAATCGACTACCAAGAGTCGCCCAAGATTACCCTCGAACAATAAATCATCGCCGCTACAGAAAGATCTTGGGGTGGAGAACAACTAGCCTCCGATCAAGTCACAACACATGAACTCGAAGATTGGAGATGGCCAATCTTCGACTTCTTCAAGCAAGGCAAAATATCGAAAGATCCAATTCAAGCCAGAAGACTTCAAAGGAAGCTTCCATGCTATTGCCTTCAAAGAGAATATCTATATTTCAAATCGCACAACGGGATATTACTCAAGTGCATTGGTCCTTTGCAAGCAAAGGCAATCTTAGTTGATATCCATTCCGGGGCCTACGGGAATCATTCAGTGGGAAGATCTCTTGAAGCCAAGACAAAGCTGCAAGGCTACTACTGGCCAACAATGGCAAGAGACATGCACCAAGTGATTCAAAGATGCGAGCCTTGCCAGAGACATGCTCGAGCTATCCATCTCCCAGCAGATGAACTCCATCAACTAACAAGTCCGTTGCCCTTCCATCAATGGGGGTTGGACTTCTTGGGTCCTTTCCCACCAACACCAAACAAGAAGAAGTATCTGTTGTTGGCCACAAACTACTTCACCAAGTGGGTCGAAGTCGTGCCACTCTTCCAAGAAACTGACGATGAAGTCATCAAGTTCATCAGGCATAACATATTTTTAAGGTTTGGCACGCCCCAAGTTTTAATTGTTGACAACGGGGCTTAATTCGACTCCGATAAATTTCGGGAGTTCTGCCTGAGCAATGGAATCAAGCTTTTCTACTCAACACCAAGATATCCACAGTGTAATAGCCAAGCCAAAGCCTCCAACAGAGCTATCTTGGGTCTGCTCAAGAAAAAGCTCAATAACAAGAAAGGATTATGGGAGCAAGTCCTACCTGAAGTCTTGTGGGGCTATAGAACCACTCCTAGAAGATGAACTGGGTTCTTACCCTTTCGCCTAACATACAGGTCAGAAGCAGTTCTCCCAACAGAGACTATCTCCAACACTTTGAAGACCAGAGCAATCGAAGAGGGGCTTAATGAAGAGATTCGAGTCAATGACCTTGATCTCTCTAAAGAACTACGAAATTGAGCAACTGTTCGTGTAATCAAGTATCAACAGAAGATCAAACGAGCCTACGATCTAAAGGTCAATAAGAGACAATTCCCAATTGGCAGTCTGGTCCTCAGAACAGTCTTCTATAACACAAAAGAGCACAACAGCGGAAAACTAGCTCCCAACTGAAAAGGACACTACATTGTAGAATCAGTAGGAGGGTCTTACCGACTAATCTCGCCAGAAGGAGATAGACTACCTCGAGCTTGGAATGCTAGACATCTCAAAATATTTTATCCTTGATATAAACTCCATGCTGAATAAAGATCACTTTAAAATGTTCATCTTTCGACTCAAGTTCTGAAGCAGTTCCAAGTTACCTACATTCAAGTTCTAAGTCTATATTCAAATTACTAGGTTTTTTAACAAGTTTGGGTGCTTGAGTTACGACTCAACCCTTTACAGGCAGATATTAAACGGTTTCGGGTTGTAAAGCAAAACAACCTTCAAGTCACTGGGCCAATTTAAGAAGTTTGGGAACTCATGTTGCGACACGACCCCTTACATACGAACGTTAAATAACCTTCAATTGCAAGATCGTTTAACAAGTTTGGGTGCTTAAGTTGCGACTCAACCTCACAGGCAAATGTTAAACGATTTCAAGTTGTGATACAACACAACCTTTAACTATCAAATTACTTAACGAGTTTGGGTGATTGAGTTGTGACTTGACCCTTTACCACAAAGTGTTAAGTATATTCGAGCATTCCATTCAAAACACAAACATTCAAAGAATCCAACACAAGAGACATTCGATTTCAAACACCAGAAAGAAGTCTTTATTTTTCAAAAAATTGCCAAGTACAAGTGAGCTTTATATGTGCAGAGCTTACAGATACAAAAGCAAAAGAAAAAGATAAAATACATCAAGGTTTTGCCACACTTAGAGCGCGCGACCTCTCTCATTCGGATCCACCACGAGCCTTGCTCGCCATGGATGCCTTCGAAGATTGGACGCCACCAGCATGAACCCTGAAGGCTTCTACTGCTTTCTCTGCCATCGACCTGAAGCTCTCGTATTCAGCGCGTGTCTCCCCAAGCTCCTTCGTGAAGGCCTCCTCCTTGGCAGCAAGCGCTGCTTCCTTGGCAGCAAGCTGAGCCTTCAACTTATTTATTTCAGTTGCGCGGTCGTGGGCCAAAGTCTCTATTCTGAAGAATCTATTTTTCAATTCTTCGAGCTCATGACCTCGAGCAACGTAGTTCTTGAGCCATCTCTTACTTTTAATTTTCTCCTTACGGAGAGCTTCCTTCCTCTCGAAGAGGGCCTCTTTCTTGGCAGTCAGGAGTTCCTTCAGTTTCTCCTTTTCTTCGTTCGCAGTCTCCAGTTGGGCCGTCAAATGAGATACTTCAGCTGAAGCACCCCGTTCTCCGACCCTCCTGAAGAGTCTGGTAGCAAACTTCAGGACTGCTGAATTCTACAAACAATCAACAGAAAAGAGTTAGAAATATTTCTGAAAGTACAACTCAAGAATCAAGTCAAGCTGATGCACTTACCACGACTTCAAGCCTATCGTAGGCCTCTTCGATCGTAGCGTCCGAAAGATTACGGAGCTTCCGGATCACTGGCATGGGGTGGTTGATATCAACCTCACCCAAATCCTTGAGCAGCTAAGTCGTGCCAGCAGGAGCATCTACAATCAATAGAAAAGTTCAAACAGTTAGAATATTTCAAGCGTCAAAAGCAGAATGGTCAAGAAGAGAGGTTAGAAAGAGCATACCAGTGGCCTCGACTCGAGAAGCCTTAGCCTTACCCTTCCCCCGGTCGGAGCTCTTACCCCTGGGGGTAGACATCTCCTTAGCAGGGGATGCCACTGGCAGAGGTTGGGGAGTCCTAGCCTCCACACGACTCCCTCCCTCCTTTTGCAAGGGAGAAGGAACATCGCGCAGGGGAGTGATCTCCCCTTCCTCTGGGCATTCACCATTCTGCTGAAGCCTGGCCATGAGGGCGGCTACTTCCTCCGCCACTTGAGCAGCCGAAGGACGGATCGAGGGTGGAGGTTGCTCAACCTCCAAACCCCCGCTAGTCGAAGCACCCTCGAGGCGAAGGATGCTCGGAGGTACTTGGTCAAGGGGTGTAGGGTTGCTTGCAACCCCGTTACTCCCAGAGAACCTTATCTTCAAGCGCGTTGGGCGCTTCAATTCTTTAAAATGATAGGTGGGCAACGCTTTCTGGCCGTCGCCCACCATATCCATTACATCTTCCATACGACGGGCCTTGGCCTTGTCGATAGGAACGGGCTGGGACTCCTCTTCGCCCCCATCTTCACCGCAATCAGTGGGGGTGGGCGGAATTTCTTCGCCACCACCGTTTCCTCCACCTCCCTCTAGATCGTTGCCGTCATCATCATCGTCATCGCCATCATCATTGCCATTGTCTTCATCTTCTTCTTCTCCTTTTTCTTCTTCTTCCTCTTCTTCTCCTCCCTTTTCTTCTTCTTTTTCTCCTCCTTCTCCTCCTTGAGGACCTTCCTCTTCTTCACTTGACCCCTGCGGGTCACCACCAACTTCTCCTCAGTTGGCAGATGGCGCCTTGCACCATACGCCTTTTTCTCGACCCGGATTTTTCTAACTATCTTACCCGATTGAGGATCCTCCTCGTAATCGGAGTACAAGACCTCGTTGTCTTCGTACCGGGCCTGCAGTCGGTGGAGGAGGTTGGCGTTGCCGTGCCTGATCGAGCAGTTCAAAAACTGCTTCCACGATCGTGTGTCACAGGTCAACTCCAAGAAGAGGTTGTCCAGGGCTCCGACCCGTTCCGACGTCCATGCGAAGGCTCCTCCCGCACAGTACATGTCGACCTCTTTGTGTACCTGATTTCAAGGAGTCTCAGGCACCGAGAGAGGGGTCTATGCACCGGAAATCGAGATCGGCCAGTCAGTGTAGAGCTTGTCGGAGGTGACGGTGTCGATGATCGGGCGGAGGGCAGAAACGCCGGTCAAGTTGAAGAATGGGCTATTCTTCCTTGAAGCCCATTTGTAGTGGTAGAAGAAGTAGCCCAACTCGATCTTGGCCTCCTCGCCTTCGGGGATATTGGAGTAGCAAGCCCTAAGCTCCTCCTAGAAATCAGACTCCACGCGGCAGAAGGCGTAGATGATCCTCCACGTGTTCCCAGAAATCTGTCCCGGGCAAAGCCCTGAAGTATTCAACAGTCTCGCGGCGAAGGGCAGCAGTGGAAGGCGCAGTCCGTAGTTCAACTGGCCAATGGTGACTATCGTCCCCATCACTTGCTCCATGCTGGCGATCGATGTAAAGACCATTCGCTTGTTGATTCCAAACGTGGATTGAACTCCAGAGAGAGCCGGTCGGTTCTTCCCTTCCGTGAAGCAAGGGAGCAACTTCTGCCACTTCACCCTCTTCACGTCGGTGAGCTTGCCGCCAGTATTGTACTCGTAGGCGGGTTCCTCCAACAGCGACTTCAAAGGCCCCAGAACGAAGCTGGCCTTCGGGATGTGCTCTGGCTGCGACAGTGCGAAGGCAAACCCCACGCCCTGGTGCCTCTTGCCCAGCACACCAAGGGCGGCTTTGCCCTTGCCCCTGCCTTTCTGAACGGGTGACTGTGGAGCCCTCTCCTTTCCCTTCCTCTTGGACGGGACCACGTTCATCTTCTTCACGCTGCCAGAAGAGGCCATTTCGACCGATCGAGAGAGTGCGAGGAACACAAAATTCGAGAGGAAAGAGTTCTGGACTTTGAAAATTTTTTGAAGCGTGAGGCAGAAATGAAATCCAAAAGGGCTTATAAACCCCGGAGAAACTAGTGCGAAAATCAAAGAGACACGTGGCATCTCCAGGTCAAATCCCGTGTTTTCAGAAGGGACATGTGGCGTCAATCCGTAGCAAGCGCTCTTCCAGGCGAAGCGTCGGAACCAGACGAAACATCGAACCAGATGAACAGCCGGTCCAAGCGAACCGCCGGTCCAAGTGAGCCGCCTGTTCAGAAGAATCGCCGGTCCAGGTGGACCGCCGGCTCAAACAGAGCAATAGACTTCAACCATAGTTCGAAGACTTTACCCGTTCGATAGGCAGACGATCGGGTAATTTACCAAAGGATCGGGCAGAATACAGGCTCTTTTGCCTGATCACTTCAACCTCAACCGGTTGAACTTAACCGATCGGTCAACCTTGACCGATCAGTCAAGTTTGATCGATCAGTCAGATTTCTACTGGATCGAGCAAAAAACTTAGTTTTTTGCCCGATCACTTCGACCTCGATCGGTTGAACTTAACCGATCGGTCAGATTTCTACTGGATCAAGCAAAAAACTTAGTTTTTTGCCCGATCTATCGACCTCGACCGGTTGAACTTAACCGATCGATCAAACTTGATCGATTGGTCAAGTTCGACCGATCGGTCAGATTTCTACTGGATCGAGCAAAAAACTTAGTTTTTTGCCCGATCACTTCAACCTCAATCGGTTGAACTTAACCGATGGTCAAACTTGACCGATCGGTCAAGTTCGACCGATCGGTCAGATTTCTACTGGATCAAGCAAAAAACTTAGTTTTTTGCCCGATCACTTCGACCTCGACCGGTTGAACTTAACTGATCGGTCAACCTTGACTGATCGGTCAAGTTCAACCGATCGATCAGATTTCTACTAGATCGAGCAAAAAACTTAGTTTTTTGCCCGATCACTTCGACCTCGATCGGTTGAACTTAACCGATCGGTCAACCTTGACCAATCGATCAAGTTCGACCGATCGGTCAGATTTCTACTGGATCGAGCAAAAAACTTAATTTTTTGCCCGATCACTTCGACCTCGACCGGTTGAACTTAACTGATCGGTCAACCTTGACCGATCGATCAAGTTCGACCGATCGATCAGATTTCTATTGGATCGAGCAAAAAACTTAGTTTTTTTGCCCGATCGCATCGACCTCGACTGGTTGAACTTAACCGATCGGTCAACCTTGACCGATCGGTCAAATTTCTACAGGATCGGTCAAAAAATTATGTTTTTTTATCGATCACCTCGACCGCCACCGGTTGAAATTGGCCGATCGGTCAACTTTAATCGATCGATCAAAATTGACCGATCGGTCAGAATTGACCGATCAGTCAACTTTGGCCGATCGGTCAAATTTGACCGATCACTCCGTTGGCACCAATGCTCAATGAACTTCTTTTGCGCTCATGACAGGGGATTGTTAGTTTTGCACCAAGAATCCAAGCCAGCCAGGGTGGTCTCTAGCTAACTTGGAGGGAGTAACTGTGGGTGCAAATTTTGGCAGAGAGGTCTACAAACCGCGGACCCACCGGCCTTGCCTGGTGGTCCCACAATGACTACCGCGGGACCCACCGGCCCTGCCTGATGGGCCCACAGAGATTCCACGGGACCCACCGGCCCTGCCTGGTGGGCCCACAAAGACTTCTGCGAGACCAACCGGCCCTGCCTGTGGAATCCTCGGAAACGACAGCGGGACCCACCAGCCCAGCCTGTGGAATCCCCTGGAAATGGCAGCAGAAACCGCCATTTGCCCCAGATTTCATCCCAAGAAATCCTTTAAATAGCAGAGCCTTCAAATGTAAATGGATCCCAGTTCCAAATCCAGAGGAAAGATCAGTACCATCATTTGATATCTGATTTCAAAAACCAGAGCTCTCGAATTTCCAGCTTCCCATCCTTCAACTCTCCTCAATCTTCTTCTTGTCTCTGAAGAGATCAGAGAGACTTCAGTGACACTCGGCCTATTGAAGTCACTTCGAGCAAAGTGATAGTGAATTCGGGTTGCTGCCTATAGCACGGAGACGTAGGCTTCGGCTGAACTCCGAGATCACCTCTCGTGTTAACTCTCTCTGATTGCATCTCTCTCTGTTTGTATATTGAAAGCGATAACTCAAAGTCATCAAGACATCAATGTCCTAATCTACCCTCCAATCAATAGATCGACCAATGATCTTCGATTCAACTTCAATTGACTGGTGAGGTGAAGTCTTCGGATCGGCACGAAGAATTTTTCCACACACTGGAGTTCGGGAGTTTGGGTGAGACCGTTTGGATTGAGAGAGAGAGAAAGCGGGGAAATCGGGCTGGAGAGAGAGAGAGAGAGAGAGAGAGAGAGAGAGAGAGAGAGAGAGAGAGAGAGAAGAACGTGGAGATTGGGGCTCCGGGTGAGGTCAAGTCACGTGGCATATTAGCACAGCATCCATTTGTTTGGTGGAATGCGATTCACCGATGTAAATCAGTAGATCAGCTGAGATCGTGGTTAACGTGGCATACGATCACAACATCTATTTGCCTAGTGGGTGTTTGAATAGGATGATTCATATATTTGGGCAGAGAGTTACGGCTATGATTAGGATCATGTGTTGTGCATAACTACCAACAGGCAGAGAGTCCTTGCAAATTCGCAAAAAGATCTTGGCCATCAAATTCTTTAACCCGTCAATTAAGTTTGTATCGAACGGCTCTCTTTATCCATTCCTAGTGAAATATTATATATATATATATATACACACACACACACACACACACACACACGCACGCACACACACACACACACAATAGACAGGCAACAGACAGCTGTGAGACATGTAAAGAGTCTGTAAACCAATTGTTTGGTTCTAAATAATAACAGTGATGCTATATAGCCAACTCGATTGTTTTCCAACTTTTGTTACGAACTCCATGTGATGTGGGAGAGCTGGCAGCTCCTCATTGCTGGGTTCATTTATCTAGAGGCTACGGGATGAGCCTAGGGGGTGCCACGTAAAGTTGGCAACCCATAAGTTGGCTACCTAACATTTTTCAAATAATAATATATCCCCATGCCTTGCATTTATTAATGGATCGACACTTAGGAACATTTAAGCCCTCCTTTATTTTTCTTTTATATTCTTGCATTTCAAAATCTATTAGTATATCTAATCTAATATTTAAATACTAAAATGGTGCTCTCTCTCCTGTGTTGTGACATGTGAAGCCCTTATCAATACCAGCCAGCATTTCTTATTCCATGTGTGAATGCAGCTCAATTCTATTTAATCCCTTTTAAAACCAAGATAGAAACATAATTTTCTTAACGGTAAAGTGATTCTATTATTGTACACTCGTTCGATTCGAAATATCAAATGATCACATGCCACGTGGACCCATATATCACTGAGTAACGATGTGTGAATGTGGTACTAAATTGAAGTTATTAATTGGTACGTTAAAACCCTTTTTCCATATAAGATAGGGTCATGGTATACGAAGCAATCACACCCCATTAGTTCGACTCTTATCCGATAACAGCTCTCTCTGTTACGACTTGGTAAAAGCCCATTGAATGCATGACTTTATTTAGAGTACGACTAGATCATGCTTTTGCTACTCCGGATTGGAAACTTATGTTCCCAGGTGTTGAAGTCAAGCATTTTCCCTGTGTTTGTAGTGACTGTTGCCCAATCCTCATCACACTTTCGCAACCTAAAAGAAGGAATCACCACCATTTCGATCAAGTTTTAACAATTTTGGATTCAATGTACAGAGTTCAAAGATATCATTGATCTTTAATGCTTAGAATAGCATCAACTGATAGAATTGATGAGGTCTACAGCTCGTAAAAACCTATAGTTTAGTTGTATATGGTTGATAGCTTAGGATTGCTATGGGTGCAAAATTTGGCCAACGCCCTGAGATGGGACCCACTAGCCTTGCTTGGGGGTCCACAAAGATGATGACGGAACCCACTATCTCTGCCTGGGGGTCCACAAAGACGACGACGAGACCCACCAGCTCTGCCTGGAGCCTATCAAAGTGACTGCAGAAATCACCCCGGATCCTAGATTCTTCCCAACCTCTATAAATAGCAGCCTAGATGAATATTTCAGATCGATTATCTGATTTCCAGATCAGACTTTAGAATTTTAAAGCTCTGACATCCCTCTCCCTTTTCTAAAACAAGTGACACTCGGTCTATCAAGGTCACTATGTTTCAAGTGTTAGTGAATTTAGGTTGCTCATTATAGAACGGAGACATAGGATTCGACTGAACTCCCTCATATCCCGTGTTAACTCTTTTCTCAACTCTATCTCTTAATTGATTCTAAACCTAAGTCCACTCCTAACTACTTCAAAGCTCATTTTTAAGACCCAACGCTCGAACCGACGCTCAAATCAATTGACTGTTAGGCAGAGTCCCTGGATCAGCACGAGGATTATCCCCCACAGTTTGACACCATCTGTGGGATCTTCAAATATATCCAGTGCCATACTTCCCAGCTACCTCAGTTGAGTAGACAACTGATCAAAGATGAGCATTTTGGGTGTTTTTTGTGGCCGCCACTAAATTACAAAGAAAAGACATCAGGATCACCTAGAGGAAAGTAACACCCAACGCAAATAGCCTCGACCTGAGACTCAATAAATCAGCAGCTTAACTTTTGTCCACCTCCGACCAGGCCAAAAATTATAGCTCACTCTGACAATAGGAGATCGATCGATCGACGATCCCTCCACCACCTAGGCAGTCGATCAAACAGACTATGCTCGCTCTGACGGAAGATCCCCCAGCAAGTTATCGAGTCTCGGCACTCGATTTCCAATTGCTATAACTTGCAAAGCAGAATGCTATTGGAATTGGTGAGGTCTTCAGCTCGTAAAAACCTATAGTTTAGCTGTATATAGTTGATAGCTTATGATTATATCTTGGTACGTACCTTAGTACGTGTTCTGATTACAGAACAAAGAGCCCTGGCTATAGGGTAATCCACTTAAGTGGGAGACTCAATAGATTGGTCCTATGTAACCTAAATACATTCATGGCTCTGATTAGGGTTGGTCGTCCTAACAGGATAAGCTGTTGGGATGACAGAGCATGTGTGTCTCCACTACGATCATTACCAGGCACAGTATCTGTGGCCGAATGAAACCAATCTGGTGCATAGATTGGTGAATAGACACCAGTGCCCTAAGCCTTGTTTCTGCTTAGGATAAAACAGTCCTAAATCCTAAGAAACCACGCCTGGTGGGCTAACAAGTTATGTGGTGCTTTGGCGCATCAATATGTGAGGGTTCAGTTATGTGACCCAAAACCATGGTGTACTGGGTTACCCGGATGGCGTTGCATCAACGTGCCACTCCTACAAACTATCAACGCCCCTAACGGGAGGTGCATTCCTTGGTTTGACCTACATCATACTAAACCCTAGCCAGGTGGTCATTAGTTAGATTGTTGATCGGATCCGATTACCCGGTAGAGTAATCGGAGGTATGATGTATATGGTCAACCTAGACAGAACCAAGTCATATGAGCACTCGAGTCTGAAAGTAGTCTCTATCGCTTAAGTCGAGTTATGGCATCAAGTGCAGAGACAACGAGTTTACCACTACTAAGCGGAGTGTAGGGGTATGCGGAGAACATAGTAAATCAAGGGGAATTGGGGTACAGCCTGCGTCGCACTCTGGGTGGCTATGTAGGTTAACTTAGATACAGAGGATCAATGGTACACTTGGGTAGTGTATAGATCGAGTCCAAGTTGGAAGCCATTAACCTCCCTAAAAGTTCCACCTTATCCACATGATGTACGGTCCTTGAACCATCTCCTTGATTCACAGGACGCAGTTAGAAGAAGTAATTAATCCAACTCTAATACCTTATGCTCCGTGTGTGAATAGAACTAGTACACGGTAGATGTGTAGGTACATACATGTGTGTGCTAGGGAAAATCCTGGAGTAGTACGGAGACATATGTAGTCATCTCCTTACCTTAGTGGGCTTTGCTACACGGGTGTGATGCATCGATTCGTGTTGCGAGGTGACTGGTTGACTATAATAGGGGTACACTTTGTGTACTAAGGGCACCCTGGCAATAATGGAATCACTAGCTAGTCATAATCCAAGTAAGTGCACCATGCAAGTTCCTGAGCGAGAGGGGCAATCAACTAGTGGCATGGGGTTTTTTGGGAAACCAAAATACCACCATACCCTAGCTTGGCCGCCCCTAGCAAGTGGGGACATAGATAGGCCGCCCCCTCCCTAGCTTCTAAGAGTTGCTAGCAAGCTTCAAGGGGAGGGGGACTAAATTCAAGGAGCATTGACTTTTAGGGGGCCGGCCTTGTATGGCAATAGGGGGCCGGCCCTGTGCTACATGCAAGGCGAGAGGGAGACAAAAGGGGGGCCGGCCACAACTCCCATACGCAAGGTATGGGAGGACCGACCCTATATATAGATGAGGGGAGGGGGGGCCGGCCTCTCTTGATGAAACCCTAGCCGCCCCCTTTCTCTTCTTTGCCTCTCTTGCCTTCAATGCGTGTACGTAAGGGTTTTTGATGCAGCTCTTCTTCCTCGCGTGGTGAATCAAAGATCGAGAAGGCTCAACGCATGGAGGCACTCAGAGATCCATTGACGAGGTACCGTGCATCATGCGAGATCGGGTAAACTTGAAAGCGCTTCCCGTAACCTTTTGTTGTCCAGAATTTGAGTAGAAGATTAGAGATGTTTCTGCTATTTCAGGAGTTATAGGAGTCCAAACGATGTTAAACTTACTACAAAAGTTGCATCTCAAAGTCTTCTACCTGCAGTCCAAATTTTAGCCTAATCGGAGTTTAGAGCAAGAAGTTATAGCCGTTGTACCGAAGCTCTATTGAGCATATCCGAGGCCATCTCCATCGACAAACAAGAAATTTGTCTTGGAGAAAAAATTCGCACGGAGGTATGATCTCTTACATGTAGATTTAGTATAGATAGAATATGCATGCCTGCTATATTATTCTTCTCGCTAGATCGACGTTAGGGGGTCGAGTAGTTGCCATGTTAGATTCATATACACATGTTTCGATGAAAATTTTGATATGTAACGCAAACCGGTCACGGTCTTCGGACCTTCCCTCTACTTCCGCTGCAGGCCTCTGCCATAGGAATTATTTCCAATAATTGGTATCAGAACCACACTAGTGCTGTGCATTTTATGTTTTTTTATAAAACCGTAATGTGAGTGCATGATTAGTATGTGCCGTCATCAAGGTTTTATGAGTAGATCATGTAAATTATCGATATGGTGTGTTCTATGAATTATTCTTATAGGGCACCATTTCTAAAATAATCTGGATTTGTGATTGCTTACTATCGGGGGTCGAACCCCATGCTATTATATGTCTGAATATATTTATCTTCTGTATGTGGATTGTTTTAGAGCCGTATTCGGGCAAGAGGTGGAAGTTGACCACTCTTGATTTCTAGGCTTTTTGCTATGTTTGTTTTCCTTTTCTTTCTAGAAAATTTTGTATGAGTGAGCACTTTCTCGAAGCGTACTAGATGTTTTTCGGTTATAGATTAAGGAGGAGGACTTACTGCCGGAGATCCACCATTGGGAGGACGAGCAGAACCTTGGAGGACAATGGCGATCCGACGAAGCATACATAATGATAGCAAAGGGCAAAAGCCTAAGAAATCGTATACAGAGGCTTGCATCGGATTGAGGAACCCATAGAAGGAGACAGAGAGCCTGCACTGTGCTAGTCAGGGTTAGGGGTCGGACCCTAAACTTGATTCAGTTGTGTAGTTGTTTCTTTCTATAGTTCTTTATATTTCGATAGAGAACCCCGATACGATAATTTTATTATTAGTATTTTAGAGAGATGTCCTTTCCTCTCAGTTCCTAGAGACCTTATTAGGATTGGATTCCACTAATGACGTCTATTATTTAATTGACCCTTAATGATAGCATGAATTTCTTATATTTGGTTATGCCACCATTAGGTCAACACTCGATTAGTCGGGTGTGTCTATTTGGCCAGCATTGAAACCTATAATAAGTTGGAATTCTACAATGACATCAATCGTCAAATTTATAAGTGAGGTGCCATAGTAATAGGAGACCTTGTCTGTCTGTCTGACCTTAGGCTAGGCTCCAGGGTATTAGCGTAATAGCTAGGTTTACGGAGCATCAATGTTCTTGGAATATGTAATATGACCCATGAATGGAGAAGTCCACTTGAGGTAGGGATATGATATTCCGAGATAGATTAATGCTTCATAAAAGTCTTGAAACGTTAGTGGGAGTACGGTATGACCATGATCTAGTGTATAGGTTGTCGTGACCTTAGTGTACACTTATACTTGCATTAAAATAACCCTTAACTCAAATCAGGGATGTGTGAGTGTGGGGGAAAATCTTCGTGCCGACCCGAAGACTTCGCCTCACCAGTCAATTGAAGTTTCGAGTCGAAGAGATCGTTGCTCGATCTATTGATTGAAGTCGTTGCTTCCGATATGCAAACAGAGAGAAATGTAATCAGAGATTTGACACAAGAGATGTGATCTCGGAGTTCAGCCGAAGCCTACGTCTCCGTGCTATAGGGAGCAACCCGAATTCACTAACACTTATATCGAAGTGATCTCGACAGGCCGAGTATCACTGAAAACACTCTGATCTCTTCGAAGGAGAGAAGAAGATCAAAGAGAGGTGGAAGATGGGAAGCTGAGAAATTCCAGAGCTCTGGATTCTGAAAACCAGATCTCAGAGTGGAAATCAGAAATTTCGGATCCCCTTTTTACATTCGAAGGCTCTGCTATTTATAGGATTCTCTGGCGGTAAATGGCGGTTTATGCTGCAGCATCTGGGGATCCTTCAGGTAAAGCTGGTGGACCCCGCTACCGTCTTCTGCGGGATTCCACAGGCTATTGGGCCCACCAGGCAGGACCGGTGGGTCCCGCAATAGTTTTTGTGGGCCCACCAGGCAGGGCCGGTGGGTCCCGCTGTAGTCTTCGTGGGCCCACCAGGCAGGGCCGGTGGGTCCCGCTATTTGTCTTTGTGGGCCCACCAGGCAGGGCCGGTGGGTCCCGCTGTTTGTAGATTTCTTGCCAAAATTTGCACCCACAGTTACCCCCTCCAAGTTAGCTAAGAGTCCGCCTTGGCTGGCTTGGATTATTGGTGCAAAGTTATTGATTCCCTGTCAAAAAGGAGCTCTATCGAAATGTTAGCGAAAAAATAGACTAATCGGTTAATTTTGATTGATCGGTCAAACTTGACTGATCGGTCAAATTTGACTGATCGGTCAATTTTGACTGATCGGTCAAACTTAACCGATCAGTCAATTTTGATCGATCGGTCAATTTTGACCGGTCGGTCGAATTCAACCGGTCAAGGTTGGAGTGATCGGTCAAAAAACATAGTTTTTTGGCCGATCCAGTAGAAAATCGATCGATCGGTTGATTTTGATCGATCGGTCAAGTTTGACCGATCGGTTAAAATCAGCCGGTCAAGGTTCGGGTGATCGGCTAAAAACATAATTTTTTTGCCAGATCCAGTAGAAAATCGACCGATCGGTTGATTTTGACTGATCGGTCAAGTTTGACCGATCGGTTAAAATCAGCCGGTCAAGGTTCGGCTGATCGACAAAAAACACAAGTTTTTTGACTGATCCAGTAGAAAATCGACCGATCGGTTGATTTTGACCGATCGGTTAAAATCAGCCGGTCAAGGTTCGGCTGATCGGCAAAAAACACAAGTTTTTTACCTGATCCAGTAGAAAATCGACCGATCGGTTGATTTTGACCGATCGGTCAAGTTTGACCGATCGGTTAAAATCAACCGGTCAAGGTTCGGCTGATCGGCAAAAAACACAAGTTTTTTTTTTACTGATCTAGTAGAAAATCGACTGATCGATTGATTTTGACCGATCGGTCAAGTTTGATCGATCGGTTAAAATCAACCGGTCAAGGTTCGGCTGATCGGCAAAAAACACAAGTTTTTTGACTGATCCAGTAGAAAATCGACCGATCGGTTGATTTTGACCGATCGGTCAAGTTTGACCGATCGGTTAAAATCAGCCGATCAAGGTTCGGGTGATCGGTAAAAAACACAAGTTTTTTGCCTGATCCAGTAGAAAATCGACCGATCGGTTGATTTTGACCGATCGGTCAAGTTTGACTGATCGGTTAAAATCAGCCGGTCAAGGTTCGGGTGATCGGCAAAAAACACAAGTTTTTTGCCTGATCCAGTAGAAAATCGACCGATCGGTTGATTTTGATCGATCGGTCAAGTTTGACCGATCGGTTAAAATCAGCCGGTCAAGGTTCGGCTGATCGGTAAAAAACACAAGTTTTTTGACTGATCCAGTAGAAAATCGACCGATCGGTTGATTTTGACCGATCGGTCAAGTTTGACCGATCGGTTAAAATCAGCCGGTCAAGGTTCGGCTGATCGGCAAAAAACACCAGTTTTTTGCCTGATCCAGTAGAAAATCGACCGATCGGTTGATTTTGATCGATCAGTCAAGTTTGACCGATCGGTTAAAATCAGTCGGTCAAGGTTCAGGTGATCGGCAAAAAACATAAGTTTTTTGCCTGATCCAGTAGAAAATCGACCGATCGGTTGATTTTGACCGATCGGTCAAGTTTGACCGATCGGTTAAAATCAGCCGGTCAAGGTTCGGCTGATCGGCTAAAAACACAAGTTTTTTGACTGATCCAGTAGAAAATCGACCGATCGGTTGATTTTGACCGATCGGTCAAGTTTGACCGATCGGTTAAAATCAGCCGGTCAAGGTTTGGGTGATCGGCAAAAAACACAAGTTTTTTGTCAGATCCAGTAGAAAATCGACCGATCGGTTGATGTTGACCGATCGGTCAAGTTTGACCGATCGGTTAAAATCAGCCGATCAAGGTTTGATGGATTAGGCGAAAGAGCCTGTTTTTTAGCTTGATACTCTGGTAAATTACCCACCATTCCGCCGGTTTGATCGGGCAAAATACTTGTGCAACGAGTTGAATCTTCAGGCCCAGTGGTTTGATAGAGTTAGTGGTATGCTTGAACCGGTGGTTCATTTGAACCGGTGAACCGGCCGGTTCGACGTTTCGTCTTGTCCCGACTGTTCGCCAGGTTTTGCGCTTGCTACGGATGGATGCCACGTGTACCTACAAAAAAACACGCGATTTGATATGGTAATGACACGTGTCATCTCGATTTCTGCGCCTAATTCCCTCAGGATACTTAAGCTTCTCTAGCTGTCATTTTCGCCTCGCGCTTTCAAAATTTTTTTCGAAGTCCAGAGCTTTTGCTTTTGATCTTCCTTTCTCTGTTTCCTTGTTCTTTCTCGATCGATCGAATGGCCTCCTCCGGTAATTCGAAGAAGAGTGCAGTTCCTCCCAAGAGGAAGGGGAAGGAAATTGCTGAAGTATCATCTGTCCCGAAGGGCCGTGGCAAAGGCAAGGCCGAGTTGATTGAGCTTGGTCAATTGGGCAAGAGGCACCAGGGAGTGGGGTTTGCCTCTGCACCTTCTCGTCTGGAGCGCATCCCCAAAGCAAGATTTGTTCTTTGCCCGCAGCTGCCTCTGTCGACGGAACCGAAGTTTGGGTATAACATTGGTGGCAAACTTACTGATTTGAAGAGGGAGAAGCTGCAGAAGTTGCTAGTATGTTTCACAGAGGGGAAGACCCGACCAGCGCTTCCGGAAGTTCTATCCGCTTTTGGTATTGACAGGCGGACAATCTTCGTCACGTATGCGAGCAAGGAGCAAGTGATGGGAACCATCGTCACCATTGGCCAGCTCAACTATGGACTGCGCCTTCCATTGCCGTCTTTTGCCGCGAGATTGCTGAACGTCTCCGGTCTTTGTCCCGGGCAGATCACTGGGAACGCCTGGAAGATCATCTACGCTTTCTGTCGCGTAGAGTCTGACTTCTAGAAGGAACTCAGGGAATGCTATTCCAGCCTCCCTGATGGTGAAGTAGCCCGGATCGAGCTGGGGTATTTCTTCTTTCATTATCGATGGGCTTGGAGGAAAGATAGTCCATTCTACAATCTGATAGGTGTCTCCGCTCTTCGCCCGATTATTGACACCATCGGCTCGGACAAGCTCTACACCGACTGGCCGCTATCGGTGTCCGGTGCATGGACTCCCATGTGTTGGAAACAAATCCATGGTAGAGGCCCGCAGCGGAAGCAAAGTGAAGGTCCGAGGACCGTGAGCGGTGTGCGTTACATATCAAAATTTTCATCGAAACAATTTACATATGCGTGTATGAAACTTAGCATGGCAACTACGCGAACCCCTAACGACGATCTAACGCAAACGAACAATCTAGTATGAATGCATGTTCTAATTATGTTAGATCTACTTGTTAGAGATCATACCTGCGTGCGGAATCTTTCACCGCGACAAATTTCTTCTTTGTCGATGGAGACGGGCTACGGATCTGCTCGACATAGCTTCGGTGCGACAGCCATAACGTTTTGCTCCGAACTCCGATTGGGCTGAAATTTGGACTGAAGGTAGCCAACTTCGAGACGGAACTTTTGCAACAAGTTTCACGTCGTTTGGACTTCTGTAGCTCCCAGAATCACAGAAACAACGCTGATTTTCTGTGCAGATTCTGGACAGCAAAAGGTTGCGGGAGACGCCTTCTAGTTCACCCGATCTCACACGATGCACGGCACCTCGTCGATGGATCTCTGAGTGCCTCCATACGACGAGCCTTCTCCTTCTACGAAACACCACGCGAGGAAGACGAGTCGCCATCCAATGGCGTAAGCGAGGGAGAGAGAGACGAGGGAGGAGATGCGAAGAGAGAAGAGGGGGCGGCTAGGGTTTCCCCATGCCATGGCTGGCCCTAGGGCTTGCATGGATCTATCAATTTCGTGCCCCCTCTCTCTCCTTCTCATATATATAGCCGGCCTATCCATATGGATAAGGACAGTATGGATAAGGATGATTGATTCAAACCTTATCCCTATATATCTCTTTCTTTATCTCTATCCTTTCCTTGTTTTCGAAAACGATCAAAACCAGCCCGTTTTCTGCACCTCATAACCGGCCCCTTCATCGGAGGCAACAACCTCCCGAAACTAATGGGGCCAGCCTTGACCAGTCTCTCAACACTTAGGGCCGGCCCCCTTAGTGCATAGTGGCGCATGGTATGACCAAAACGCCCTTATGCCACTAGTTGGCCGTTCCTCGTGTACGAGACTTTGCAAGGCACACATAAGTGAAGTGCACCAGTGATTTCACTATTCTCTGAGGTTCCCGTAGGGTGCCCCTAGTAAAGTCAACTAGTCAACTCGCAACATGTCCCGGTGCATCGCACCCATGTGGCAAAGTCCACTTATGGCAAGGAATTGCTACATGCGTCTCTGCACTAACCTAGGGTTTCCCCTTAGTGCACACATGTAGCTACGCATCTACCGAGCACTAGTGCGAAGCACTCACGGAGCGTATGCTTGGACTTCTCGCTTCCTCTAACTACGTTCTGTGTTTCGATGAGATGGTATAAGAACCATACATAATGTCGATAAGGTGGAACCTTCAGGGACCAGGGTTCATGGCTTCCAATTCAGACTCGATCGACACACTACCCGAGTGTACCATCGATCCTCTGAGTCCGAGTTAACCTGCGTAGCCACCCAGAGTGCGACGCAGGCTGCACTCCAATCCCCCCGGACTTACTATGTTCTCCCACATACCCCTGCTCTCCGCTTAGTATGGTAAACTCGCTGTCCCTCCACTGGTGCCATGACGTAACTCGAGCGGTGGAGAATACCGTCAGACTCGAGTGCTCATATGACTCGGTTCCTTCCAGGTTGACCACGTACATCGTACCTCCGATAACTCTGCCGAGTAACCGGATCCGTCACCAGTCGAACTGATGACCACCTGGCCAGGGTTTAATACGACGTAGGTCAGACCAAGGAACGCACCTCCCTTTAGGGGTGTGGATAGCCTGCAGGAGTGACACGCTGATGCAACGCCAGCCGGGTAACCCAGTACACCGTGGTTTTGGATCACTGCATCCGGATCCTCACACATTGGTGCGCCAAAGCACCACACAATTGGTTAGTCCACCAGATATGGTTCCTCAGGGTTTAGGACCGTTTTACCCTAAGCAGAAACACGGTTTAGTGCACCGGTGTCTGCTCACCGATCTGTGCACCGTGTTGGTTCCATTCGGCCACAGACACTGTGCCTGGTAATGACCGTGGTGGAGACACCCACGCTCTGTCATCCCAACAGCTTATCCTGATAGGGCGACCAACCCTAATCAGAGCTGTGAACGTATTTAGGTTACATGGGACCAATCCCTTGAGTCTCCCACTCAAGTGGATTACCATGTAGCCATGGCTCTCTGTTCTGTAACCAGAACACGTACTAAGGTACGTACCAATATGCAATCCTATACTATCAACCATACATAGCTAAACTATAGGTTTTACGAGCCGTAGACCTCACCAATTCTAACACCATGTCTGTACCTGAGACTCCCCGGTACAAGGTGCACAAAGAGATAGATATGTATTGTGCAGGAGGAGCTCTCTCGTGGCCTTCGGAGCGAGTGGAGGCTATTGACAATCTTTTCCTGGAGCTGATATGCGGGACTCGATCATGGAAGCAATTCTTGAATTGCCCAGTTCGACATGGCAACGCCAACCTCCTCCATCGATCGAAGGTTCGTTACGAAGATAACGAGGTCATCTATTCCGATTATGAGGAGGACCCTCAATCCGGTAAAATTGTTAGAAACATTCGGGTCGAGAAGAAGGCATACGGAGCCAGGCGTACCTTACCCATAGAGGAGAAACTGGTGGTCCGTCGCCAAGGCCAGGCAAAGAAGAAAAGGAAGGTCTATGTCGAGGAGGAGGAGAAGAAAGAAGAAAAGAAGAAAGGGGAAGAAGAAGAAGAGGAAGAAGAGAGAGAGGAGAAAGGTGGAGGTGAAGAGGATGAGGGTGGCAATGAGGATGACGATGATGATGCTGATGACAGCAATGGCAGCGACGGACGAAATGAAGAGGATGAAGATGATGAAGATGGGGGTGGTAAGGGAGAAATTCCTCCCACCCCCACTGATGGTGGCCAAGGATATGGGGGTGGCGAGGAAGAAATTCCTCCCACCCCCACTGGTGGGGATGATGAGGACTCACAACCCATCCTTATTGACGAGGCTAAAGCCCGTCATATGGAGGAGGTAATGGATGTGGAGGGCGACGGTAAGAAGGTCCAGCCCGTCTATCATTTCGAGGAGTTGAAGAAGCCGATGCGCTTCAAGATAAAGTTGTCGAGGAGTGGTGGGGTTGGGAGCAACCCTACGCCCCTCGATCAGATACCCCCGGAGGTGCCTTGTCTTGAAGGCCCGACTGCAAGCGGTGGTTTGGAGGTTGAGCAGCCTCCTCCTCCCTCGCACTCTCTGGCTGAGGAGATGGCAGCCCTTGTAGCTGGGCTCAAACAGCCACAAGATGAAGAGGGGGTCTCACCTCTTCGGGACATTCCCTCTCCAGCCCACATGGAGAGAGGAAGTCGTGTGGGGGATGAGACTCCCCGACTCCAGAAGAAGCCGACCCCTTCTAAGGAGAAATCTCCCTTAAAGGGTAAGAGCTCTGGCCATGGGAAAGGAAAAGAGCCTAGGGTCGATGCCTCAGGTATTCGGAATGATCCACCATCTAGATTGCTCTATCTTTGAAGTTGAAAATATTCAAACTCTTTGAACTCTTGTGTTGATTGCAGGTACTCCTGTTGGCTCGACTCAGAAGATGAAAAACTTGGGTGAGGTTGACATCAACCACCCCATAGCTGTAATCCGGAAGCTCTGCAACCTTCCGGGGGCTACTCTAGATGAAGCCTTCGACAGGCTTGAATTGGTGGTAGGTGCATCTGCTTGATCAATCATTTGAGTTACATCTTCAAAATAATTCTAACTCTTTTGTACATTTACAGAACTCATCAGTTTTGAAAGTCGCAAGCAAGCTCTCCAGGAAGGCGGGAGAAAGGGAAGCTTTAGCTGAAGTATCCCGTTTGACAGCTGAACTGAAGGCTGCCCAAGAGGAGAGGGACAAGCTGAGGGAGGTGCTGTCCTCAAAGAAGGAGTTTCTCAAGGCCAAGATCGAGGAGCTTCGCAAAGAGAAACTGGAGATTAAGGGGTTGCAGAACCGTAACGAGGCACAGGGTCATGAACTCGAATCCTTGAAGAATCGGCTCTGTAAGGTTGAGACCGTGTCTAGTGATCGTGCAACTGAAGTTAAGGAGCTGAAGGAACAACTTGCTGCCCAGCATGCTGCCTTTGCTGCCCGAGAGGAGACCTCCAAGAAGGAGTTAGAGTATGCGCAATCTGAAGTCAAGAGCTACCGGGAAACAGCCGAGAAGGCGATGGAGGCACATAGGACCCATGCCAGCAGTGTCCGATCTTCAAAGGCTTCGGTTGCGAGCAAAGCTCGTGCTGGATCTAAGGGAGAGAAGTCACGTGTGCAAAGTATGGCAAAACCTTTAGATCTCCCATCTTCTTTTTTGTTGTTACACTTGTAAACTCTTGATATGAAAAAGCTCACTCCTGTACTTGACAATTTTTGATAATAGAAATCTTTTTGGTGTTTGAAAATTGAATGTCTCTGGTATTGAATTCTTTGAATGTTGAGTTCTGGAATGTTATTGGAATGATTGGATATTCATACACTTGAAAATAAGGGGTCGAGTCGCAACTCAATCACCCGAATGTGTTAAGTAACTTGAAAATTGAAGGTTATTGCAATGCATAACTTGGAATCGTTAACATTTATGTGAGGGGTCGAGTCGCAACTCAAGTACCCAAACCTGTTAGATGATATTGAATTTGAAATTGAAAGCCATTTAACAGTTGTATAATAAGGGGTAGTGTCGCAACACAAAGCTCCCAAACATGTTAAATAGACGTAGTAATTTGAAGGTTGTGTTGTAACACAACCCGAAACCGGTTAACATTTGCCTGTAAGGGGTTGAGTCGTAACTCAAACTCCCAAACTTGTTAAACGACCTGGTAATTTGAATGTAGAAGATTTGAAGCTGCTTCAGAACTTGAATTGAAAAGCTGAACACTTGCATATTTGAACATTTGAAAGAGAACTTTATTCATCATGGAATTTACATCATGGATAGAACAGTTTGAGGTGTCTAGAATTCCAAGCTCGTGGCAATCTATCTCCTTCTGGTGAGATCAGTCGATAAGAGCCTTTGCCTCCAACTGATTCGACAATATATGGACCTTCCCAGTTGGGAGCAAGCTTCCCACTGCTGTGTTCCTTTGTGTTATAGAAGACTGCTCTAAGGACCAGACTGCCGATTGGGAACTGCCGTTTGTAGACTTTCTCATCATAAGCTCGTTTGATCTTCTGCTGATACTTGGCCACACGAAGGGAGGCTTGGTCTCGTAGTTCCTCAGAGAAGTCCAGATCATTGACTCGAAGCTCTTCATTGATCCCTTCTTCAACTGCCCTGGTCTTCAGAGTATTTGATATGTTTTCTATTGGAAGTACTGCTTCCGATCCATATGTCAGACGAAAGGGTGAGAACCCTGTTGACCTTCTCGGGGTTGTGCGATACCCCCAAAGAACTTCAGGTAGGACTTGTTCCCACAATCCTTTCTTGTCGTTGAGCTTCTTCTTAAGTATACCAAGAATAGCTCTATTGGAGGCTTCAGCTTGACCATTGCATTGAGGGTATCTTGGAGTTGAATAAAAGAGCTTGATTTCGTTGTTCAGACAGAATTCACGGAACTTGTCAGAGTCGAATTGAGCTCCATTGTCAGCAACAAGAACTTGAGGTGTACCAAACCTTGAGAAGATGTTTTGCCGAATGAATTTAATCACTTCATCATCAGTTTCTCGAAAGAGAGGCACAGCTTCAACCCATTTGGTGAAGTAGTCAGTGGCCAGTAGTAGATACTTCTTTTTGCTCGGAGTTGGTGGGAAGGGACCCAAGAAATCCAACCCCCACTGATGGAAAGGCCATGGACTAGATAGTTGGTGAAGCTCATCTGCAGGAAGATGGATAGCACGAGCATGTCGTTGGCAAGGCTCGCACCTTTGAACAACTTGCTGAGCATCCCTTGCCATTGTTGGCCAGTAGTAACCTTGTAGCTTCGTCTTGGCTTCAAGAGATCTTCCTCCCGAATAATTTCCACAAGCTCCAGAGTGGATATCAATCAGGATTGCCTTTGCTTGTTCTGGACCAATATACTTGAGCATCATCCCGTTGTGAGATTTGAAGTATAGGTCTTCTCCTTGCATGATAAAGCATGGGAGCTTCCTTTGAAGTCTTCGGGCTTGATTGGGATCTTCTGGTACTTTGCCATATTTGAAGAAGTCAAAAATTGACTGTCTCCAATCTTCAAATCCATTTGCAGTAGTAAGGTTCAACATTAATTGATCTCCATCCCCAGATCTCTTTGTAGAAACAAGGATCTGTTGATCGGGGATGGTCTTAGGCACTTCTTGATAATCGATCTGTATTTGCCTTCCTCCGAGTGAGTCTCCAAGAATTGAGGCAGCATTGGCTAAGGCATCTGCTTCTCGGTTCTCTGCTCTGGGGATTTGAATGAATTCAGCATAAGTAAAACGTTGTTGAAGACGTCGTACTAAGGCCAAATAGAGTTGCATTCTTTCTTCTCGAGCTGTATATTCTCCATTGATTTGCCTTATGATCAATTGGGAATCACTGTAGACGATGATTCGATCTACCCCCAGGGATTCAGCCATTTCGAGTCCGGAAATGAGTGCTTCGTATTCGGCTTCGTTATTGGTGGCATTGAATCCGAGGAGAGTGGCCTTCTAGAGATGATCAAGTTCAGGGGATACCAGGACTATCCCAGTTCCCAAACCGATCGCACTTGAAGCTCCATCAGTGTAAAGCTCCCATGGAGGAGTTACATCAATAGCCTCGAGACTTGGATCTATTTTTGTTGCAAGATCGATCGGAGGATTATTCTCATCTTCTAAGCACATGTCGACATCTTCTTCCCAAGAGATGGGGTCTTTAACCGGAAAGTCAGCTAGAAAATCAGCAATAGCTTGACCTTTGATTGAAGTGCGAGATTCAAATTGAATTCCCAGAGAGCTCATTTCGATCACCTATTTGGTTATACGACCAGCTCGACCAGCTTTGTCAACAATATCTTTGAGTGGGTGTTCTGAAATGACTGTGATCTGATGAGAGACAAAGTAAGGTTGGAGACGACGTGATGCAGTGAGCAAGGCCAGGATGACCTTCTCAGTTTTGGAGTAGCGAGTCTCAGCCGGAAGAAGAGTATGACTGATGTAATAAACTGGATGTTCGATGCCTTCTCTTCTACTAATAAGGACTGCACTGATTGCTTGATCGGTTACGGCGAGATAGAGCCACAAGTCTTCTTTGGGAAGAGGAGCCGTCAGGATGGGAGTTTGCACCAGATATTTCTTGATGCTCTGAAAAGCTTCTTCGCAAGTTGAACTCCACCCTGAAGTATCCGCCTTTCGTAGTTTGTCGAAGAGAGGCTTACATTTGTCGGAAGAGTTTGAGATGAATCTTTTGAGGGCAGCGAGTCTTCCAGTGAGACGTTGTACTTCCTTTCGATTGGTAGGTGATGGCATGTCGAGGATAGCTCGAATTTGATCGGGGTTGGCTTCAATGCCCCTCCTGGTCACAAGATGACCCAGGAATTTGCCCGATTGAACTCCGAAAGCACACTTGGATGGATTGAGCTTCATACGGTACTTCCGGAGAACTTGAAAGGTTTCCGCCAGATCGGATAGATGCTTTCCTCTACTGAAGCTCTTGGTAAGGAGATCATCGACGTATACTTCAACATTGCGACCGATCTGATCTTTGAACATCTTTGTGACTAACCTTTGATAAGTGGAACCGGTATTTTTGAGGCCGAATGACATTACATTGTAGCAGTAGAGACCTCGGCTAGTCACAAAACATGTCTACTCTTGATCATCAGCGTGAAGAGGAATTTGATTGTACCCAGAGTATCCATCCATGAAAGACAATAGCTCGTGGCCAGCAGTGGCATCGACGAGTCTATCTATCCTTGGCATGGGGAATGGATCTTTGGGACAAGCTTTGTTGAGATTGGTGAAGTCGATGCAGACTCTGACCTTCCCATTCTTCTTTAGAACAACAACTATGTTAGAGATCCAAGTAGGATACTCTACTATGCTGCGAGTAGCTTGGTGATCTCTTCTTGAACGACAATTTGTAGCTCTGGTCGGATGGTGCGTGGCTTTTGCTTGACAGGCTTCACTTCTTCCTTGATCGCGAGTCGGTGACAAGCGTCATCTGGATTGATCCCAGGCATGTCTTCAAAGCACCAAACGAAGACGTCGATATTGGACTGGAGGAAAGATACCATGTCTCGCGCTTCTACGTCGCTAAGGCTGGTACCAATGAAAGTTTGTCGATGGAGATCTCCGCAGCCGATGTTGATTGGGATGATTTTTTCAATTGAAGGTGATGCTTCCCATTCGATTGGTGGGGGTTTGGTCAGCAGAATCTCCTTTGATTGCTATTTGGAAGGACCAGCTTCGTCTCGCGGCCGCTTTGGAGGAGCAATATTGATCTTACAATCAGTTTTTGTAGCAGCGGCTTCACAAGACCTTCCAGCTTGCTGATCGCCTCGAAGACAGACAATGCCTTCTCCCGTTGCAAACTTGAGTAGTTGGTGGTAAGAAGAGGAGATGGCATTGATCTGGTGGAGGAATGGTCGCCCGAGAATAGCGTTGTAGCTAGATACTCCTTCGACAATTGCAAATCTCACCGAGACTCGAGTCTCTCGGCTGAGATCGAGAGTGAATCTCGATTCGCCCACCGTGATGCTTTGTTCGCCGTTGAAGCCAGTGATCACAGTCAGGACGACGTCGAGGCTTGAGTATCTATGTCCCAGACGTTTGAAACAATCTGAGAACATAATATCGATGGAGCTCCCGGTGTCGATGAGGATTCGATTGACGGTGCTTCCGTCGATGAGGAGTTTCAAGACCAGGGGGTCTCGATGGGGAGTATGAACTCCTTGAAGATCGGCGTCATTGAAAACAATAGATGGCCAAGTCAAACCTTCGATAGGCTTCTCGATCCATGTATCCTCATTGTTCGCAGCAGAACGAACATGGAAGATGCGTCGAACTTGCCGATCCACTTCCTTCCCGGTCAAGGTTTGGTTGTGCAATGTTTCATGAATACCAAAGACGTTGGCATTCACAGAGATAGGTTGCCAGTTGGAGGAGATCTGATGGATCCAACATGCTTCTTTCCCCTTTGCAGAGGCTCGACGTTGATCTTGTCCGCCTTTGGTGAACTCTTGAAGATGGCCTTCTCGCAATAAGTCTTCAAGATGGAATTTCAGCCGATAGCACCGATCGGTAGAATGGCCATGACTTCGGTGGAAGTCGCAATACACTGTTTTGTCGGCTGTAAATTTTGAGTTTGGCTGAAGAGGATTGGGCCTTCGAATGAACTCCTCGTGTTGAATGCGGTCGAGTATCTGCTCGATTGGTAAGTTCCATTCGGTGAAAGTGGTCTTCGTTGGAGATCGACGTCCGTCATTCTTTGATCGCTTGTTGGCTGGAGGAGCTGCTGCCTCAACATTGTGGGCTCTGGCAGCATATTTGGGGGCTTCTCTTTCCGCCGGTCTTCGCTTCGTTTCTCGCCCTTTTCGAGCGACTTGATCATCTTCCACCTCAATCTCTCTCTGGATTCGATCGAACATAGCACCCAGAGAAGGAGGGAGATTGCGGATGAAGTCGTTGTAGATATGTAGATCGAAGCGGAGGGCGTTCTGGAAAGCCAACATGATGGCTTCATCATCCAGATGTCTTCCAGAGAGAGCAGCATGCTCGTTGCGAAATCTCCTCGTGAAGTTTCGGAGAGTCTTGTCAGCACCCATCCTTAGCCGATAGAGGGAGTCGAGCTTTTTCTCTGGCTTTAGATTGAGTTGATAGTGCTGCACAAAGAGGTTAGCCAAAACACCGAACTGGGTGATGGACCCAGCTCGGAGATTGTGATACCAGTCGAGTGACGGCTCATCGAGACTTCCGGCAAAAGTGCGACAAAGCACGTTGTTTTCTTCTTCGTGTGGTGTCAAGGCTTGCTTGAAGGCAAGTATATGGAGAGTCGGATCTCCTTTGACGCAGTTGAATTTAGGGAGGATAGGAGTTCTCCATCCCCTTGGAAATGTTGATTCGAAGAGGCTCCGGTGGAGAGGCCCGGTAGAGGAGTATCCATCTCTACGACCATGTCCCTGAGCTGGATGTAGATCGAGAGGTAGAATCGAGAGGTCTTATTCAGGCCTCTGAATATCAGCAGGTTGGAGTCGGTGGCGGAGGTCCGATCCGAGTCCGCATTGGAGTGGAATGGAAGGGGAGACTCTACTCTTGGAAGGAGCGCCTTTCATCTGGTGTCTCCTTGGTATATCGGGCTTCGAAGGCACCTTTCTATCGCAGTTGCGACCAGAAGATGATTGGGAGGATTCGTCATCGAGGCGGTCCTAAACACTCTGCTTCCAGGGGGCAGCAGAGGGAGTTGGGTCACGTTGAATCCGGCCTCTCGAGGGCAGCAGTGCCCATTGACCTCCGTTGCTCGGAGTGGATTGAATGTCGAGGAAGATTAACCCTCTCACTTGTAGAGGGGATAGGAAGGCCGATCCCAGCCTCGGAAGCTGCTTTCTTAAGAGCATCCCTCTCAGCGGTGAGGGTGGCGTTTTGCTTCGCCAATTGGAGCAGTTGGAAGTCGACAGCAGAGATTTGGTAGGTCGATGGAGGGTCTTCAGCTGGAGCAGGGGCCATTTGCCCAATTGACTGTCGTGCAGGATGGGCGATCGGTCGATCGACAGATCTCCCACTCCCTGAGCGAACCCCCATCTCGGGGACAGCAAGGGGCTGCCCGAAGTTGAGCCTTTAACTCATTGAACGAGTCTCAGGACGAGCTTGTTGTTGAGTGTTACTTCCTTCTGGTTGACCCTGGTGCTTAGTTTTCGCCATTCAGAGAGCGAAGGGTGCAGCAAGAGTGCCGACGTCCGATCAGTTGTCCGATCAACCGAGGAGGCGAGGAAGTTTGGCTATGAAGATCGGTTGTATGCTCAACCGATCTGATAGTAGTGGAGAGAGCTTGACTTTTCGTTCTGATCCCACAGACGGCGCCAAAATATGGGGGAAAATCTTCGTGCCGACCCGAAGACTTTGCCTCACCAGTCAATTGAAGTTTCGAGTCGAAGAGATCGTTGCTCGATCTATTGATTGAAGTCGTTGCTTCCGATATGCAAACAGAGAGAGATGCAATCAGAGATTTGACACAAGAGATGTGATCTCGGAGTTCAGCCGAAGCCTACGTCTCCGTGCTATAGGGAGCAACCCGAATTCACTAACACTTATATCGAAGTGATCTCGACAGGCCGAGTATCACTGAAAACACTCTGATCTCTTCGAAGGAGAGAAGAAGATCAAAGAGAGGTGGAAGATGGGAAGCTGAGAAATTCCAGAGCTCTGGATTCTGAAAATCAGATCTCAGAGTGGAAATCAGAAATTTCGGATCCCCTTTTTACATTCGAAGGCTCTGCTATTTATAGGATTCTCTGGCGGTAAATGGCGGTTTATGCTGCAGCATCTGAGGATCCTTCAGGTAAAGCTGGTGGACCCCGCTACCGTCTTTTGGGGGATTCCACAGGCTATTGGGCCCACCAGGCAGGACCGGTGGGTCCCGCGATAGTTTTTGTGGGCCCACCAGGCAGGGCCGGTGGGTCCCGCTGTAGTCTTTGTGGGCCCACCAGGCAGGGCCGGTGGGTCCCGCTATTTATCTTTGTGGGCCCACCAGGCAGGGCCGATGGGTCCCGCTGTTTGTAGATTTCTTGCTAAAATTTGCACCCACAGTGAGAGGACTCATTAAGATTCTCTGGCCTCCACAGCCAACTGTTTTGTGTCTGGGTGGGAGGGCATAGCTCGACACCCCCTAGGGTGAGGGTTATGTTTTTTCTATACCAGATGACTCAGCAGTCTCCTTCGGGATATGGTAGTTATGGGATGAGAAGAGAAGGGCTTTTTATCCCACCCTAGTGGAGGCCGCATGAACTCCCATATCGTAATTGCCTAGGTTCGTGGGTAAGCATCCGAAGTACACGTGAGGCTTTCGGTGCTTTGTATGGGGATCACATGGCACTGGCCAAAAGAATAATCATGGTCTATCAAAGCCCTTTATTGGCAGGTTTGGATTGGGTCAAGAAAAGATCCGTGTGAGCGGATGACACTATATTACGCCCCCTAGGGTGAGTGTATCCGATTCCGAGATCTCATATACATGGTTAATTAATCCATAGAGGTGTCTTCGCTGTGAGGGTAGTGATGACATTTGGATATAATTAGCTTGTATTTTAAAACCATAAAATAAGTTTTTTGCATTCTTTCGTTCAATCATATAGTTTCTATATCCGCTATCCTATAAGAAAACTAGTTATTAGATCTCTAACTACGTAGAGCGGAAGCGCTATATTTAGCTTATATATAGGGTAGTAAATATACATTGGCTTTCAATCTCAATATCCTTGTACCAGACCTAACGGGTCCAGATGTCACTAGGGCACTAAATAGGGTATATGACGACTAGCGAGAGTCTAAGAAGATGTGCACGTGCTATGTTATTGTAGACTTGCAGACAACTCTTTAGAAGCAAGTCAGAGATATGTCGGGTCTTCTGAAATAAAGTTTTACTTACATTAGATGTCTGGAAGACGAAGTCAGTGGACTCATGCTTTTCTATCAAGATACTCATCGGTATCGAGATGTCTGAGGATATGCTTGTTCGGGAACACATAATTGGATTCCAGATCGAACTAGTTTCCAAAGACATGGTGCCAAATGACGAGGTGGTGGAAGACATTTGTTTTACATCCTTGTTTGGGACCTTCGAAGACTTTGTCAGATACTTTAGCTTTAATTAGCTAGAGATGATAAATATAGAACTTCTAAGGAGCTTTTCAGGAGACATATGATGGGTTCCAGATTAAAGGCAAAGCCTTTAGTGCTTAACCTAGGTCTTTTCTAGAAGAGCCTAAGGGAGTAACTGATCAAAGACTAAAAACTATACTAGTGTAGAAACTATTGTGGACTTATAAGTCTGGTGATGCCAATGACAGAAGTGTTTCTGTTGTGCCAGGTGGAGGGGATATTGGAAGATAGTGTATAGTCTTAAGGTGTTAGGGGTTGAGTCACTATCTAGTAGCAGTTCTTCTACTTCTTGGAAATGTAGACTTTGGGTCTACAAGGATTTAAAAAATCAGAAGGCTACTTTATAGTAAAGTAATCCTAACATAAATACTGATGCCATAAGACATTATGAAAACTGTTAGATATGATTATCTTAGTTTTTCTAAAATATAAATTTTGATCTTTAGAGACTTAGTTCTGTTTCCTCCTTGCTAAATAAAATTTTTAATTTTAGATCACATCGTTGGTGTGCCTCTAAACTGAATGGCTATCTTTATTGCTAGAGGAATAGTTCAGAATGATCTCTTTATGTTTAATCCTAATTCAGAAATAGATCTCATTACAGCTGCATCGTCTGACTTATATTCATCTAAATCCTTCGGAGTAGCTAACCCATTTGTGTTCTCTTCGATTTAGATACTTTGTATCAGATAAATTTAAAGGTTAAAGAAGGCCGAGTTTCTATTCACAAATTTCTTGAAGATCCTTTTTGACCAATGAGTGTTATCTGGAAGGTAGAGTAACTAAAAGGGCCATTAAGGTATTAGTGTTAGTTAATTTTGATATCTGTGATTGCAAGAGCATCAAGATGGTAGGCGGTTCTTCGATCTAATCGATGAAATGAGTACCTATCGGACGAGCTCCAGAGGGTCCTAAAGGGGAATGGGATTATCTCCCAGGTAAGTGCTCCAAGGAAAACATATTAGAATGAGGTCTCCGAGAGAAAGGAATCAAAACCTTTGGACATGGTCCATAATATGATAAGTATTGCCAAGTATAACACCCATCTTCTGGTGGGGTCGTGCCTTAAAATAGTAGCATTATATCTGGAATTATCTCTCATCTAAATCAGTACGTCAGACATATAGAGAGTTATAGTCTAAGCGAAAGCTGAATCTATAGTGTCTCGAGATATGGGGTTGTCCTGCACTTGTGCAAAAGGACAAGAGGGATGAAATGAAGATAAAGTTCCAGATATATCTGTTTATAGGTTACCCTAAGAGGCATAAAGTAGACTATTCTATGATCTTAAGATTTGGAAGGTAATCATTTCTACGAATACCATCTACCTAGACCAGGATTGTATTATAGACCACAAGTTTACCAGTAAGGTAGTTCTGGATGAACTATTGGGTACTAGTAGAGAGTGCGCATCCAAAAGCGTAGTGGGTGTAGATGATACATAAACTAGTATACCAGATACTATAGAAATAATTTACTTTTGTACCACCACCACCTCGTCATTGTGGGACCATTAGAGCTCCTGATAGATACATGGAGAAACTTTGATAGTTAATCTAGTGTTTTAGGAGGATGATCGCTAGAGTTATGATGTAGTAGTGGGAGCTTCCGACAGCTCTAATTGGTAAGAGACCATAAAGGCAAGCTTGCATCAATGTCCTTTGGAACATTCTTGACTCTTATTACACTATCACCCTTCTGGGTGTAGGAAGTGTATAAGAAGAGGACCCGATTAAGACTTAAGTAGCTATATTAATTGCCAAGGGAGAAGGGATTGACTATGTTGAAACCTTCTCGCCGGTAACTATATCTAAGTCTGTTTTGGATCCTCTTAATCCATCACAGCCCATTATAGTTAGGAGATTTAGTAGATAGATATCAAAATAGTTATTCCCTAATGGGGATTTGGAAAAAGATATGTGTATGATGCAGCCCCAGGCTTTGTGCCAACGAGTCAAGAAGATCTGGAGTACAAGTTGTAAAGGTTCATTCATGGACTAGTGCAAGCATCTAGAAATTGAGATATCTATTTTGATCAGGGAATCCACTCACACGGATTTGTTCAGAGTGAGGATAATCTAAGTAAGTACAAGAAAAGTAATAGAACTACAAGGGTATATTTAGTACTTTATGTTAACGATATTTTACTGATTGAAGATGACGTAGGAATATTATTTACGATAAAGATTTGTAGTCATCGCAATTCGATATCAAAGACCCTAGTAAGGTGAGTTATGTTCTGGGAATCAAAATAACTTGAGATTACTAGAGTAGGGTTCTCTCGCTGTCACAGGCTATGCATGAAGATAAGACTCTAACCAGATTCAATTTATGAGCCTATATATCTCTGCAGGAATGATAGGTTAGTTTCAGTCGAACCCGGGTCCAGATCACTAACTGATATAAAGGGTATACTCCTAAGTCCTTATTAAGTGAGAATTATGAGTTAGCTTATACTTTACAGATTCTGATATTGATTGAACGCATAAGATCTGACTTTAGGATCAGATGTCTGTTCCAAAGAATTGACCTCATGAATTATTTTTACTTTGGGAGTAGAAGCGGTAGTTGGTAGAGTGTGAAGCAGGAGTACATCATAGATTCCACCACAAAAGACAAAGCACGTTGTTGCGTGTGAGGTAGTATTATACGTGGTATAGCTCAGAATGTTCTTGGAGAATATGGGATGCATACCAGAGGCTCAGTTGTCTATTGTTGCAACAAAAGAGCAGTAATCAAGATCCAAGGAGCCCACAGACCACCATAAGGGGAAACTCCACTTGATCTGACTATTTTAGGAGAAAATGCAAGTAGCGGTGTGGGTGAAAATTTTAGCCAACACCTGGCAACAGGACCCACTAGTCCTGCCTGGGGGTCTGCGAAGACGACGATGGGACCCAATAGCGCTGCCTAAGGGTCCACAAAGACGACGATGGGACCCACCAGCCCTTCCTGGACCCAGACGACAGCAGTAGAGACCGCCTCGTACCCCGATTTTATTCCAAGACCTCTATAAATAGCAGACCCGATGAGTATAATCGATCGAATATCTAATTTCTGAATTGTACTTTTGAAAAACCAGAGCTCTAACATCCCAATCCTCCGTTTTCTTTTGAAGAGAGACAAGTGACACTCGACCTGTCAAGGTCACTTCAGTTTAAGTGTTAGTGAATTCAGGTTGCTCCTTATAGCATGGAGACGTAGGCTTTGGCTAAACTCCGAGATCACATCTCGTGTCAACTCTCAACTGATCTCTCTCAAATCATCTCTTCTGAACCTAAGTTGTTAACCCTTCAACTATTCAGAGGTTCAAGTCAAAGACACTAGCGTTCGAACCAATGACTCAATCGAACGTTCGATTAGACTTTTGACTCAATTTGATTGACTGGTTGGGCAGAGTCTTCGGATTGGCACGGAGACCATCTCCCACAGTTTGGCATTGTCTGTGGGATCCGTTTGAAAAGCGCAATTTTATCAACGACATCAACAGATCGGTTGAGCAGACAACTGATCTTCAAAGTCGTATTTCCTAGCTCCCTCGGTTGAGCAGACAACCAAGAGCGATCTAGTTGCTTCCTCCGCTTTCACTAAATGGTGAAGACAAGGCATCAGGATCATCTAGAGGGAAGTAATACTTAACGACATCAATCTCTCCCAGAGACTCAATCAATGAGTTAACGACTCAATTTCGTGCTACCTCTTGCTCGCCTAGAAATAGCAGCTCACTCCAGAAATGGGAGATCAATCGATCGACCAATCCCTCCGCCGCTTTGATAGTCAGTTAGGCAAACTACTCCCACTCCAATGGAGGATCCTCTACCAACTTATCAAGTCTTGGCACTCGACTTTCAACTGTTGCAATTGGCAAAACAGAACACAGCTCTCACTACTGAGAGAGACACTCTCAAGAAAGCAGCCTCCAAAGCTGGGGTCGTTCTTCCCATCCCTCCTGTTAACAATGACAGAGCTGATCCACTACAACAACCTATCCACTCTAAATAGCGGAGGTCTTTCGGCCACGGGATTCAAGAAAAGAATCATCGCAAACCAACTCTCTTAGCAAGCCCTCGAAGGTATAGCATCTGGGATTGCATCAATGATCAATCTTCACAATCGTCTTCAGACCACAACTATGTTAGGCAGGCACAGGCGGAACCCAACCTACGAGTGAGGCATCGGATGAAAGAGTCGGTGTTAAGAGACCGGGCCTCTCTATCCCTCCCTCTCCATCGAAACTCTCAAGTAGATCTTCATCACCAAAACTACCCAGCAGCAATCCAAAGTGGAGGCTCCTCAATCTTGCCCCTGGACCAACACCAATAGCAAGGACTCGGTCGTAGGGAAGGATACTCTTCAGACGGACCTCTCCATCGAAGCCTACTTCAAGTTACCTTCCTGAAGAACTGGATAACTCCTACTCTACCAAAGTTCAATTGCCTCAAGGGAGATCCGACTCTTCATATCCTAGCGTTTAAACAAGCTTTGAAGCCACATTAGGAAGAGTACAACATACTCGATCGCACCTTCACCAGCAGCCTTGATGAACCTTCTCTGGATTGGTATCACAACCTCCGCACTGGATCGGTCACCCAGTTCTGAGTCCTTGTGAACCACTTTATCCAGCATTATCGGCTTAATCTCAAGCTAGAGAAGAAACTCGATTCGCTTTATCGACTAAGGATGGGAGCCGATTAGAGTCTTCGTAACTTCACACGAAGATTTCACAATGAGCATGTTGCTCTCTCTGGACACCATCTTATTGACGAAGCCATTATACTGCCCTTACAAAATGCTCTCCGCTTTGATCTCCACATCTATAATGACTTCATCCGCAATCCTCCGCCATCTCTTGGTGCGATGTTTGACCGTATCCAACAGGAGATAGAGGTCGAAGATGACCAGATAGCTCGGAGGGATGAGAATCCTAACAACGACCTGTCGAAAGAGAAGCACCGAAGCAAATGGCCAAAGCTCACAACGTAGAGATACCGGAGCCTCCACCAGTCAAGCGACCAAGGGAGGATAGTCACAGATCACCTCCGAGGAGAATGATGTTTACCGATTGGACTCTCCCGATCTAGCAAATTCTGGATCAAATCCAACACGAAGAATTCCTTTATTGGTCGAACCCTCTGCAATCGGACACTAAGCTCACTGCCGATAGATCTGTATACTGTGACTTTTATCGTAGCTACGGTTATCCAACTACTCGATGCTCCGGACTAAAGTATTATTTGGAAGACTTGTTGCATGAAGGCCATCTCCAAGAGTTCATCAAGAACCGACAAGATCAGGATCAACCTCCTTCAGTAAAAGGAAAAGAAACATGTTGGGTCCACCATATCTCCGCTCGCTCATCTCCAATCATTGTCAAAGCCAATGTCTACGGCATCCATGGGGCATTGCACTATCAAATATTAATCGGAAATAAAGTCGATCAGTAAGTTCAACACATCTTCAATGTTCGCTCGGTAGCGAGCAAAGAAGACAGTTGGGTTGAGAAACCCATCAAGGGCTTGGTATGGCCATCAATCATCTTCAATGACTTAGACCTTCAAGGAGTGAATATTCTGCATCGGGATCCTTTGGTCTTGTGACTCATCCTCGATGGGAGTACCGTTAACCGAATCCTCATCGACACCGAATGTTCAATTGATATTATGTCTTAGATTGCTTTAAGCGTCTTGGACATAAGTACTCAAGCCTCGACGTCGTCCCCATTGTCATCAATGGCTTCAACGATAAGAAAGGAATGACTATAGGAGAGTCAAGGTTCACTCCAGACCTCAGTAAAGAAACTTGAGTCTCTGTGAGGTTCATGGTTATCGAAGGAACCTCCAACTACAATATCATCCTGGGGCAACCCTTCCTCTACTAGATTAATGCCATATCTTCGTCGTAGCAGTAACTCCTCAAATTTGTAATGGGAGAAGGCATTATTTGCATTTGGGGTGATCAACAGACCGGGTGATCTTGCGAAGCCGTTGCAGCAAAGATGGATCACAGAGAGAATCTCGTACCACTGAAGCATCCAAGGGATGAAACTGACCTTTTTACGAGCTAACAATCAAAGGAGTCCCTACTATCAGAACCTTCGTCTGTCAAGTGGGAAGATCCACCTTCGATCGAAGAGATCACACGAGTAAACATTGGCAGTGGTGATCCTCTTCGAGAGATATTCATCGGTACCAGTCTTAGCTATGCAGAAGTGCTAGACATGGTATCCGTCCTCCAATCTATCATCGATGTTTTCATATGGAGTTTCGAAGGCATGCCCGGGATCAATCTGGATGACGCATGCCATCGACTCACCATCAAAGAAGGAGCAAACCCCATCAAGCAAAAACTTCAGACAATCTGGCCAGAGTATTTGGCTGCAGTTCAAGAAGAGATCAACAAGTTGCACACGGTAGGCTTCATTCGTGAAGTAGAGTACCCAACTTGGATCTCCAACATCGTCGTAGTTCCTAAGAAGAATGGGAAGATCAGAGTCTGCAATGACTTCACCAACCTCAATAAGGTTTGCCCTAAAGATCTATTCCCCATGCCAAGAATAGATAGACTCATCAACGCCACTGCTGGCCACGACCTTCTATCGTTCATTGATGGTTACTTGGGGTATAACCAAATTCCTCTACATCTGGATGATCAAGAGAAGACATGCTTTATGACAGACAGAGGCCTCTACTGCTATAATGTCATACCCTTTGGCCTCAAGAATACTATATCTACTTATCAGAGGCTAGTCACGAAGATATTAGAAGAACAAATTAGTCGCAACGTCGAAGTCTATATCGACGATCTCCTCACCAAGAGTCGTACTCGAGAGAATCATCTCTCTGATCTTACCGAAACATTCCAAGTCCTCAGAAAATACCACATGAAACTAAATCTAGCCAAGTGTGCTTTTAGAGTTCAATCGGGCAAATTTCTAGGTCATCTAGTGACCAGGAGAAGCATTGAAGTAAATCCTGATCAAATTTGAACGATCCTCGAGATGGCATCACTTTCCAATCGAAAGGAGGTACAATGCCTCACAAGAAGACTGGCGGCCCTCAACCGATTCATCTCCAAATCTTCTAATAAGTGCAAGCCTCTCTTCGATAAGCTATGAAAGGCAGACACTTTGGGGTGAAGCTCAACTTGCGAGCAAGCCTTTCAAAGTGTCAAATTCAATCTCGCATGAGCTCCTATCCTGACGGATCCACTATTAAAAGAATATCTTTGGCTCTATCTTATCGTCACTGATCAAGCCATCTGCATAGTCTTAGTTAGTAGAAGAGAAGACGTTGAACGTCCCGTCTACTATATCAGCCATACTATTCTGTTAGCAGAGACTCACTATTTAAAGATCGAGAAGGTTACCTTGGCTCTACTAACAGCGTCGTGATGACTCTGACCCTACTTTGTTTCACACTTGGTCATGGTCATCTCTGAACATCCACTCAAAGATATCCTCGATAAGGTAGGTCAAGCTGGTCGAATGACCAAGTGGGTGATCGAGATGAGTTCCCTCGGTTTTTAATTCGAACCTCGTATCTCTGTCAAAGGGCAAGCCATTGCTGATTTTCTTACTAACTTTCTTATGGAAGATCCTATCACCTTAGAGGACGACCCTGAGATATTTCTCGATGACAACGATGAACCTCATCTTAATCCAGGTCCTGAGACCTTCAATCTGAGCCCTGAGGCTCCCCTTACTTTACCTGCTCAATGAAAGCTCTATGCTGATAGGGCTTCAAGCGCGATCGGTTTAGAAATTAAGATAGTTTTGATATCCCCCGAACTCGACCATCTTTAAAAGATAATTCTTCTCGAATTCAATGCTACCAACAATAAAGCTGAGTACGAAGCACTTATCTCTGGGTTAGAGATTGCTCGGGCCCTGGGGGTATATCATCTCACTGTCTATAGTGATTCTCAATTGGTGATCTGGCAGATCAACGGAGATTATGTAGCACGAGGGGAGATGATGTAACTTTATCTGGTTCTGGTATAATATCACCGACAATAATTCCCTGATTTCAAATTCGTTCAAATTCCAAGAGCAGAAAATCAAGAAGCCAATGCTCTTGCCAATGCTGCTTCAGTACTCGGAGTTCCTATCAAGAAGCATCAAATTCAGATCGACTATCAAGAGTTGCCCAAAGCTACCATCGAGAAACAACTCATTGCCACAGTGAAAAACTGTGGGGGTTGGAGACAACCAACCTTCACTTTTGCCCTAGCCAATGGACAGTCAGATTGGAGATAGCCAATCCTTGACTTCTTCAAACAAGGCAGAATGTCTAAAGATCTAATTCAAGCCAAAAGACTCCAAAGAAAGTTTCCATTTTATAGCCTCCAAGAAGTTCTTTACTTCAAATCATATAGTGGAACACTTTTTAAATGCATTGGTCCTGGACAGACAGAAATGGTCATAGCCGATATCCATTCTGGAGCTTGTGGCAACTATTCTAGCAAAAGATCCCTTGAAGCCAAAACCAAACTTCAAGGCTACTATTGGCCAACCATGGCGAAGTACGCTCGTCAGTTCGTTCAAAGATGTGATCCCTGTAAATGACACACTCGGGCGATCCATCTTCTGGTAGATGAACTTCATCTTTTGATAAGTCTTTGGCCTTTCCATCAATAGGGGTTAGACTTTCTAGGCTCGTTCACTCCATCACCATGCAAAAAGAAGTACTTGCTGCTGGCCACCGATACTTCACCAAGTGGGTCGAGGCTGTGCCACTCTTTCGAGTGACCAACGACGAAGTTATCAAATTTATCAGATATAACATCTTCTCAAGGTTTAGCACACCTCCAGTACTTATCGCCGACAATGGAGCTTAATTCGACTCAGACAAATTTTGAGAGTTCTATTTAAACCATGGGATCAAGCTCTTCTACTCTATCCCTAGGTATCCGTAGTGCACCAGTCAAGCCGAAGCCTCTAACAGAGCCATCTTTGGTCTACTCAAAAATAAGTTGGGTGACAAGAAAGGATTATGGGAGAAAGTTCTGCCAGAAGTCTTATGGGGCTATCAGATCACTCCTTGATGATCGATTGGCTTTTTGCCTTTCGCCTAACCTATGGATCAGAAGCAGTTCTTTCAACCGATGCTATTTCTCCAACTTTTAATACTATCACAATTAAGGAAGGGATCAACAATGAACTTTTGATCAATGATCTCGATTTCTCAGAAGAGTTGCATGATCAATCAACTATCCGTATTACCAACTATCAACAGAAGATTAAGCAATCCTATGATCAAAAGGTTAGCAAAAGACAGTTCTATATTGGAGATCTTATTCTCAGAGCAGTCTTCTCCAACATAAAAGAACATGGCAGTGGAAAACTAGCTCCCAACTGAAAAGGACCCTATATCATCGAATCAATAGGAGACAAAGGATCCTATTGCCTAATCTTGCTAGAAAGAGATAGACTACCAAGGCTTGGAATGTCAGACATCTTAAAATATTTTATCCCTAATGTAAATTCCATAATGAATAGTATTTGTTCCAATTTCAATATTGTCTATACAAATTATTTACATTCAAATGACTAAATAAATAGTTTGGATATTGTGATATAGCACAACTCCTAACTAGCAGATCAATAAATAGTTTAGGTGTTTGTGTTGCGACACAGCCCCTAACAGGCAGAAATAAATAGTTTGGATGTTGTGATGCGGTGCAACTCCTAACTAGCAGATCAACAAATAGTTTGGATATTTGTGTTGCGACACAACCCCTAACAGGCAGAAATAAATAGTTTGTATGTTGTGATGCGGTGTAACTTCTAACTGGCAGATCAACAAATAGTTTGGGTATTTGTGTTGCGACACAACCCCAACAAGTAGAAATAAATAGTTTGGATGTTGTAATACAGTGCAACTCCTAACTGGCAGATCAATAAATAGTTTGGATGCTTGTGTTGTGATACAACCCCTAGCTGGCAAAAACATTCACTCATCCATTCAATATAAGACATCAACCATTCAATGCAAAACATTCATTCATCCAAGAGACATCTTCATTCTAAACATTCATAAAGGTATATTGTTTAAAATACAGGTACAAAAGATCAAATACATCAGGGCTTAGCCACACTCAGCGCCCTAAACTTTTCTCCATCAGAGCCACCGTGAGTCTTGCTCACCACAGCTGCTTTAGAAGATTGAGCGCCGCCACCGTGAGCTAGCCTGAGGGCTTCCACAGCTTTTTCTGCTATCGACTTGTAGCTCGCCAGATCAACGTTCAACTGCTCAATCTCGAGCACATGAGCCTCTTCCCTTTCAGCAGCAGTAGCCTTCAATTGTTTGATCTCGTTATGCTTGGTGGCGAGCTCTTTCATCTTGAAAAATCGATTCTTCAGAGTTTGAAGATCCTTGTTCGCTGCTACATACTCAGCCTCCATTTTCTTCATGTGCGTGTCGTGATGGACTGAGTGCTAACTCGAAGATAGCTCTGACATTAGCTTCATCTTCTCATTATCAGTCTCTTGCAAGAGGGCATTCAATCTCATGATCTCAGCTGCAGATTCCCTCTCACCAGCCTTCTTGAAGAGCCTATTGTTCAACTTTAGCAAGATGGACATCTACAAACCAACAAAGACGAATCAGACAAAGCGATGTTGAAGTCAAAACAAGACAACTTACCATCACTTCGAGCCTGTTCGAAGACTCTTCAAGAGTCACATCAAGAAGGTTGCACAACTTTCGCAGCGGCCCTATAGGACGATTAATGTCCACTTTGCCCAAGTTCCACAGCATAGGGGGTGGACTACCAAGCGCAACTACATACAAACCATTCAACATATTCAAAGACATTCAATATGCAACTCAATTCAAGTATTGTAAGAAGTCAAAATTTAATTTTGCCGCTAGAGCCTTCCTGCAAGGGTTTAGCAGAACCTTTCCCTCGATCCAATCCCTTCCCCTTGGGATTGGGAATCTTCCTTTTTGGGACCAGAATCAGATTGGGCCCTTCCTGTTCCGGAACCTCCTTCCCGGGGACTTGGATTGGATCGGGTAGATCCTTGTCTTCCTTGCCTTCGTCCCCCTTCGGATCGGTGGGGGTAACATCGAGGGGCATCAAAGCCCCTCCTTCAACATGCACTTCGCCTGCCCCCTCGAAGATGGCAGACATCAAGGCTGCAGCTTCAACAACAACTTTGGCCGCGTCACTTCGAGGAGCCAACTTAGGCTTATCGACCTCTAGGCCTTCGCCATTTTCCTTCGTCGATGCCTGGCCCAACGATGCGTCTCTCTGACAGTGGCCTTCAGGTGCCACCTGAGAGATCAGTGTAAGGTTGAGCATGGCATCACTACCAGAGTATTTTACTCTGATCCTGGTAGGATGCTTCAAAGTTTTAAAGTGATAGATGATCGACTCTTTCTTGCAGTCATATATCGTGTCCAATTCGTTCTCCAACTGACGAGCTTTGACCTTATCAATCGGAGGCACTTGCCCCATGCTTGGTGGAATGGGAGGCACATCGTCTTGATCCCTCGTCTCCTCCTCCTGCTCTTCTTCTTCCTCCTCTTCATCTTCTTCCTCCTTGTTCTCTCTCTCCCCTTCCTCTCACTCTTCCTCATCCTCCTCTTCCCCTTTACCTTCTTTTTCATCCTCTTGATTTCTTTCTTCCTCTTCTCTTTCACCCCTTCTCGTGTTTTTCTTCCTCTCCCTTCTCTTCCTCTCCCGCACCATTCCCCTTCAACTTTTTTCTCCTATTTACCTGCCCCCGCTTGGTTATGACAAGTTTCTCTTCGCCTAGCCCTAAGAGTCTCTTTTTTCCATAGGCCTTCTTCTCGGCCCTGATATACTGAACCATCCTACACGACTCAGGATCTTCCTCGTAACTGGAGTATAAGGTGTCATTATCTTCATACCTTCCAGACAGCCGATGCATCAGATTGGCATTTCTATAACAAACGGGGCAGTGTGCAAACTGCTTTCAAGATCTGGTCCTGCAAGTCAACTCCATAAACAGGTTTTCGATCGATCCAACCTGCTCAGACGACCAGCAAAGATCGCCTCCTGGCCCATACCATTCAACTTCTTTGTGAACGATATTTCGAGGAGTCTCCGCCACAAACAGAAGAGTCCATGACCTAGAGATAGAGATTGGCCAATCGGTGTAAAACTTGTCTGAGGGAAAAGTATCCGTGACGGGACGAAGAGCAGAGACACCTTGCAAATTGAAGAACAGGCTATCTTTCCTAGATACCAATTGATAATGGTAAAAGAAATAGCCTAGTTCAATTCTAGCCTGCTCACCTTCAGGGATGCTAGAGTAGAAGGCCCTCAACTTGTCCTAGTAATCAGTCTCTACTTTGTAGAAGGCATAGATGATTCTCCAGACATTTCTAGTTAACTGTCAGAGGCAGAGTCCGGAGGTGTTTAACAATCTGGCAACAAAGGAAAGCAGCTGCAGACGCAGCTCGTAGTTGAGCTGCCCGATCGTGATGATGGTTCCCATAATCTTCTCCTTACTAGCCACCTCACTGTATACAGTGTGCTTGTCAATCCCAAAGGTAGCTTGTACACAGGTGAGCGCAGGACGATGGGCACCTTCAGTAAAGAACCCCATCAGCCTTTCCCATTTCTCTTGCTTCGCATCGGTGGGCTTCCGCCCAATCCTATATTCGAAGATCGACTCCTCAGACAGAGGCTTCAACGGCTTTAGCACAAAAATAGTTTTTTGGATATGCTCAGGCTTGGAAGGAGCAGTTACAAATCCAATACTCATGTGCCTCTTGCCAAGACTGTCATTCGCCTTGCCTTTCCCAGCGATCTTTGGTGACGAAGGCTCAACATCAACTTTCCCCTTCTTCGACCCATCCCACTGGGAAGGCTTCACCTTCAGAGGGACGATGTTCCTAGTGCAGCTTGCAGATGCCATCATGATCAATCAAGAAATGAAGCAGAGAGCAGAAAGCAAAGAGGGCGAGAATATTTCTGACAGTGTAGAGAGAAATGAACTCCAAGGCAGGATTTATATGCCCAAAAGAGCTTGGCGAGAAACTCCATATGACACATGACAACATCGGACAGGCAGGTGACTAAATGACACCACAGAAAATGAAGCATTTTTTTACTCTGAAGCGACAATCAAGACGAAGCGCCAACTCAACTTTACTTGATCGACAAGAAGACGATCGGGGGAAATTCCAAAGAAACGGGCAAAAAATATTATTTTTTACTCGATTGCCCAAAGTTCCACTGATTAAAAACACCCAATCGGTCAAAATTCAACTTTGGCCGATCGGTCGAAGACTTCACCCAATCAACAGGTAGACAATCGGGTGAAATTCCAAATGATTAAGCAAAAATCATTGTTTTTTACCCGATCACCCAAAGTCCACCGATTGAAAACCCCCGATCGGTCAAGCAGAAGACACCCGATTAGTCAACTTTGACTAATCAGTCGAAGACTTCGCCCGATCGATACGTAGGCGATCGGGTGAAATTCCAAAGGATCTGGCAAAAAACGTTGCTTTTTACCCGATCGCCCAAAGTTCCACCAATTGAAAACACCCGATCGATCAACGTTAACCGATTGGCAGAAGACACTCGATTGGTCAACTTTGACTGATTGGTCGAAGACTTCACCCAATCGACAGGCAGGCGATTGGGTGAAATTCCAAACGATCAGGCAAAAAACGTTGTTTTTTACCCGATCGCTCAAAGGTCCACTGGTTGAAAACACCCGATCGGTCAAACTTGACCGATCGGCAAAAGACACCTGATCGGTCAATTTTGACCGATCAGTCGAAGACTTCACTCGATCGACAAGCAGACTTTCGAGTAAAATTTTAAAAGATCGAGCAAAAAATGTTATTTTTTACCCGATCGCCCAAAGTTCCACCGGTTAAAAACACTCAATAGGTCAACCTTGACAGATCGGCAGAAGACACCCGATCGATCAACTTTGACCGATTGGTCGAAGACTTTACCCAATCGATAGGCAGGCGATCGGGTGAAATTTCAAAGGATCAGGCAAAAAGCGTTGTTTTTTACCCGATCGCCCAAAGTTCCACCGGTTGAAAACACCCGATCGGTCAAACTTGAACGATCGGTAGAAGACACCTGATCGATCAACTTTGACCGATCGATCGAAGACTTCACCCGATAGACAAGCAGGCGATCAGGTGAAATTCCAAAGGATCAGGCAAAAATCGTTGTTTTTTTCCCCGATTGACAAAAGTTCCATCGGTTGAAAACACTTGATCGGTCAACCTTGATCGATCGACAGAAGACACCCTTGACCGATCGGTCAAAGACTTCACCCGATAGACAGGCAGGCAATCGAGTGAAATTCCCAAGGATCAGACAAAAAACATTGTTTTTTACCCTATGGCCCAAAGTTTAACCAGTTGAAAACACCCAATCGGTTAAAATTGACCGATCAGTAGAAGACACCCGATCAGTCAACTTTGACCGATCGGTCGAAGATTTCACCCGATCGATAGGCAGATGATCGGGTGAAATTCCAAAGGATCAGATAAAAAACATTATGTTTTACCCAATCGCACAAAGGTCCACCGGTTGAAAACACCCGATCGGTCAAACTTGACAGATTAGTAGAAGATACCTGATCGGTCAACTTTGACTGATTGGTCGAAAACTTTACTTGATCGATAGGCAGACGATCGGGTGAAATTTCAAAGGATCAGGCAAAAAATATTGTTTTTTACCCGATCGCCCTAATTCCACCGGTTAAAAATATCCAATCGGTCAAACTTGACCGATCGGCAGAAGACACCCAATCAATCAACTTTGATCGATCGATCGAAGACTTCACCCGATCGACAGGCAAGCGATCGGGTGAAATTCCAAAGAATTAGACAGAAAATATTATTTTTTACCCGATCGCCCAAAGTGTCACCGGTTGAAAACACCCGATCGATCAACCTTGATCGATCGGTAGAAAACACCTGATCGGTCAACCTTGACCGATCAACAAAAGACACCCTATCGGTCAACTTTGACCAATCGGTCAAAGACTTCACCCGACTGACAGGTAAACGATCTTGTGAAATTCCAAAGGAACGAGCAAAAAATGATATTTTTAATCCGATCGCCCAAAGTCCCACTAGTTGAAATAACCCGATCGGTCAATTTTGACCGATCGATCACCAATACCCGATCGATTAATCTTGACCGATCGATTGTCAACACCCGATCGGCAGAATTGCACTAATCAGTCGCTAATATCCTATCAGCCAATAATGCTTGATATGAGTTCGACAACACTGACCCTTGGTAAAGGGTTTGGATTTCGCACCTAGATTCCAAGTCAGCCAGATCAGTCTCTAGCTAACTTGGAGGAGATAATTGTGGGTGTAAAATTTGGTCAACACCTGGCAACGGGACCCACTAGCCCTGCCTTGGGGTCCGCGAAGAAGATGATGGGACCCACTAGCCTTGCCTGTAGGTCCACATAGATGACAATGGGACCCACCAGCCCCGCTTGGACCCAGGCGACAGCTATAGAGACCGCCCTGTACCCCGGTTTTATTCCAAGACCTCTATAAATAGCGGACCCGACGAGTGTAATCGATCGAATATCTGATTTCTGAATCAGACTTTTGAAAAACCAGAGCTCTGACATCCCAATCCTTCGATCTTTTTTGAAGAGAGACAAGTGATACTCGACCTGTCAAGGTCACTTTAGTTCAAGTGTTACTGAATTCAGGTTGCTCCTCATAGAACGGAGACGTAGACTTCGGCTGAACTTTAAGATCACATCTCGCATTAACTATCAACTGATCTCTCTCAACTCATCTCTTTTGAACCTAAGTTCTTAACCCTTTAACTATTTAGAGGTTCAAGTCAAAGACACCAGTGTTCGAACCAACGACTCAGGCGAACGTTCAATCAGACTTTCGACTTGACCTGATTGACTGGTTGGGCAGAGTTTTCTGATCGTTACGGAGACCATCCCCCACAAGCGGTACTAAGGTAGCATCTACAGATGGATCCATGGAGCTGCTGTGATCTCTATTGTGGAAGGCGGGGAGAGTGCTGGTATTGCTGCAGAGAGTGCTGTGGTGGAGCAATTCCCACCTCTGATTTACACCCCCCATATCCCACGCTCTAATGTAGGGAAGAGGTCTAAAAGCCCACCTGTAGGTGTCAGTGTGGATTCCCCGGATTGCCCATCCGATGCTGATGCAGTGGGATGTAACGCAACCAAGGTGTTTGGTGATATGTCTGTGAAGGATAAATTGTCTGAGTTTGCATCCAATGCCTCGCTGCCTAGGCTAGGACAGCAAGGGACCCTGTTAGGCGAATCAGGAGTTGGAGTGAAACCTAGAAGGAGCTCGGTGCTTCACTTTTTCCCTCCCACTTTGGAGGCGGATCGCAAGATTGCTATTTGCCCAGTGGAGGAAGTGGAGAAGAATCGAAGCTTGTGGGCTCAAACTTTGGTCAGATATGAGTTGGGCAGACGCCCTTACTATCAACACCTTAAGATGCGAGTTTTCAACCTATGGAAATCGAGAGGGAGTTTGGAGATCCTTTCTAGAGAGAGGGGGATTTTCTTATTCCGATTTGGTTTTGAAGAGGACTTCCTCAGGGTCTGGGAAGGAGGACCATGGCACATTGCAGGGAGACCTTTGGTTCTTAAGAAGTGGACCAAAGGGTTGAGTTGTGAGCGGGACCTGCTAACCCATATCCTGATTTGGGTTCGTTTTCCTAATCTGCTTGTGGATTTGTGGTCGGATGAGCTTCTGAGTCGGATTGACAGTATCATTGGCAGACCTTTATATATGGATCAAGCCACCACTGAGTTGTCTCGGTTGAGCTATGCCAGGTTCTGTGTTGAAATAAGTGTAGATGACTCTCTCCCTTTGGAGGTTGAAGCCCATGATAGTAAAGGAAATTTGCTATCCATCCAACCGATTGTATACGATTGGAAACCTTCCCGTTGTAGGTCATGTTGGTCTTTCGCTCATTCTGAAGATGAATGCACAGTTCACCCGAAAATCTCTAATAAGTGGAAAAGTTTTGAGTGGCGACCGAGGGGAATAAATACTCCTAAGGGTGTGAGGCCTATCTCCGGAGTGCAGGTCTCCACTTTTCCTGTCCGCCCGGACCCGGATCAATGGACAATAGTTTTAAATGCTAGGAGTAAAGGTAAATCCTCCTTTATCCCTAGCTGATCAAACCTAGGTAGTGGTTCACATTTCGAAGCTCTAGGGACACTTGTTGGTGATGATGGGAGCAGAGTAATTAGTAATCTGGGAGCGGGGTCGATTGAAGCAGATGCAACTCCTAGTGCAGTTGCTGACGTAACGTCCTCTGGAGCCACTGCAGTTGCTGGTGTTGCACCACCTGCTGGTGCTCCTACTACTGAAGCTAGCGTAACAATGGCAGAGTCTGTAGTAGTTGCAGAACCTGATGGTGTTACACAAGGTTTTACTACTGAAAAGGCTGCTATTGCTGGTGTTACACCTGTGGTGGAGTGTGAAGGTGTTATTGCTGAAGCTGCTGTAGAAGTTTGTGAGGCTATTGCTGCTGTTACACAGGTGGTTCAGGAAGAGATCGTTAATATTATGCAGGCTGAGTTATATCATTTAGGAGATGTTACAAGATCTGATGCTGCACTGTCAGAGATTGATGTTACGCTAGTTCAGGCTGATGTTGAGCGGCAAAAGGTAATTGTTACGCGACCTGCAATCGCTGAGGTTGTTACGCAAGCAGAGGTGCCTGCTGTGTGGGCTGGGGATGATGTTACAAAAGGAGAGGCTGCTGGTACTTCATTTGATGCCGTAGGTGTGGCTTGTGCTGATATTACGCGAAGAGTTGTTGCTGATTTGCGTGTAGAAGTTCACATTACGAGAGCAGAAAGCACAGCTAGCGAGGGGGAGAGACCAATTGTCCTAGCACTTTCTAGTGAGTGTGGAACCTCTGTTGGAGAGGCTAAGAAGTACTCTGGTCGGTGGAGCCACCGCAAAAGAGAGGGAAGCCCCAGCCTTATTATTCCTACTCTTCAATGATCTCGTCGAAAGAAGGTTTTGGGGGATCGGTTTTGTTAGGATGCGGCAGGGCTATCTGATGAACCAACGTCAGGGGTTTTGCAGGATCTTAGTGTTGAAGATGGGGAGGCTCCAGGTCGAGTGGAGCAAGTAAGTGTTGATCATCCCATGGAGTTGCCTCCACATCTTGTCAACCGCCCCACTTTCCTTACCATGTTGAATCCAGCGCTTCAGTCCTGAGCTAAAGAATCCTAGCATAAGGGTCAGTCAGATAGGGTTACGAGGAGTAGGGGGGCTAGTTAGTGATGTAAGGACTCTGCTTCATTGTGTTATTGTGATAGTCTTATGTTTGGTGTTGTGTCTTCCTCTCAACTGGGGGGTACTATATCGGTTCGCTCCCCGTGCGTTGAGTTAGGGTTTTGTTGTTATTGAAACCCTATTTGGTCGCGTGGTCCGCTTACTCATCCAGAGCTAAGCTGAGTCCTGTATCTATCTTTATTTTTAGTAATATATTTATTTTTTACCCTTTAAAAAAAAAAGTAGCATCTATAGATAATATTGCCAATTCCTTTAGGGAATTCTTGCAAAAGCTTTTGGGCAGCATGTCGAAGCTACAGAGCTCAACACCGTTTTTCCTTGTTAGACCTAGTGGAAGATTGTTGGAATTGGTGAGGTCTTCAGCTCATTAAAACCTATAGTTTAGCTGTATATGGTTGATAGCTTAAGATTGTATCTTGGTACGTACCTTAGTATGTATTCTGATTACAGAACAGAGAGCCATGGCTATATGGTAATCCACTTGAGTGGGAGACTTAATGGATTGGTCCCATGTAACATAAATACGTTCGCAGCTCTGATTAGGGTTGGTCATCCTATCAGGATAAGTTATTGGGATAACATAGTGTGGATATCTCCACCACGATCATTACGAGGCATAGTGTCTGTGGCCGAACGGAACCAACAAGGTGAACAGATCAGTGAACAGACATCGGTGCACTAAGCTATGTTTTTGCTTAAGGTAAAACGGTCGTAAACGCTAAGGAACCATGTCTAGTGGGCTAACCAGTTATATAGTGCTTTTGCGCACCAATGTATGAGGGTCCAACTACATGACCCAAAACCACGGTGTACTGGGTTACCCGGCTGGTATTGCATAAGCGTGTCATTTCTGCAGGCTATCCACACCCCTAACGGGAGGTGCGTTCCTTGGTCTGACCTACGTCTTACTAAACCTAGCAAGGTAGTCATCAATTGGACTGCTAATCAGATCCGATTACTCGGTAGAGTAATCGGAGGTATGATATATATGGTCAACCTGGAAGGAACCGAGTCATATAAGCAATCGAGTCTGATGGTAGTCTCCACCACTCGAGTGGTGTCATGGCACCAAGTAAAGGGACAACGGGTTTACCACTACTAAGCAGAGAACAGGGGTATGCGGAGAACATAGTAAGTCCAGGGGAATTAAAGTACTGCCTGTGTCGCACTCTGGGTGGCTACGCAGGTTAACTCGGACTTAGAGGATTGATGGTACACTTGGGTAGTGTATCGATCGAGTCCAACTTAGAAGCTATTTACCCTGGTCCCTGAAGGTTCCTCTTTATCCACATGATGTACGGTCCTTGAACCATCTCCTCGATTCACAGGACGCAGTTAGAGAAAGTAATTAATCTAACCCTAATAACCCTACGCTCCGTGTGTGCATAGCACTAGTGCACGGTAGATGCATAGGTACGTGTGTGTGATAGGGGAAATCCCGGAGTAGTACGGAGACACACAGTCATCTACTTACCTTAGTGGGCTTTGCTACACGGGTGTGATGCACCGGTTTGTGTTGTGAGTTAACTAGTTGACTCTAATAGGGGCACTCTATGTGTACTAAGGGCACCCCGGTAATAATGGAATCACTAGTCATATCCCAAGTAAGTGCACAATGCGAGTTCCCTAGCGAGAGGGGCAATCAACTAGTGGCATGGGGGTATTTTGGAAAACCAAAATACCACCATACCCTAGCTTGACCGCGCCTAGCATGTGGAGACACATATGGGCCACCCCCTCCCTAGCTTCTAGGAGTTGCTAGCAAGCTTCAAATAGAGGGGGACTAAATTTAAAGAGCATTGACTTTTAAGGGGCCGGCCTTGTATGGCAATAGGGGGCCGGCACTGCATTACATGCAAGGTGAGAGGGAGACAAAAGGGGTGTCGGCCACAACTCCTATACGCAAGGTATGGGAGGGTCGGCCCTATATATAGATGAAGAGAGGGGAGGCCGACCTCTCTTGATGAAACCCTAGCTGCCCCCCTTCTCTTATTCGCCTCTCTTGTCTCCAATGCATGTACGCAAGGGTTTTTGATGGGGCTCTTCTTCCTCGCATGGTGAATCAAAGACAGAGAAGGCTCAGCGCATGGAGGCACTCATAGATCCATCAATAAGGTACCGTGCATCGTGCGAGATCAGGTGAACTCGAAGATGCTTCCCACAACCTTTTGCTATCCAAAATTTTCACAGAAGATCAGTAATATTTTTGTGATTTCTAGAGCTACAGGAGTCCAAACGAGGTGAAACTTCTTACAAAAGTTGCAGCCCGACATCTTCTACTTGCAGTCCAAATTTCAACCCAGTCGGAGTTTGGTGAAAAAATTTATGGCCATTGCACCAAAGCTTTGTCGAGCAGACCCGAGGCCTTCTCCATCGACAAAGAAGAAATTTGTCATGGTGAAAGAATCCTCACGGGGGTATGATCTCTTACAAGTAGATCTAGTGCAGATAGAATATGCATGCATGCTAGATTATTCTTCTCGCTAGTTCGATGTTTGGGGATCGAGTAGTTGCCATGCTAGATTCATATACGCACGTATAGATCGTTTCGATGAAAATTTTGATATGTAACGCACACCACTCACGGTCTTCGGTCCTTCCCTCTATTTCCGCTGTGGGCCTCTACCATAGGAATTATTTCCAACAAATGCCACCTTACTGGCAGAGAGAGACACTATCTAGAAAGCTGCCTCTGATGCATGGGTCATTATTTCCCTTCCTCCTGCACTCAAAAATGACGAAAGCAATCAACCCCAACAACCTATCAACTCCAAACCCCGAAGGTCCTCTCAAGGCCGTGAAAAATAAAGGAGCTTTTAGAAGCCAACCCCCTCGGAAGGTCCTCGAAGGCAGAGCGCCTGGGAACGAACTGAGGACCAATCATCTCAGTCATCTTTTGGTTGCAATTGTGTGGCACACGAAGTACCTAACCTCCAAGTTCGACATCGAATGAGAGAATCGGTACAGATCGAGAGATCCAATCTCTCTATCACAATCTCATCATCAAGAATCGCAAGTTAGCCTTCCTCGACATCAATAATATCCGGTAGCAATCTAAAGTGAAATCCCCAAGCCTTTCTCGTTGGCCAACCATGACCTCAGGGACTTGGTGATAGAAGAGGACATTCATCGGCCAAACTCTTTATCAAAGCCTTCTTCAAATGCCCTTCCTTAAGAATTGGAGAACCCCTACTTTGCCAAAGTTTAATTGCCCCAAAGGTGATCCAACCCTCACTACAAGAAAGAGGTTTATTGCCGATGGAATATTTTATTACCGTCAGTAAAAATATACTTTTTACCGACGATAATAATAACTTTCGTCGGTATAATAACTTTGATATTTTAATTATTTTTCCTATTTTTATTACTAACAACAATATAAAGTCCGTCAATATAATATATTTACTGACGAAATTCATTCTATCCGTCGGTAATAAAATATATATATTACTGAGGAAAATAAATATACCTGTCGGTATTATAAATTATTATATACAATAATATTTGATATTAGTTTTATCGACGGAACTTTAATGTCCATCGGTAAAAAACCCTATGTTTAATACCAGAAACCAATCCCCCTTTTCTTTTCTCTGTTCTCTCTGGAATTCCCCCACCCCTCCCCCCACCCCCCACCCCCCACCCCCCCCAATTTTGATCCCCCCCCGGTGTACCCCGGCTCTGCCGCCTCTCCTCAGACCTCCTCCAATGAGTCCCCTCCTCCTCCTCTCCTCGCTCGTCGATCTTTCCTCCTCCTCGTCCTCCTCCTATCTTCTTCCTCCTCCTCTTATTCTTCCTCCTCCTCTCCTCCTCCTCCTTTGTTTAATTTGTTGCAAATCACACCCTATAGTTTGAAATGTTAGGATAATACCCATTTGTCAACTACTTAATTTCCTTATTTGACAATTTTTATCTGATTAACACTAAATTGCAGGGGGCAAAATGTTAGCACAATACGTACCCCCTTTTGTCTATTACGTAATTTCCTCATTTGATAATTTTTATTTGATCAAAACATAATTGAAGGGGGCAAAATGTAGTTTTTTAACTTTAGGGGTGTTAAGTGTGTTTTAGCTAAATTTTAGGGGGGGCAAATTATAATTCCCCATTTTCTGGAATTGCTCATCTTTTGAAGGAGTTTGGTCAAGAGTCTGGGCTTCAAGTTAGTACAGCCAAAAGCACCATATACATGTCTAGGCCGTGACCAATGGTGGGGATTTGGTCGAGGATCTGGGATTATCTATTGGCTCTTTACCGGTTCATTATTTGGTGCTTCCGTTGTTCCCGGCGCGTAAGACTCTTCATCTATTCTATCCATTGGTAGAAAAATTCCGGACTAAACTAGCTTCTTGGGAATCTTCAAAACTCTCTTTTGGAGGTCAACTGCAGCTTATCAAGTCAGTATTGTATGCATATCTTTACTATTGGGCTGCTGTGTTTGTCATTCCCACCTATATTCGGAATTTACTCGAGCGATGGATGCGGAAATTCCTGTGGGGATCTGCTACGATTCATGTGAAATGGTCAGAAGTTTGTAAACCATTTTCTGAAGGCGGATTGGGGATTAGGAGAATCGATGATATTAGCAAAGCCTGTTACATGAAGCTTGGTTGGAAGATATTACAGGACCTGGAGAATATCTGGTCTCGATGGATGATGGACAGGTACCTTGGCAGTCACTTGTTTTGGGAGGTGGCTCCTAGTCAATCTTCTTCTAGTATATGGCATGGTATTCTTGAAAGTCGGTTAGACTTGGCTCCAAATCTAACCTTTTGCGTGGCTAATGGTACAGGTATAGACCGTTGGAGGGACCCTTGGATTGATGGAAGGAGTCCGATTCAAATTGTTGGACTCCATTCTATTCCGGAAGTGCATTTGGGGTGACCGAACCTTAGTGATTGGATCATTGATCATGCGTGGCAGCTTCCCAATCCCACTAATTCAGTGCTTTTGCATCTGTTCAATTTGGTTCGTGATATTCATATCGATCCAGAGGCGAATGAGGATGCTCTTTATTGGAATAAATCTGGCAATGGCTTATTCTCACTCAAATCTGCTTGGGACTCTATTAGGAACTCAGGACCCTTAAAGGAATGGGCTAAGGTTATCTGAAATTCACTTTCTCCTCCTAACCATAGCTTCTGTACCTGGCGAACGGTTCGAGATCGATTGCCAACAATTCCTTGGATTCAAAAGAGAGGTATTTCTCTTGGCAATAGGTGTTTTCTATGTGAGAGGGAAGCGGAGGATGTTAAACACTTATTCTTCAAATGTCCATTGTCGAAAGTGATTTGGGGCAAATATTGCCACATCATGAAATGGCCTACAGGGTTAGTGGGGTTCTCTATTAAGAAATATTGTCTGTTCATTAAGACTATTCCTGGTGGGCCCAACAAACTAGTGGCGAAAACCCTTCTTACTACTACTGTGTTCTCGTTATGGGTAGAACAGAATAGTCAGGTATATGATGATAAAGCTTGTACCAAATCGATAATCCTATCCAAAATTGCAGCTCGGTTTATTAAGATTGTGCAGAACAGTAATAATCTAGATGTGCTGCATTCTACTGAAGCTATTATCGGGGAGTGGACCCCTCTCATCCTTCTAGGTGGCTCAGCTTCTGTTCGGGAGGTGACGGAGCCTATGAGGGATTCTGGTGGCGAAGACTAGAGTTTAGGTTGTTAGCTCCTTGGGGGTGGAGTTATTTTTCTGGGGAAATTTACCTGGGGAAACTTACCTTTGGGGAAACTTACCTTGGGGAAACTTTACCTTGGGGAAACTTACCTTGGGGAAACTTTACGTTGGTTACTATCTTGTTCTATTATCTACTAGTATTTACTTCATGACGGGCTTCCAAAGCTGGAGTGTGGCGAGGTTCGTATGGAGGAAGTGGTCCTATATAGAGAGCTGATGGAGGAAGCAGACCATTGATTGTTAGTGGTTCATTGTCTGTGGATTCCAAAATAGATTGATCGTTTGGAGTCAGTGAGGAGGCTGGTGTGGAGCTTTCTTTGAAGAATTGATGGAGGACCCAAGCCTTTCTAGATCCTCGCGGGTGCGGAGGGGAGGAGATAGATCATTCATACTAGTTTTGTTGTTTTGTTGCTTCATTTTGATGCTGCTGGGTTTAGATTTTGGGTCCAGATGCTTATGGTAGCTACCATGTCGGTCTGACTACTATAAGGATCTGACACCTTTGGACTCTACTTACTCACTTTGAGTAGGTCGTGCTTTGTACCCTGTACCTATTTATTTATTCATTTTTTACCAGTAAAAAAAAGAAAAAAAAGAGAGAGGTTATTACTGTCAATTACTATTTCTAATGCAATTTGATGGTTCAGTAAGTGTTCCGGTTGGCATAGAAACAACCGGAGTGATATTTTTTAGTTCCCAAGTCCTTCATTCCACCAGAACAATTACTAGCCATTATTTTCAAATCTTGGAATTCGGAAGGGAAATATATTGTTCCAGATTGATGCCAATGATGCCAAACACCCCCTTACTTTTCTCATTTGATCATTTTTATCCGATTAAACTGAATTGTAGGGAGCAAAATGTAGTTTTTAAAATTTAGGGGGTTGTGCTTTTGAGCTAAACTTCAGGGGGGCAAAGTGTTATTTACCCAATAACACTTTAGGGTTTAGGTTTAGGTTTGGGTATATGGTTTAGGTTAGGTTGGGGTTTAGGTTAGGTTTAGGGTTTAGGGTTTATGTTAAGTTTAGGGTTTAAGTTTAGGATTAGGGTTAGGGTTAGCTAGGTTTAAGGTTTATGTTTAAATTAGGGTTTAGGTTTAGGATTAGGGTTATGGTTTGGTTTAGTTTTTAGGTTTAGGGTTTAGGTTAGGTTTACATTTAGGGTTTAGGTTTAGGTTTAGGGTTTATGTTAGCATTAGGGTAAAAGTTTGGTTTAGGGCTTAGGGTTTAGGTTAGGGTTTAGGGTTAAGGTTAGCTAGGTTTAGGGTTTAAGTTTAGGATTAGGGTTAGGGTTAGCTAGGTTTAAGGTTTAGGTTTAGATTAGGGTTTAGGGTTTTGGTATAGAATTAGGGTTAGGGTTAGGTTTAGCGTTTAGGTTTAGGTTAGGTTAGGTTTACGTTTTGGCTAGGGTATAGGTTTAGGTTAGGATTAGGTTTAGAGTTAGGTTTAGGGTTTAGGATTTAGGTTAGGATTAGGTTTAGGGTTAGTTTTAGGGTTTAGTTTAGGATTAGGGTTAGGTGTAGGGTTTAGGTTAGGGTTATGTAAATATTCAAAGATTTAGGTTTAAATTTACCACGAAATCATAATTCTCTATGTGTGTACTTACCACGGAATCCTAACATCGATTATTTAAGCTATTACAGATTCTAAGAACTGGTATGGCTTGCCACAGCCGATGACTGGCCTTCGGGCTTGGGATTTTTTCATTAACTAAAATTGGACACATTTCTAGGCTAGTCTTGATTTTTATTTATCACTTTAACGAAATGATAATTTCTATTATCTCTATAGCATGTTAGTGTTTTAATAGCTATGCATGGCCCCCAACAATGAACGTGAGTCGCTCCTTATCTAGAGAAAGCCGATTAAAAAACAAACATTAACTAGAGAAAGCTGATTAAAAAACAAACAAATGCAACTTATGAATGCATCAGCTCGCCATGGTCGGTTACTGCTGCATCGGGTAGCTAGGGCACAAGGGGGGATTATCCTAAACCCAATACTAAGGTTAGATTATCCTAAACCTGAAACTCGTACAACTTCCTAACTTTTTCTTCACTACTAACTTTCTTCATTATGTTCATTCCTAGGGTCATGTCCCTAAGCTCTGATACCAAGTTATCACACCCCAGATTTTCGCTCTACAGTGTAAGAACCCACGGGCGCAAACTTTCATTGCCATTTTTTTTAAAAGCAAATAAAAAAGAAGGGTTTTAAGTTTAGTTTGTTCTTCCTTGCTCGGATTGACTTAGTGCCTCAAGACACTGGAACAACCGTCCTCGCAAGGAAGGTGAAAAAATTATTTATGAAAGAGTAGTACAACTCAACTCTTAGAGGGCATCACTCTTGAAAGGAGGGAGGCAGCTCCCTTAACTCTTCTAAGAGTGTTGCTCTCATATGAGTACGAAACTCGATCACAGAAGACAAGTCATTCCTCACGTCACTTGAAACTAGCCTTAAGAGGCACCTTACGCTCATTTATTTTATTGTTTAGATTAAGTTGGTATCTCGAGCTAGAATAATATACCACCAGAAGCAAACTCTCTCTATATATAGGTCAACAGTCTTTACATCTCATTATTTGGAATATACTACAATATCCTACTGGTCTATATAGAACCAGTACAGAATCTAAGGGTCCTGCTCCAGCTCCAGCTCTCCTCAGTAGCTCCATAGTGGCTCCATCGTTTCTAGCTTCGCTACTCTATCTGCTACGCCCATCCGTCTGATCCATGAACTCAACTTCTTCTTATACCTGGGTTTGTGCCCAACAAGACTATATGCACATACCTTGAGTCACTTAGACAACTAAATGACTCAATGAGAGCCACGCTAACTTTATTAAAAGAAACTAATAGAAATATATGTATGGTACTTTAATCGATATTATCTTCTAATGCTCAACTTAAATAAGATCATTCCTCTTTAGTACCGAATCTTAAGTTATATTATACCTTTAGTAATTTTATTGACTAAATCAATATCATTTTTGATTAATGTCAAATCTTAATTTTATTTCAATTAATGTCATACCTCTATTACTTTAATTGTTTTAAGGATACCGTTATTTAAATAATATTGAATCTCATGAAGGTCATATCTCGAAGAATATCGAGTCTTGACCTATCCTAAACCTTTATCAGTGATGCTAACATTGTCACTACTTATCATGATCTAATATAGGCTTCTACAACCGAAGCTTATCCTAGAATTATTATCAAAATATTCACCACTAGACAGTAAGGTACTCAGAAGAACTACCACCAATCAAAGACTCATCCAAATAATAATCAGATTTTCAAATCAACCATGCTAACCATATCGGTCCGATGCAACCAAGTCTATCTCAACTCTACGCCCGGTATTATGAGTTAGACAGTGATTATGGTATCTACGTTTTCCTTAATCTAGTGCTAGCACCACAGCTTACACTACCACAGCATTAACCACTAGACTTAGGGTATTTGAAGGAGACCACCACCATCCAAAGACTCATCCTCCAATCGGTTAAAATTTTGCACGAGTCAACCACACCAACCAAACCGGTCCAGTGCTACCATGGCAATCTCAACTCTATGACAAAGACGATATTACGAGTTAGATGATGATTATGGTGTCACTATTCCTTTAAACTAGGGCTAATCCTATAATCACAACCATGATCCGGAATATCTAAACGATGGTTAGGGAGTAACCCTAACGTTTAATGCCAAGCTAACAGTTTGATCTTAATCAAAACAAAATCCTAAAAGGCTAAATATCACTAGTATTAGGGTACTAAAAAGAGACCACCACAATCCAAAGACTCATCACCTAATTGGTCAAGATTATACACGAGTCAACCATGCCAACCAATACGGTCTGGCACTACCATATCAATCTCAACTCCATACAAAAGATAAGATTACGAGTTAGACGATGATTAAGGTGTCACTATTCCCCTAAACTAGGGCTAAAGATATAGAACACACGCCTACATATCTGTGTAAACAACAAAAAGAGTAGGGAATGACCCTACCTTCATGCCACTCATAAGAGCTTAAGCATAATCCATTCCTATTTTTACATGGTAGGTTCTGTCCTAGCATGCGGTGACGGGATCACCAACTGTATGCGATATAGGTTTACACCTTTCCGCATACAGCCATCACCTCGCTTTCCGCATACTTAGTTAGAACCTACTCCTTTACAAGCAACCCGTAGTAGATTATATCCTAGCATGCGGCGATGGGATTACAAACTACATACGATATAGGTTTACACGTGTCCATACTTGGCCATCACCTTGCTTTCTGTATACTTAGTTAGGATCTACTACGTCATGAAACAACTCCTATCCTACTAGAACAAGACATAGACTCAAGACCAATATCAGACTCAAAGGTCTGGTCACTTGTCGTGGTATAGCCACTCAATATGAATTCAAACCACTACAAGAAAGTGGTTTATTGTTGACGGTAATATTAATTACCGTTGGTATACATACAATTAATATATATATATATATATATATATATATATATATATATATATATATATATATATATATATATATATATAGGGGCATGCTTCACTGTGGTCTGCAGTCCACATCCGCAGCCGTCCGATACCGCGCGCGCGGTGCGATGCACTGCATCGGACGGCTGCAGGTGCGGACCGCACGGACCGCATTTAAGCATATATATATATATATATATATATATATATATATATATATATATATATATATATATATATATATATATATATATATATATATATATATATATATATATATATATATATATATATATATATATATATATATATATATATATATATATATATATATATATTTATATATATATATATATATATATATATAGAGAGAGAGAGAGAGAGAGGAGTGGGATGCTGCCTATCAAAGCAGCATTTTTTGCTGCTTTGATACATTGTTTGACCATCCTGGAAGTTTTGGAATTTGAGGAAATTTGGTGAGGGTGTTGTCTAGGGTAAGATGATCATCCTCACAAATTTTCATTAAATTCTAAAACTTCTAAGAGGGTCAAATAGTCGAAGCAAAATCTACAAAATCTACAGTCACCATTAAAATCTGCAAATTTTGCTTCGACCATTTGACCCTCTTAGAAGTTTTGGAATTTGATGAAAATTTGTGAGGATGATCATATTACCCTAGACAACACCCTCACCAAATTTCATCAAATTCCAAAACTTCTAGGATGGTCAAACAATGTATCAAAGCAGCAAAAAACGCTGCTTAGATAGGCAGCATCCCATTCCTCATATATATATATATATATATATATATATATATATATATATATATATATATATATATATATATATATATATATATATATATATATATATATATATATATATATATATATATATATATATATATAGAAAGAGAGAGAGAGAGAGAGATAAATGCTTAAATGCGGTCCTACGGTCCGTGCGATCTGCGTTCGCAGCCGTCCAATGTACCACGCCGTGCATCCGATGCACACGGCGGGTGCATCGGACGGCTGCAGACGCGGACCGCACGGACCGCAGATCGCACTGAAGCATGCCCATATATATATATATATATATATATATATATATATATATATATATATATATATATATATATATATATATATATATATATATATATATATATATATATATATATATATATATATATATATATATATATATATATATATATATATATATATATATATATATATATATATATATATATATATATATATATATATATATATATATATATATATATATATATGGGCTGGGATCCGTTGACAACCCAAAATGGGAGGTAAATTTACCTTCCATTTTTAACTTGATTCAATCGGTGGATAGAGGTTTCCGAATTTGCTGATTTTTTGTGAGGATGATCAACATGGCAAGTTGATCATCCTCACAAAAAATCAGCAAATTCGGAAACTTATAAGGGCGTAAAATGTGTTATTTAAATTAACGGTTCAAATAGACGGTTCAGAAACGTTTGATTCAATCGGCGTCCTTAGAAGTTTCAGATTTTGTTAATTTTTTGTGAGGATGATCAACTTGCCATAATGATCATCCTCACAAAAAATCAACAAAATCTGAAAATTCTAAGGGCGCCGATTGAATCAAATGTTTCTGAATTGTCTATTTGAACCGTTAATTTAAATAACACATTTGACGCCCGTATAAGTTTCAGAATTTGCTGATTTTTTGTGAGGATGATCAACTTTCCATGTTGATCATCCTCACAAAAAATCAGCAAATTTGAAAACCTCTAACCAATGATTTTGGTGAGTTGTAAATGGAAGGTAAATTTACCTTCCATTTTGGGTTGTCAACGGATCCCACCCCATATATATATATATATATATATATATATATATATATATATATATATATATATATATATAGAGAGAGAGAGAGAGAGAGAGAGAGAGAATACGGGAGGTGAGCTGACAGCCCATTTGGGCGTTTGGGCTGTCAGCTCACAGCTGTCCGATCTTGATCAGATACTGTCCCATAAAAAAAAAAAAAAAAAAACAGAAAACAGCTGTTACCGCTGTGCTACCCCCGACCCCTCTCCCTCTCTCTCTCTCAGCACAGCCCGAACCTCCGGCGACCCCCGATCCCTCCGGTGACCCCTGCGCCCCCGGCCACCTCCGGCTGCCGCTGCCGCTACCGCTCCCCGCCTCCGGCCCGGTCCCCTCCGGCTGCCGCGCCCCGCCTCCGACCCCTGCGCCCCCGGCCCTGCACCCCCGGTCCCTCCGGCGACTCCCGATCCCTCCGGCGACCCCTGCGCCCCCGGCCACCTCCGGCTGCCGCTGCCGCTGCCGCTCCCCGCCTCCGGCCCGGTCCCCTCCGGCTGCCGCGCCCCGCCTCCGACCCCTGCGCCCCCGGCCCTGCACCCCCGGTCCCCTCCGGTGCCCGCCTCCGGCCCGGCCCCCGTCCGCCGCCCCCTGCACCTGTCCCCCGCCCGCCTCCGGCCCGGTCCCCTCCGGCTGCCGCTCGCGAGAGAGACGGAGAAGGAGAGAGAGAGAGAGAGAGAGAGCTGTGAGCTGTCGGGCAGGGTTAGGTGTTTTTTTTTTTTTTAAGGGACGGTATCGGACGGCTGTGAGCTGACAGCCCAAACGCCCAAATGGGCTGTCAGCTCACCTCCCGTATTCTATATATATATATATATATATATATATATATATATATATATATATATATATATATATATATATATATATATATATATATATATATATATATATAGGGTCGAGATCGGCTGACCCAGCAATAACCCAGCACCCTCTTATGCACCTAGAGATTTTAGAATGGGCTGACTTTTTGTAGACATATTGTCTATGGTATGTTGATCATCCTCACAAAAAATCAGCCCATTCTAAAATCTCTAGGTGCATCAAATGCACACTTCAAATCAATGGTTTTCGATTGTGAATTTTAACCGTTGATTTGAAAAGCGCATTTGATGCACCTAGAGGTTTTAGAATGGGCTAATTTTTTGTGAGGATGATCAACATACCATAGACAACATGCCTACAAAAAATCAGCCCATTCTAAAACTTCTAGATACATCAAAGGGTGCTGGGTTATTTGCTAGGTCAAAATTTACTGGGTCATCCGATCCTGACCCATATATATATATATATATATATATATATATATATATATATATATATATATATATATATATATATATATATATATATATATATATATATATATATATATATATATATATATATATATATATATATATATATATATATTCATCGATATAATATATTTTATATTTTACTAAATGTTTGGTTTTTTTATAACGACGGTATATTTATTTCCGTCGGTCTAACTAATATACCGACGAAAATATTATTCACCATCGGTAAAATATTATATTACCGACGGTTTATATTGGTACTATCGATGCTATTAATATTTAATTTTTTAATTTTTTTTAGCTTCTTAACTATCAACAGCAAAATAATTTCCATAAGTATAATAGTTGTACCGATGAATTTTAAGTGTTCGTCGGTAAAAAATCCCTTTTTAATTACCGACAGTTAAAAATGTCTGTCGGTATAATATAGTTACCAACAGAATATATAATAGCTGTCGATATAATATACTTACAGACAGACATTTAATTTTCGTCGGTAAAAAACCCTACGATTAATACCACAATCTGATCCCCTTTCTATTTTCTCTCTCAATCTAATTTTCCCCCCTCCCCTCCATCGTGCCTCCGGGCTCCCCTCCCCTCCCATGCGCCACCGACCGGCGCCGTTGCTCCTCCTCCTCGAGGCCTCCCTCTCCTCCGTTGGCACCGTTGCTCCTCCTTCATCGGTGCCGCTGCTCCGGCCTCCCCTCCGCCGGTGCCACTGCATCTCCTCCTCCTCGAGGCCTCCCTCTCCCTCTCCGGTGAGCTTCTCTCCTCCTCCCTCTCCCCCTTAATTTATTTTGTTCCAAATTATCACATCCTAAAGTTTGAAATGTTAGCACAATACCCCTTTTGTCGACTACATTAACCCCACCTATAGTTTATATTGTTCTAAATTTCTTCCAAAAGTTTGAAATGTTAGCACAATAACCCGTTTAGTCAACTACTTAATTCCCTACTATATAATTCCAATAAATCAATCGGAGGGTAAAATCTTTAAATATCTACTTCGGACTTGCTCGCAAGTTCGAAATACAAAAAAAATCCAAGTTCGAATTACTAGATGTGATCCGATCACAATCCGATCAGATCCAAACCAACTTCAAAATCCAAAAACACGCTAACTTATTATTTTCTAACGCTTAGGCTCTAAATTAGTTAATCAGAGGGTAAAATCTTCAAATATCTACTTCAACATGCTCGCAAGTTCGAAATACGATAAAACATCCCAGTCTGAATTATCGGATGCGATCCGATAGCAATCCGATCAAATCCAAACAAAGTTTAAAATCTAAAACACGCCAACATATGATTTTCTAATGCTTAAACTCTAAATTAGTCAATCGTAGGATAAAATCTTCAAATATCAACTTAAAACTTGCTCGCAAGTCCAAATTACTAAAAAACATCCAACTCTGAATTATCGAATGTGATCCGATTACTATCCGATCAAATCCAAACCAATTTCAAAATATGAAACACGCTAACTTATGATTTTCCGTTGCTTAGGCTCTAAATTAGTCAATCGGAGGGTAGAATTTTCAAATATCTACTACGGACTTGCTCGTAAGTCCGAAATACGAAAAAATATCCAAGTCCGAATTATCGGATACAATCACATTACGATCCGATCGAATCCAAACCAAGTTCAAAATCTAAAACATGCTAACTTATGATTTTCCAATGAATAGGCTCTATAGTAGTCAATCAGAGGGTAAAATCTTCAAATATCTACTTCAGACTTGCTCGCAAGTTCGAAATATGAAAAAATATCCAAGTCTGAGTTATCGGATGCGAACCGATTATGATCCAATTGAATCCAAACCAACTTCAAAATCTGAAACAAGCTAACTTATGATTTTTCAACGCTTAGACTCTAAATTAGTTAATCGAAGCATAAAATATTAAAGTATCTACTTCGTTCTTGCTCGCAAGTCTGAAATATGAAAAAACATCCAAGTCCAAATTATCGAATGCGGTCTGATTATGATCCAATCAAATCTAAACTAAGTTCAAAATTTGAAACATGCTAACTTATAATTTTCCAACACTTAGACTCTAAATTAGTCAATCGGAGGGTAAAATCTTCAAATATCTACTTCGGACTTGATCGTAAGTTCGTAATATGAAAAAAAAATCCAAGTCTGAATTATTAGATGTGATCCGATTATAATCCGATCGAATCCAAACCAATTTCAAAATTCGAAACACGCTAACTAATGATTTTCCAACGCTTAGACTCTAAATTAGTCAATCGAAGGGTAAAATCTTCAAATATCTATTTAAAACTTGCTTGCAAGTCCGAAATATAAAAAAACATCCCAGTCCGAATTATCGAATACGATCCGATAACGACCCGATCGAATCCAAACCAAGTTCAAAATCCAAAACATGCTAACTTTTGATTTTTCTACGTTTAAACTCTAAATTAGTCAATCGGAGGGTAAAATCTTCATATATCTACTTAAAATTTGTACAGAAGTCCGAAATACGAAAAAACATCCAAGTCTAAATTATCGGATGCGATCCGATAATGATTCGATCGAATCCAAACTAAGTTTAATATTCAAAACACGCTAATTTATGAATTTTAAATACTTGAACTCTAAATTAGTCAATTGAAGGGTAAAATATTTAAATATCTACTTAACACTTGCTCGCAAGTTCGAAATACGAAAAAATATTCAAGTCCGAATTATTGGGTGCGATCTGATTATGATCTGATCGAATCTAAACCAACTTAAAAATACAAAACTTGCTAACTTATGATTTTCCAAGGCTTAGACTCTAAATTAGTCAATCGGAGGGTAAAATCTTCAAATATCTACTTCGGACTTGCTTGCAAGTCCGAAATATGAAAAACATTCAAGTCCGAATTATCAAATACGATCCAATCGAATCCAAATCAACTTCAAAATCTGAAACACACTAACTTATGATTTTCCAACACTTAGACTCTAAATTAATTAATCAGAGGGTAAAATCTTCAAATATCAACTTAAAACTTGCTCGCAAGTCCGAAATACGAAAAAAGATCCAAGTCTGAATTATCGAATGTGATCCAATTACTATTCGATCAAATCCAAACCAATTTCAAAATACGAAACGCGCTAACTTATGATTTTCCAACGCTTAGATTCTAAATTAGTCAATCGGAGGGTAGAATTTTTAAATATCTACTTCGGACTTGCTCGTAAGTTCGAAATACGAAAAAACATCCAAGTCTGAATTATCGGATACGATCTTATTAAGATCTGATCGAATCCAAACCGAGTTTAAAATCCAAAACATGCTAACTTTTGATCTACTTCAGACTTGCTCGCAAGTCTGAAATGTGAAAAAATATCCAAGTCTGAGTTATCGGATGCGATCCGATTATGATCCGATTGAATCCAAACCAACTTCAAAATCTAAAACAATCTAACTTATGATTTTCCAATGCTTAGACTCTAAATTAGTCAATCGGAGCATAAAATATTCAAATATCTACTTCGTTCTTACTTGCAAGTCCGAAATACGAAAAAATATCTAAGTCCAAATTATCGAATGCGATCTGATTATGATCCGATCGAATCTAAACCAAATTCAAAATTTGAAACATACTAACTTATAATTTTCCAATGCTTAGACTCTAAATTAGACAATCGGAGGGTAAAATCTTCAAATATCTACTTAAAACTTACTCGCAAGTCCGAAATATGAAAAAATATTCAAGTCTGAATTATCAGATGCGATCCAACAACGATCCGATCCAATTCAAACCAAGTTCAAAATCCAAAACATGCTAACTTTTGATTTTTCTACATTTAAATTCTAAATTAGTCAATCGGATGGTAAAATCTTTAAATATCTACTTAAAACTTGCTCGGATGTCCGAAATACAAAAAAACATCCAAGTCCAAATTATCGGATGCGATCCTATAGTGATTCGATCGAATCCAAACCAAGTTCAATATTCAAAACACACTAATTTATGATTTTTAAATACTTGGACTCTAAATTAGTCAATTGAAGGGTAAAATCTTTAAATATCTACTTAAAACTTGCTTGCAAGTTCGAAATACGAAAAAATATCCAAGTCCGAATTATCGGATGCGATTTGATTACGATCCGATCGAATCTAAACCAACTTCAAAATATAAAACTTGCTAACTTATTATTTTCCAACGCTTAGACTCTAAATTAATCAATCAGAGGGTAAAATCTTCAAATATCTACTTCGGACTTGCTTGCAAGTCTGAAATATGAAAAACATCCAAGTCCGAATTATCAAATACGATCTGATTATGATCTAATCGAATCCAAACCAACTTCAAAATCTGAAACACGCTAACTTATGATTTACCAACGCTTAGACTCTAAATTAGTCAATCAGAGGGTAAAATCTTTAAATATCTACTTTAAACTTACTCACAAGTTTGAAATACGAAAACATATTCAAGTCCGAATTATCGGATGAGATCTAATAACGATCCGATCGAATCCAAACCAACTTCAAAATACAAATCACACTAATTTATGAATTTTCAAAGCTTAGATTTTAAATTAGTCAATCAGAGGGTACATCTTAAAATATCTACTTTAAACTTGCTCGCAAATCCGAAATACAAAAAAATATCCAAATCCGAATTATCGGATGTGATCTGATTATGATCCGATCGAATCCAAACCAAGTTTAATATCCGAAACATGCTAACTTATGATTTTAGTCAATCCGATGGTAAAATCTTTCAATATCTACTTCAGACTTGCTCGTAAGTAGGATATACGAAAAACCATACGAGTACGAATTATAGGATTTACTAATTAGCATATAATTTTTGGGGGATAAGTCAAATTTGTTAATTATATTAATTATAAATGTAAACTATTTTTTTAATAAATATATGTTGTTCATTTCAGGATGTGTGGTGTCTAGAGATGAGAGCACCAACGTTGGTACCGGGAGGCGTGAGGGGTGGTTGAGCTAGGGTACGTAGCTTCCCTCAGTTTTGGACTGTGTAAAAATAATTCTATAATATTTTTAAAAAAATATAGTAATTTTTTGGTATTATCTGTGATTGTCTAGTATTGTGGAAAATTATAGTACTATTTAGTAATATTGTGGTAATATTTGGTAAATTATGGTAATATTATGTTTGGTCAATTATGGTAATATTTGTGATAATTATGGTAATTTGCGGTAATATTATTGTAATTTGTGGTAATATTTAATAAATTATGGTAATATTTGATTATATTATGGTATTGTTGTAAATCACAGGAATTAAATAACTAGATTTTAGAAATTATTTTTAAAAAATTTATTTTTTATTATCAACAGATACTATATAGTCCGTTAGTAATAATAATTCTATTAAATATTATATATTTACTTCATCCGACGGAATAAATTTACCGTCGGTAATATACATATATATGTACCGATGGATTTATTTGTGACTGTCGGTAATATAATTATTTATATCAACAGATATCAGAGTTACCGTCGGTCATAATAATTCTATTAAATATTATATATTTACTTTAACAGACAGAAAAAATTTCTCGTCGGTAGTATATATATATTTACCGACGAATTTATTTGTTACCATCAGTAATACCAACTGATATAATATTCTGTCGGTAATAACCTATTATATAATTTTTAAAATATTCATATTATCGACGTTAAATTTATATCCATCGGTATAAATATTTATTACCGATGAAAATACTAAGTCGTTGCCGTTTTCTTTCCCGACACCATCTTTCTCGACAGGCAGATTCGGAATTTGTATCCGTCGGTATAAAGATTTACCGACGGATTAATGATTTTACCGACAGATATATTCTGTCGGTAAAAAGTGTTTTTGTTGTAGTGAACATATATACATTTCAATACGGCACCTATTATCTCATAATACAGCCTTATCTTCGGTAGATAGGTGACATATCCTCCTAACCATATCCGGATAGGAGACATACCCCCTAACTATGTCAAGTACTGCACTAACCATCTTAATTAATTTCTAACTTATTAAATATTTATTCTGGTTCTAATAAACTTTCGCGACGATGTGATATATTCCTTATCCAAATCCCAAAACTACCTATGTAACTGTGCATCACTTTCAGTGAGTAGGAGAGGCATCCCCCTAACCAAACAAGGACAGGGGGCACGGCTTCTATAGCACTATAGTGATACCGTCGTTATATCAGGCATGTCCTATCCTATCCATACTATCCTACTATCTTAAATTCCTTGCATGATCATGCATCATCATTAGTGAGCAGGAGAAGCACCCCCCCAACCAAACAAGGACATGGGACTCCTACAACACGACAACGGTACAATTATCACGTAAGATTTTTTCTATCATACTGGTAAATTGTGACTATCTTAGATCACCTGTGTAACCATGTATCATCGTTAATGATCAGGAGAGGCATCCCCCTTATCCAATATGGACAGGGTATACGACCCCTACAGCACGATAATGGTATCATAGGCACACCAGGTTTTATCTATACAATTCTACTATCCGACCACCCTAACTTCACTATAATATAATGTATCGCTCAGAGGGAGTGGGCAACACGATTTCCTTTAACATAAACCCGGTAGAGGGTATATTCTCTACGTGCAGTAGTGGTACCTTAATTTTAATTGTTTATTCCGTATGAAAAAGTTCTTAAAATACTATGTACCACTAGCCTAGGGTACCCATAAGGAACCACTGTTATCCAAACAGCTCACCTCTTCCCAAGGGGCGACAAGGACTTCCTAAGTCAAATGCATTAACCGTGCAAATCCAAGGTAAGCAAGTCCACCCTCATACCACGCGACAAGCAATGTTATGAGTTAGACTTAACTGGAACTATATGTGGTCATTGCTTCCCCTAACTAAAGCTAACACCCGGATGACCTATAAAGGTATCCCAAGAGGTCTAAATGACATATAGAAACTAACCCTAACTTCTGTAAGTTAGATGGGTCCAAGGAGTTAGCTCAATATAAATAAGAAAATGGGCATAGCTTTCGCTCCCTTTCCAGTATATTGAAACATTCCCCGGCCCAAAGGTCAATTCTCGCCTGTGGCTAGGCCACACCTATCCTTAGACCTATAGGTGCGACACTCTTAAAAGAGAGTGGGATAACGCCTTTAGATAGGCCAGGGACTTGACTCAATACTTGGAGGAAAACGGACAGAGCTTTCGCCCCCTTTTTTAGATATTGATGCGGTCCCCGGGCCGAAGGTCGGTCATTGACTATGGTCAAACCACACCTGTTCTTAGAATCTACAAGGTTGTCCTTAAAGTTAGGTCACATAGTAGGTTCAATCGTCAAAAACGACGGTTTGACCAGCTACTCTAACGTCTACAAGTTCAAACCCTAATTTTCTCCCGGGCCCAAATAGATGGCCCGAACAACCTATTTCATTGTTCTAATTGGTCCCCCACTATACTATGTCGACTGTACACGACTCGAACAAATAATATTTTTTTTTTATTTTTTTTTTTCAAAATTAATTAATTAATAATTTAATTTAATATTATTTATTAATTTAACTATTTAATTTATTTATTAAATAATTTATTTAATTTATTTATTATTTAAACGATGTCATTATGATACCATATAGGGTTTATTTAGATTATTTTGTCATTATGATATCATAATTAGATTATTTAGTTATTTATTAAAATATAGCATTATGATGTCATAAATATATTTTTTAATTATTTAAAAATATATTTGGATGAAAGTGTTTAAGTTTCATGGATCGAAATCCACAATTTTCAAGGTTTTTATCTCGGATCTTCAAGGAATCGAAGAACGAAACCGTTTTCCAAAATTACCAAAATCAGGGGTTCGATTCACTCCGAATCGAATCCCACCAAGAACGAAAGTTGATCCTAGCATCTTAAGCATCAAGCATAACAAGTTTTGCACAAAATACTTTATTACATTCGGATCAAAATCCGAGGGTTTGTAGGTTTTCATCACAAGTTTTCGAAAACCTGAAGAATCCAACGTGTTCTTCGAAAAATATGAGATTCGAGGATCGAATCGACCACGAATTGAATTTTACAAAACATAAGACTTGATGGAAACATGAATATGAACATGCTCATGAAACCAAATTTGATTTCTAATCTTTTTAAATAGATTATAACCTAGGTTGAAGCTCATGGGTTAAAAATTAGTAAAAATCATGGATTCAAAAGCATGAATCATGGTTGAAAACTCCAAAGAATCTATCTAAACTATCATGAAAACTAGATTCTATCCTTTGTAGATTACCTTTAGTGGATTAGGTGAAGTTCCTCATAGCTTTGGCCTACCACTCCACCACTTCATCTTCTTCTCTTTTTCTTTCTCCTCTTTTTAGCAAAATCAAAACTAGTGGGCTCCACTCACCTAAACTTGAACTTAGGGTTTTTGGGAAAGGGAAGGAGTTCTTGATGACTGAAATGTCAGACACGGGGCAAGGAATTTTGTGGCTTGAATATAAAGGATGAAGAGATAAGAAAAAAATAAAAATCAAAGGGCTTTTGTCCTCTTTGAAAAGGTCAAACACAACCCCTTCTTTGAAGTCTTTCATCATCATGTGGGAAGCACACGGGGGTGGGTGGGTATACCCTCATATGAGCCCCACCTTACAGCCAAAAAAGTTTCATTAGATTTGGATTAGAATTACTTAGGTTTCTAGGGTGAAACTTAGGCTAGATTAAACATTCATTAAACCTAGTTTATTTCTTATGTTAGGTTAATTTCAAAATACGGTTTCTTTAATTTTCTCATCATGGTAAGCTCATGGGTGATATAGGATGATATAACATGGCCCCACAAGATTCATCTCATAGTTCCCTAAGGGTTAGGTTAGTGCTAAACGCAATTAAAGTGAACTAATCCCATTTAGTAATCCGAATTAGGGCTAATTGACCCTGGATTAGGGTTTAGCGTTAAAAATCCAAAAAAATACACAAAATCTCCCAAACACCAATTTTTCATTACATTTTGGTCCAAAATTAGGTTTTCATAAATTTGCGAAAAAGTCTATTTTTCAAAAATGACAATTTTACCCTTCGTGTGCGAAAGGGGCCTGATTTCTCTGTACGCGAGACCAAATCCCAGATGAAGTTAAAATGTACTTGGGGATAATGTTTCCTACCCCTAAGGTGAATTTAAAGTATTCCAAAAAGACTCATCTAGATTCCGGAGTTAGGACTTAATAGCCCCGATCAAACAAAAAGTCTGAATTTTTTCCGTACGCAGCCTCTATGCATTGTCTCTCGGACTTAACCCCTGTGCACTTACATTCTCATAAGTGTTACAAGATAGTCCCACATGTGCAATATATTTATATTATTTTATTATAGGAAAAAATCAGTTCTTTACACAACCAGTTGTGTGGTGCTTTAATGTGCCAATGTGTGCGGACCCTCCATAGTCCAATACCACGGTACATTGGGTTATCCAATTATCACTAGAGTGGCATGCAATCCCTACAGGTTATCTAACGTCCAGTATTGGATGGGTAAGTTTTGATGAGTCAATCTCTCCACATAATTAATCCAGGCCCGGTGGTCGTCAGTATGACTGACAACGTTACGGATAATAAGCATATCACTAGAAGGTATATGGTGTTATAGATTACAAGTCATCAAATCCTAGTCAAATAATCGATCAGGTTCTGACGGTGCTCCCCACCGCCCGAGATGAATCATGGCACCTGTAATAAGAGAGACTAAAGATTATCAGAGTATAGTAGAGAATAGGGTTACGACGGAGTAACATAAGTTTAGGATCATTAGAGTTCAACTCGCGTTGTACTATGGGTGGCTATGCGGATTAATCGGATTAAGACTTATTAGTGGAACTTTCAATGTGTCACCGGAATAATTAATTAGGGATCCGGTTGGAGCTAGATCCTGAACCCTGAAGGTTCCACCCTGTCATTACGTATATGAATTATTTTCGGACCCGGTTAGATACGTTAGATGCGAAGTAACATGATGGAGCACAAGCCCGAAGCATAAGAACCAAATTCACATATGTTAAGGGGCCATAGGGGTATTTTGGTAAATACTAAAATATAGCTTAGAACATATTGAATATAGATATTAAAATGAGCGAAATAATTCCAGGAGCTCATAGGCGCTAACAGGAACTCGATTTCGAGCACACCTCACTCTATGTCTCTTACAGTGCTCCCATTTTCATGAGGTCATTTTCATCCAGACTTTATGAAAGATAAGAGGAAGCCCTAAAAACCGCCCCCCCCCCCCCCCCCCCCTCATCCCTATCCTTAAGGGCCAGCCCTATCTTGTGTAAACAAGTAGGGGGCCAGCCCTATAAGGGGAATAGAGAAAGAGGAGGTCGGCCCTAACTCTCCCTCCCTCTCTTTGGAAAAACCAGCCCCCTACCTCTCTCTTCCCTTTGTAGTTTCAGCCAAAAAGAAGATGAAGAAGAAAGGGAAAGAAAGGAGAAAAGGAAGGAAAATGAATAAAAAGAGAAAAAGAGAAGAAAAGGCTTCGGAGTATCATCGTCTTCGCTACGTGTGATCGTCTGTTGCCTCGTAGTCCTTGCACTCTGAGATAGGACTTCGAGAATTACTTCCTTTACATAGGACAAGGTGTTATCCGACAGCTTTTCTCTCGATTCACATGTGGTTCATCATCAACCATCGTTCCATTCTCTTCAGATCAATGATGCATAAGGTATGATGATTCTAAATACCTAAATAGATCTATGCATATCTTTCGTAGATCATAGTATGCCTCTAGGGTGTCTGCACATATGTTAGGATCATAGATTTGCATATAGATTTTTTATAGAATTTAATTGTAATGAACCGTATACCATGAGATCCTCGGATCTATCTTTTGCTTCTATTGTGACTCTAATAATATAATTTAATTCCAACAATTGGTATCAAAGCATGCTTCGGTGTATGTTTCATGCATGAATTCATGAAAACATAATGTGAATATATAATGACATATGTTTTTGTCGAGGTTCAGCGTAGATCATGCATATGGATTCTGCTATGTATCATCTTTTTGCAGGTGTCGCACTGAATAATAATCTGTGATTATATACCTCCGGGGGTCAAACCTCAAATTTATTTTATGCATTGATTATTATTTTGCTTGTGGATTTTAAGGCTCTAGATTGGCGGGGGTGGTGGTTGACCACCCTCGGTTCCCTGGCATGTTTTTAGGATTATTTTTTTTCTTTCTAAGAAAATTATAAACGAATGAGCACTTGCTCAGAGTGTGTTAGTTTTTTGGTCACATAAAAAAGGAAATGAGCAATCCAAGATGCTACATCCACTATTCGGGCAAGCGGTACCATGGAGCATAAGGATCCGGAGAAAGCGTGTACGTTGATGATGATCGGAATCATCGTTGGAAGATTGTGTAGAACAGGAGAGCATGATATCTTGGCTATGCTATTCAGGTTCAGGGGTCGAACCCTGGACTTGATTCAGTTTGGATGTTTTTCTGTTGTGCTCTTTACTTTATGTTTAAAGAATCCCGATAATAATTTGTTTATCATTCTTGCTTGTGAGTTAGTTCTAGATCATGCTTAGGGTTAATATCTAATCTTATGGATTCATCGATGTCTCTATATGTTTCTAACACATGCGAATCCGGTACTAGTTCAGGTAGTCGAATACTGTGCACCGAGATAAACACAGTGTTAAATTTGTTAGGAGATAACTAATGACCCTATAAAGAGTATAATAATCCTAGTAGGATGCCTTTTTCCCAATATTCCTAGCGACCAAGTTAGGTTAGGATTCTACTAAGTCATACCCATTCCTAATTGATGTTTGATGGTAGTAAAAACTCATTATGATTTGGTTATGCCATCATTAGGTTGAGGTCCGACGGAGGTTGTTGAATGTCCCTATTTGGCTAGCATCGAAACCTATAATGAGATAAGGTCTACTATGACATCAGGCATCAAATTATGAACGAGGCATCATGCTAGTGACAGTCATTTCCACATTGACCTTAGGCTAGGCTCCAGTTCTTAGAATTATAAGCAAACTAACGGAGTATCGGTATCCTTGGAATCTATGTAAAGTGATAATTATGAGAAAGACGAAAACTGAGTATTCAATATAGGTACTATGATATTTTCCAAGGGTACTAATATTTCATAGGCAGATTTTTAATCCTAGTAGGAGCACGGTAGACCAGGTCTAGGTCTAGAAGGTCATGACCTTTGTAGATATGCATAAAACCTTATAAAAAAGAGATATACAAGAGGTTCCCTCCAAAGGGGACCCCTTGGCCTCTGCTAAGGGTCTGGATAGAAGGTACGCAGTTCAATATTTCTACCAGATGAGAGCCATATTTTCTTCCATGCTGGTTCACTTAGTGGTTTCCATTAAGACATGGAGGACACCGGTGCCTATGGGTGACAGCTTTTAGCTGCATTACGAGGACCTATAAACTCCTATGCTGATACCATCTAGATTTGTAGGAAGCATCCGTAAGCTTGTGTGAAGCCATCATTACTACGCAGGTAGGTCACATAAAACTAGCCAAAAAGATACTGAGAGATTTTTCAATTTACCATGGGTAATTTTGATAAAGACTGGGTCATAAACACTCCGTTGGTAGAAGCAATTGCATGCTCTGACCGAGATGCTGTCTCCAATTCAAGGCTGATAGTTTTAGTACTCGAGCGTAAGGAATTTCTATTCCTGGATGTCTCCACTAGAGGTGGTGAAGACATAGCGGTTTGAGTAAACATTATCTATTTTTAAATTCTATAAAATAAATTATAGTAAATCCTACTTTTAGCTTTGTACCATTGTTTATAGAAACCTCTTGCCTCCATCCTTAATGATAACAACTTACAGGACCAAACTACGAAAACTGGAAGCATAACTTGATGCTCGTACTAAGGGTTGGCAAACTAATGATTACAGACCATCATTCAGAAGCAAGTCAAAGACATGGCCTTCGCTTCAGACATAATGCTCTATTTAAAGGAAATGTTTGAGGGTTGTAGTTGAGTGAATTGTTACCTGACCATCAAGAAATTGATGTCCACGAAGATGGCAAAGGGGACTTTAGTTTGGGATTATATACTGAAATTATTTGGTTATGTGAATGAACTTGGTGCCTTCGATGTTATCTTGGATGTAGAGATCTAGATTGATATTTTTTTTTGCATCTCTGTCAGGAAAGTTTGAGGGCTTCGTTACCAACTTTAACCTTAACCGGTTGGAGATGACTAACGCAGCGCTCCTAGCGGTACGCCAAATAGTAGATAATGGGATGAAGGCAGGTACCCAATCCCTGAACATAGAATGGAAGTCTTCTTTGAAAACAAAAGACAAGTTTTAGAAAATAAAGTCTAAGAAGCCTATGAAGATAAGCCAGATGCAGTTGCAAGTTCCTAAGCAGGATGGTCCGGCGAAATCCAAAGAAAAATATTTCCGATTTGGTAAGAAGGGGCACTAGAAGGGTGACTGTCGCATGGCTCCTAAGAGGGCTGAGACAGGTACATCTCAAATCCATATAGTGGAATCCCTTGTAGCATCCAGTTGTTCTCTAGTATCATGGATTGTGGATTGTGGTTTCACTAACCATGCTTGCAATAATTTACAGGGGTTCAAGGAGACAAGAAAACTAGGTCATGGGGAGATCATCTTGAACATGAAAACCAAGGCTGTAGCAGAGGCTGTGACAGTTAGAGATGTAGTCCTACATTCTTTGATGGAAGAAATTTGTTACTTGAAGACACACTTTATGTACCGTTCTTGTGATGAAACTTAATTTTTATTTCCTTATTGAATAATGAAAGTTTTTCAATTTTATTTGATGCTTCTGATGTGCCAATTAAATTAAATGGTTCCTTTGTTTGTAAGAGAAAGACACAGAATAATTTCTATGTAATTTACTCCACTCATAAGCAGGATAATATAACTGAAGCATGTATGATTAACTCATCTAAAAGAAAAAATCATTTAGATAACCCAACACTCCTTTGGTACCTAAGGCTTGGACATATAGCCTCAGACAGGATTCAGATGTTAGTTAAGACTGGATTATTGAGTCCAGATGTTTCAGAAAGCCTACTGATGTGTAAGTCTTTCCTGGACAGTAAAATGACTAAAAGAACTTTTCGAGCCAAAGACTGCAGATCTTAGGATGTATTGGAGTTAGTACACACTAATGTATGTGGGTCCATAAGTATCTTTGCTATAGGAGGCTTCGAGTATTTTATCACATTCACAGATGATCACTCTAGGTTTGGGTGTTGGAAATGATATCGGAAGCGCAACAGAAGTCGGACTCGATCATTGGATCAATACAGTGTGCGCTACATTTTAAAATTTTCATATGAAGCAATCATATTCGCAAAGATTGAAACGAAATGGAAAGAACCCCTATGGTCATCTACCAAAACACACCATAACTATTATGCATGCAATTCGATAGATCTAGGGTTTAGAATATTATACCTCCATGCGAGATTTAGCATCACGATGTTAATCTTCCAAGTTGATGATAACAGAAGTATCCACATGCAAAGGAGAAGCCTTGTTCTTCTTCGTGTACACCCGATCTCGCAAATTGACCTGAATCCTTGCACTCTAATCTCTAAGTGCTTCGGAGTATAAACTTTCTCTTCTTCTATCTCACACACACTCTTTTAGGAGATGATAAAATGGAGAGAATTTTCTTTTCACATTTTAAGTCAAAACCCAAGAATGAAAAGAGATAAGAACCCAAGAGAGAGGGGGAGGCAAAACCGAACACACCACCACACAGGGAGAGGGGGATCAACCTTTCTCAGATAAATTAAGAGAGGCATGGTTTTCTTTACCTAAAATGCTTTTGAAAACATGCCCCCCTCTCTCCTTGTCCATTTGAACCATTCCCCTCTCTCTCTCTCTCTCTTTAAACCACAATATTAAATGCTCACTAATATATTATTGCCATATTAGGTTTTGCAATTAAAGGGAATATATTCAAATATTTTTAAATTTGAATTAATCCCTTTAATTATAGATTTGATAGCCATGCATATTTGCCCTAATAAGGGGGGCTGTCACTAGTGTTAGAAATAAATCCATGATAGAGGCCCGCAGCGGAAGTAAATAGTAGGTCCAAAGACTAAGGATGGTGTGCGTTATATATCAAAATTTTCATCGAAACCCTACATATGCGTGTATGAACTTAGCATGGCAAAACACGAACCCCTAACGTTGATCTAACACGAGAGAACAATCTAGCATGCATGCATGTTCTATCTATGCTAGATCTACAAGTTAGAGATCATACCTTCGTGCAGATTCTTTCACCACGACAAATTCTTCTTTGTCGATGGAGACGGCCTCGGATCTGCTCGATATACCTTCGGTGCAACGGCCATAACTTTTTGTTCCAAACTTGGATTGGGTTAAAATTTGGATTGTAGGTAGAGAACTTCGAGACACAACTTTTGTAAGTAATTTCACATCGTTTGGAGTTCTATAGCTCCTGCAGTGGCAGAAATATTGCTATTTTTCTATCAAATTCTGGACAGCAAAGCTTGCGAGAGATGCCTTCTAGTTCACCCGATCTCGCACGATGCATGACGCCTTATCGATAGATCTCTGAGTGCATCCATACAATGATCCTTCTCCTTCTATGAAACCCTACGCAAGTAAGACGAGTCACCATCCAATGGCATAAGCGAGGGAGAAAGACGAGAGAGGAGAGAGGGGCGGCTAGGGTTTTGCCCTAATGGATGGTCGGCTCCCCTATGGCTTGGCAAGGCCAGCCTCCCTTCTCCCCATTGCTCTTATAAAGGGCTGGCCTATCTATTGGATAAGGCCCCTAAAGAATAAGGTTTGACCAATTCAAACATCTATCTATATTTCTCCTTTTATCTCTCATTTATCTTATATCTTTCTTGGTTTTGAAAACGGTCAAAACCAGTCCATTTTCTGTCCCTTATGACCGGCCCCTTTATCGAAGGCAACTACCTCCTAAAACCAAGGGGGCCAGCCTTGACTAGTCTCTCAACACCAAGGGCCAGCCCCCCTAGTGTATAGTAGCGTATGGTTTGACCAAAGCCCCTATGTCACTTGTTGGTCGTCCCTCGTGTATGAGACTTTGCAAGGCACACATAAGTAAAGTGCACTTGTGATTTAACTATTATCTGAGGTTTACATAGGGTGCCCCTAGTAAAGTCAACTAGTCAACTCGTAATATGTCCCGGTGCATCACACCCATGTGGCAGAGTCTACTTATGGTAAGGGATCGCTACATGCGTCTTTGCACTAACCTAGGGTTTTGCCTTAGTGCACACACATAGTTACGCATCTATCGTGCACTAGTATGAAGCACTCACGGAGCGTAGGTTTGGACTTATCGTTTTCTCTAACTGTGTCATGTGTTTCGAATAGATGGTACAAGGACCGTACATAATGTGGATAAGGTGGAACCTTCAGGGACCAGGGTTCATGGCTTCTAACTTAGACTCGATCAACACGCTACCCGAGTGTACCATCAATCCTCTAAGCCTGAGTTAACCTACGTAGCCACCCAGAGTGCGACGCAGGCTGCACTCCAATTCCCCTAGATTTACTATATTCTCCGTATACCCCTGCTCTCTGCTTAGTGTGGTAAACCCGCTGTCCCTCTACTTGGTGCCATGATAAAACTTGAACGGTAGAGAATATCGTCAGACTCGAGTACTTATATAACTCGGTTCCTTCCAGGTTGACCACATACATCATACCTCCAATTACTCTACCGAGTAACCAAATCCGGTCAACAGTCCAACTAATGACCACCTGGCCAGGTTTAATACGATGTAGATCAGACCAAGGAACGCACCTCTTATTAGGGGTGTGGATGACCTGCAGGAGTGACATGCTGATGCAATACCAGCCGGGTAACCAAGTACACCATGGTTTTGGGTCACATATCTGGACCCTCACACATTGGTACGCCAAAGCACCACACAACTGGTTAGCCCACCAGACATGGTTTCTCAAGGTTTAGGATTGTTTTACTCTAAGTAGAAACATGGCTTAGTACATCGGTGTCTGCTTACCGATCTGTGCACTATGTTGGTTCTGTTCGGTCATAGATACTGTGCCTGGTAATGACCGTAGTAGAGACACCCATGTTCTGTCATTCCAACAGCTTATCATGATAGAGTGACCAACCTTAATCGGAGCTGCGAATATATGTAGGTTACATGGGACCAGTCCATTGAGTCTCCCACTCAAGTGGATTACCATCTGTTCTATAATCAGAACGCGTACTAAGGTACGTGCCGAGATGCAATCCTATACTACCCAACCATATATAGCTAAACTAATGGTTTTTACAAGCTGTAGATCTTACCAATTCTAACAACTAGGGCATACGGGATATTTTGAAATAACCAAAATGCCCCTCATGCATCTAGTGACCATTCACCTCACAAGGGAGCATACATGGTCCATCTCTGTGCATGATAAAGTACTCTAACACTTAAGGTATCTCATCCGTACCTATTTAACAAATTATGGAGTGATAAATATTGTTTTTACTATTTACTGAGGTGCCCTTAGTTAAACATGGGGTGCCCCTATATTAAACATCACTAAATACATATACCATGTTCTAGTGAGACATGCGCACACTGAATGAACTCCTCATGGCATTATGGCAACATCGTGTATCCCTACACTACTCTGGAGTTATCCCCTAGTGAATACACTTAGTCCTGTGCAACCACCATGCTCTAGTGCAATGCACTCACGAAACACAGGACAATTAAGGCATTATTTCTTCAACTCATATTGTGCTGTGAGATAAGAAGAAAGTAATGATCCATAATGATCGTGGATAGGGTGGAACCTTCAGGGACTAGGATTCATAGCTTCTAATCGGACCCGATCGACACACTACTCAAGTGTTGCTGTTAACCCTCTGGGTCCCAATTAACATTCGTGGCCACCCAGAGTGTGACACAGGCTGCACTCTAATTTTCCCAGACTTACTAAGTTCTCTCGTATACCCCTGCTCTCCATTTAGTATTGGTAATTTGATGTCCCTTCACACGATACCATGTGTCAACATGAGCGGTGGAGAGCACCGTCAGACTCGAGTGACCATATGACTAGGTTTCTTCTAGGTTGATTAACACATTGCACCTCTGGTCGTTTTAGCCAAACAACCAGATCTGGTCTAACAGCTCAACTGTTAACCACCAGGCCTGGTTTTAGTAAGGTGTATGTCAGACCAAGGAACGCACCTCCCAATAGGGATGTGAATGACTTGCAGGAATGACATACCGATATAACGCCAGCCCAGTAACCCAGGCACCGTGGTATTGGGTCATGGTTAGATCCCTCACACGTTAGTGAACAAAGGTTATCCAAACTGGTTAGTTTACCGGTCATGGTTCCTTAGGATTTAGGACCGATTACCCTAAGCAGAAACACGGCTATGTTAATCAGTGTTTGCTCATTGATCTGTGCACCGTGTTGGTTCTCTTCAGCTATAGACAATGCGCCTGGCAATGACCATGATAGAGAAACCCATGCTCTACCATTCCAATAGCTTAACCTGATAGGGCGACCAACCCTAATCAGAATTATGAATAATTTAGGCTAATAGTACTAGTCAACTGAGTCTCCACTAAGATGAACCACTATACAACCATGGCTCTTTACAGTTCAGTATATAGAACATATATAATACGCACCAATTAAACAATTCTAATATAAATATCAACTCATTTATTAATCAACTATAGTTTTACAAGCCCTAGACCATATCTCACTCAACAATCTCCTACTTGTTCTAGTGAGGAAAAATGATTATGACTTCCATAGCTTCTACATGCTGCTCAAACGCCTTTGTAGGAATCGCCTTTGTAAAGGGATCAGCAACATTGTTTATAGACGCTATATTGGTCACCGTTACTTGCCCTTCCTTCTAAAACTGCTGGATCAAGTGGAACTTGCGTTCGATATGTTTCCCCTTCTGGTGGTGCCTTGGCTCCTTGGCCTGTGCTACCACTATACTATTGTCACAATAAAGGACAATAGGTGACTGAGCCTCTAGTACGCATCCTAAGTCCAATAAGAACTTTTTGAGCCACACTGCCTCTTTCCTAGCTTCGCACGCTGCGATGTACTCAGCTTCAGTGGTGGAGTCTGCGATGCAAGCTTGTTTCACACTCCGTTAACTTACTGCTCCTCCTCCTAATATGAAAATATAACCTAAAGTCGATTTTTTGGATTCCACATCTGATATAAAGTCGGTAGTCGTGTATCCAATCGGCGTCAGGTCCTATGAAGCGTAAACTAACTCATAATCCCTCATACGATGAAGGTACTTGAATATACTCTTCACAGCAGTCCAGTGTACTGGACCCGGGTTCGACTAAAACCGACCCATCATATCTCTTGCAAAAGAGATATCTGGCCTCGTGCACTGCAAGACATATATTAGGCTACCCACTACTGAAGCATAGGATATCTTCTGCATCTCTGTCTTCTCCTTAGATGTTTTAGGATATTGATCCTTAGATAATTTCAAGCCATATCTGAATAACAAGAAACCCTTCTTGGAGTCCTGCATACTGAATCTGGCCAGTATCTTATTTATATAAGCAGTTTGTAAGAGTGAGAGAGTCTTGTTCTGGCGATCTCGAGTTACCTTGATCCCTAGAATATAACTCGCCTCACATAGGCCTTTCATGTCGAATTATGAGGATAACCAAACTTTTACTATGTATAAAGTTCCTACGTTATTTCCAATCAATAAGATATCATCTACATAAAGTAATAAGTATACCATTATAGTATTATCACTCCTCTTGTATATACAAGGTTTATCCTTATTTTGATCAAATCTGTATGAATGGATTGTCTAATCAAAACGGATGTTCCAGCTCCTAGATGTTCATTTCAGTCCATAGATGGACTTCTAAAGTTTGCAAACCAGATCTTCTTGACCTACTGACTCAAAACCTGGAGGCTGCATCATATATATGTCTTCCTCCAAATCCCCGTTGAGGAAAATTGTCTTAACATCCATTTGCCAGATCTCCCAATCATAGTGGGCTGCGATAGATAAGAGGACTCAAATAGACTTAAGCATAACTACCGGTAAGAAGGTCTCATCATAATCGATCCCTTCTCATTGGGTGAAACCCTTGGCAACTACTCTAGCTTTATAAGTCTCAACGGAACCATCAAGTCCTCTTTTCTTCTTGTACACCCACTTACACCCAATAGGTTTATTATTGGGTGATGGTACAATAAGTGTCCAGACTTTGTTTTGGGACATAGATGCAATTTTTGCCTCCATGGCTTTTTGTCAAGCAGAACTATTAGAAGATTTCATCGCCTCATCATAGCTCAAGGGATTATCCTCTTGAATCTCTGGATCGACTAATAAAGTCTTTATATAGTATCTTTTAGGAGCTCTAATTTGTCTCCCATTGCGATGAGGTAATGGTGGTACTAAGCGATTCATTTCTACAGTCTCTGGTATACTAGTTTCAATATTACCTCTTCCTTCTATGTCACCAGATGTGCTACCTCTACCAGTACCCAGTAGCTCCTCCAGAACTACCTTACTGGTTGGCTTGTGGTCCATAATATAGTCATACTCTAGGTAGATGTCATTCATAGAAAAGAGTACCTTCTTATCTTCAGGATCATAAAATAGATAACCTTTTATTTCTTTAGGATAGCTTATAAACAGACATACCTTAGACTTAGTCTCCATCTTATCCCTTTTGTCATTCCGCATATTGGACATCCCCATATTCTGAAATACTGCAGTGTAGGCTTTCGCTTTGACTACAGTTCTATTGGGGTTAGAGGCACTAACATAGATGGGACATAGTTTAAGATATATGCCACTGTTAATAGGACGTATCCCCAAAATATGGTCGGTAAACTGGCATAACTCATCATACTACGGACCATGTCTAACAAGGTCCAATTCCTTCTCTCAGAAACTCCATTCTGTTATGGTGTACCCGAAGTAGTCAATTGGGATACAATCCCACTGTCTCTGAGGTACCCAAGGAACTTATCTGATAGGTACTCACCTCCTCGATCAGATTAAAGGGCTTTCACATGTCTACCAGTCTGCTTTTCAACTTCAGCACTGAATTCTTTGAACTTGTCGAAGGACTCAAACTTCCGATGCATTAGGTAGATATAGCCATATCTTGAGTAATCATCAGCAAACGTGATGAAGTACTCATGGCCTCTTATCACTTGGACGCTCATGGGTCTATATATATTAGAATGAACTAACTCTAATATCTCTACCGCCCTATTACCTTTGGTTTTAAGAGCCTTCTTGGTCATTTTGCTCTCAAGACAAGACTCACAGGTAGGAAGGATCTCTGAGGGATCTGTTTCCAAAAGCCCGGCCTTGATCAACCTATGAATTCTATCTGAGGTAATATGCCCAAGTCTTAGATGCCATAATAAAGTTAGATTTTCGGAAGGTTTCTTATGTTTAGATGAGTTAATATTCAAAGCGGTTATGTTTTCTTTTTCTAATTTAAGACTTGTAATATAGAGACTATTCTGAACTATTCCTCTAATAATGAAGGTTTCATTTATTCTAATAGACACACCAGATATATCAAAATGATATGAATAACCATCATTTACCATAGAAGAAATAGAAATTAAATTACGTCTCAATGACGGTACATATAATATGTCTCTTAATATCAAAGTCTTTTTATCAGAAAAACATAAAGAAACATCTCCAACTGCTTCAGCCATAGCAACAGCATCAGTACCCATGCTCAGGACCACCTCCTCATCAAATAGCCTTCTGCTTACCTGGAACCCTTGTAAAGAGTTACAGGTATGGTCAGTGGAACCAGAATCCACAATCCAAGATGCAAAAGAACTGCTACTTTATGAGATGCATATTGGTACGTAATATAATTACGTGTTCTTGTTAGAACAGAGGGCCATGGTTATATGGTAGTTTACTGAGTTGAAGACTAAGTGAATAAGTCCTATGTAATCTAAATTAGTTCATAGCTATGATCAGGTTGGTCGCCTCATCATGAATACCTGTTGGCGATGATAATGCATGGGAAGTCTTCACCATGGTCATCACCAGGCACAGTGTCTATGGCCGAACAGAACCAACACAGTGCACAGATCAGTGGGTAAATATTGGTGTACTAAGCTATGTTTCTGCTTAGGGTAAAACGGTCCTAAACCTTGAGAAACCATGACTGATGGGCTAACAAGTTGTGTGATGCTTTGGCGCATCAATATGTAAGGATCCAGTTACATGATCCAAAATTATGGTGCACTAGGTTACCCGGCTGGCGTCGCATTAGCATACCACTCCTGCAGGTCATCCACATCTTTAATAGGAGTTGTGTTCCCTAGTCTGACTTATGTTGTACCAAACTCAAGCCTGGTAGTCATCGGTTGGACTATTGACCGGGTTCGATTAGTCGACAGGGTAATCAGTGGGTATAACGTATGTACAACCTGGAAGGGACCAAGTTATATGAGCACTCGAGGCTGACGGTGTTCTCCACCACTCGAGTTGACTCATGGCACCGAGTGGAGGGACAACGTGTTTACCATTACTAAGCGGAAAACAGGGGTATACGAGAGAATATAATAAGTCCAGGGGGAATAAAGTACAGCCTGCGTCGCACTCTGAGTGGCTACACAAGTTAACTCAGACTCAGAGGGTCAATGGTATACTCGGAAGTGTGTTGACCAAGTCTGAGTTGGAAGCTATGAACCTTGGTCTCTGAAGGTTCCACCTTATCTATACTTTGCATGGTTCTCGAACCATCTCCTTGATTCATGAGGTGAATTATTTAGTCCAAAGGAAATACGCTCCGTGTGTGCTTTGTTGGAATTAAATTCTATTATCAGAGTCACTGTAGAAGCAAATGATAGATTCGAAGATCATACAGTGTATGTTTCATTATAATTAATTCTACAAAATAATTTATATGCAAATCTATAATCTTAGGATATATACGGACACCCTAGAGGTATACTACGATCTACGGAAGACATGAATGATCTAGTTAGGTATTTAGAATCATCATACCTTATGGATCTTTGATCCGAATAGAACAGAATGATGATGAACCGTACGTGAATCGCAAGGGAAGCTGTCGGATGGCACCTTATCCTTTACGAGGAAAGGAATCATCGAAGTCCTATATCTGAGTACAAGGACTACGAGCCGACAGAGGAATTCATTGCGAAGATGATGGCGAGCCACGAGATATCCTCCTTCCCTTTCTCTTTTCTTCCTTCTCCTTCCTTCCTCCTTTTTCTTCCTTCTTCTTTCTCTTTCTTCCTTGGCCGAAACCACAAAGAGGGAGAGAGGAAAGGGGGGTCGGGTTTTCTGGAGAGAGGGGAGACCTTAGGGCCGGCCCCCTCTCCTTCCAATCGCTTTATAGGGCCGACCCCAACTCCCATATGCAAGCCAGGCCGGCCCCCTAGAGATAGGGATGAGGGCGGACGGTTTTTAGGGTTTTCATTTAGCTATCATGAAACCTGAACGAAACGCCCTTCACGAAAAGTAAAACACTGTAAGAGAGATTGAGTGAGGTGCGCTACTCGGAATCGAGTTCCGTCAGCGCCTATGAGCTTCTAGAATTATTTCGCTCATTTTAAGATCCATATTCAATATGTTCTAAGCCATATTTTAGTATTTACCAAAATACCCCTATTGCCCTTAACATATATGAATTAGGTTCTTAGGCTCCGGGCTTGTACTCTATCGTGCTACTTCGCATCCAATGTATCCAAACAGGTCTAGGAATAATTCCTATATGCAACGATAGAGTGAAACCTTTAGGGTTTAGGATCTCTAGCTCCAATCGGATTCTTGATTAACTGTTCTAGTGACACAATGAAAGTTCTGTTAATCAGTCCTAATCTGATTAACCTGTGTAGCCACCCAGAGTGCGATCCAAGTTGAACTCTAGTGATCCTAAACTTATGTTACTCCCTTGTAACCATGTTCTCTACTATACTATGATAATCCTTAGTCCCTCTTATTACTGGTGCCATGATTCGATTCGGGCGGTGGGGAGCACCGTTAGATCCCGATCGATTATCTGATTAGGATTTGATGACTTGTCATCTATAACACCACACACCTTCCGGTGTTATACCTAGCATCCGGAACGTCATCAGTCATACTGACAACCACCAGGGCTAGGTTAATTATGTGGACAGATTGACTCATCAAAATATACCTATTCAACACTGGATATCAGATAACCTGTAGCGATTGTATGCCACTCAAGCGACAGCCGGGTAACCAAACATACCATGGTAATGGACTATGGAAGGTCCGTACATGTTAGCACATCAAAGCATCACTCAACTAGTTGGCTTAGTATACATGGTATCTCAGGGTTAAGGACAAATTATTTATAGTAGTAAGATGATTTATGCACCAGTGTTGAATCACTGAACTATGCACTGTCTTGGTTCCTGTTCAACACGATCATCGTGCTTGGTCAGGTGGATAGGAATCCCCCGTTCCCAATGTGGAGACTTCACCATATCCTCTACTTGCCAACAACTTATTCTCGGTGAAGCGACCGGTATCACCAAAGCTGTGAACTAGTTATAGGTCTATACAGAACTGGTCCACTATGTCTCCCAAGCATGGATCCACTATGCGCTTCAGTAGCCTACTGTATTCCCTATGGCTCTTTATTATATATATGAATTAACATATACCAAAGTAGTATCCTAATAAAAGCAATAACCAAAGTCATCTTTATTAATTTTAATACAGAAAATCCACGCTCAGGACGCACGAGCTACAATAATCTCCCACTTGGCCTATAAGGGAATGACAGTCTTAACTCCCATGGCATCCATCTGTTTCTCAAAAGCCTTAGTCTAATGCCTTTGTGAAAGGGTCTGTCATGTTATCTGCAGACGGCACCTGAGTCACTGTAACCTCTCCTCGCTTCTACAACTTCCGGATAATGTAGTATTTCTACTCAATATGCTTATTCTTCTGGTGATATCTTGGCTCCTTGGATTGTGCTACTGTTGTACTATTGTTGCAGTAAAGAACAATAGGATCTTGAGCTCCCGGTACACATCCTAAGTCCGTGAGGAACTTCTTGGGCTAAACCGCCTCCTTGGCTACCTCGCATGTCGTGGCATACTCAGTCTCTGTCGTCGAATCCGTGATGCATCCCTGCTTTAAGTTCTTCCAACTGATAGTCCTCCTCCCAATCAAAACACAAACCTGACGTCGATCTCTTGGATTCCGAATCTATTGCAAAGTCAGAATCTGTGTATCCAGTCGGTATCAGTTCCTATGAAGAGTAAACTAACTCATAATATCTCATCCTACGGAGATACTTGAGTATACATTTCACAGCAGTCCAGTGTCCTGGATCTAGATTTGACTTATATCTGCCCATTATGCCTACTGTATAGCATATATTTGGTCTTATGCACTGCATAGCATACACCAGACTCCCTACAGTCAAAGCATAAGGTATCTTCTGCATATCCACCCTCTCCTCAAGAGTCTTAGGACCCTGATCCTTGGATAATTTTATTCTATATCTGAATGGAACTAGTCCCTTCTTAGAGTTGTGCATACTGAATCTGACCAAGATAGTATCTATGTAGGCTGATTGTGATAGCAAGAGAGTCTTGTTCTGGTGATCTTGAGTTACCTTGATCCCTAAAACATAACTCGCTTCACCCAGGTCTTCATGTCAAATTGAAAGGACAACCACACCTTCACTATAGAAACATTCTGATATCGTTTCCAATGAGCAGGATATTGTCTATATAAAGTAATAGAAAAACTATTGCAGTCTTATCGATCCTTTTATAAACACATGGTTCATCTACGTTCTATTCAAATTCATAAGACTGGATAGCCTAATCAAGATGCATGTTCCAACTTCTGGATGCTTGCTTCAGTCCATAAATGGACCTTTGCAACTTGTACACCAGACTTTCCTAATCTTTTATAACAAAGCCTGGAAGCTGAGACATATAGATGTCTTTTTCCAAATCCCCATTGAGGAATGCGGTCTTTATATCTATTTGCTAGATCTCCCAATCATAATGGGCTGCAATAGACAAGAGGATTCGGATAGACTTAAGCATAGCCACTGGTGAAAAGGTTTCATCATAGTCAATCCCTTCTCACTGGGTATAACCCTTAGCGACTAGTCTAGCTTTGTAAATCTCAACAATACCATCCAGACCTCTTTTTCTTTTGTATATCCACTTACACCCAACAAGTTTAATGCTGTGAGGCGGTATTACAAGTGTCCAGACCAATTTTTGGGACATCAATGTCAGTTCTGCCTCCACAGCTTTTTACCATGTTGCATGGTCAGAGGATACCATCACTTCGTTATAGTTCAGAGGATTATCCTTCTGAAACTCTGGATCTACCAAGAAGGCTTCTCCAATGTATCTATAAGGTGATCTTGTGGTCCTTTCACTGTGACAAACCTACGGTGGTTCCATAGGAGTCGATTTTATAATATCATTAATCTTAGTGGTATCTGCTCCCACTACGTTTTCTGTCTGTGTACTCCCATCAGTACCAAGCAATTCTTCAAGAACTACTTTACTGGTGGGCTTATGGTCTATTAAATAATCTTGCTCCAGGAATATGATATTTGTCGAGACGACAACCTTTCTATCCTCGGCATATTATAAAATAAACCACCCTTTATCCCTTTTGGATACCAACGAATAGACATACCTTAGTTTTTGACTCTATCTTGTCTCGCTTATTCTTCCGCGCATATGCTGGACAACTCCAAATCCTAAAATGCTACAGGCTTGGTTTTCGCTTTAACCACAACTCTTAAGGAGTTAAAAGTACTGACTTTGATGGAACAAAGTTCAAGGTATATGCTGTCGTCTCTAGGGCATATCCCCAAAAACTAGGTGGTAATATTGTATAACTTATCATAGTCTGAACCATGTCTAATAAATGTGGTTTCTCCTATCAGATACACCGTTTTGTTGTGGTGTTCCTAATATAGTCAACTGGGATGCAATCCCATGCTCACGCAGGTACCCAATAAATTCATCCGATAGGTATTCGCCTCCTCGATCAAATCGGAGAGACTTGATACTCTTACCTGTCTACTTTTCTGCTTCAGCTCTAAACTCCTTGAACTTATCAAATGATTCAGACTTCCACCGTATTAGGTATATGTATCCAAATCTCGAGTGATCAATTATGAACGTGATGAAATACTCAAAGCCTCCTATAGCATGGACACTTATGGGCCTATATACATCAGTGTGTACTAACTCCAATACCTTCTGAGATCTGCTACCTTTGGCTCGGAAAGTTCTTTTAGTCATCTTGTCTTCCAGGCAAGACTCACATGTTGGTAGGCTTATTGAAACATCTGGACTTAAAAATCCTACCTTAACTAATCTGTGAATCATATCTGAAGCTATGTGTCCAAGCCTAAAATGCCAAAGGAGTATTGGATCATCTAAGGGATTTTTTCTTTTAGATGAATTAATTATACATGCTTCAGTTATGTTATCCTACTAATGAGTGGTGTTAATTATATAGACCATTCTGTGTCTTTCCCTTACAAACAAAGGAACCATTCAATTTAATTGACACACCAGAAGCATCAAATAAAACTAAAAAACCTTTATTATTCAATAAGAAAATATAAATTAAGTTTTGTCTCAAGGACGGTATATAAAGTATGTCTCTACCTAATAAACTTCTTCTATCAAAAAACTACAAGATGATCTCCAACTGCTTCAGCCTCTGCCACGGCCTCATTCCCATACTCAGGATGATCTCCCCATCACCCAGTTTTCTTGTCTCCTTGAACCCCTGCAAATTATGGCGAGCATAGTTAGTGGAACCAGAATTCATAATCTATGAAACTGGAGAACAACTGGATGCTACAATAGTTTTCACTATATGGATTTGAGATATACATGTCTCATCCTTCTTATGAGCCGTGCGACAGTCACCATTCCAGTACCCTCTTCTTGCCGCATCGGAAATATTTTCCTTTGGGTTTTACTGGACCATCCTACTTAGGAACCTGCAACTGCATCTTGCCCACCTTCATGGGCTTCATAGATTTTTTTTTCCTAAAACTTGTCTTTAGATTTTAGAGAAGACTTCCGCTCTACGTTCATGGATTGGGTACCTACCTTCATCCTATCCTTTGTCGCTTGGAGCGCCACTTGGAGCTCTGCGTTAGTCATCTCTAACCAGTTAAGTTTAAAGTTAGAAACAAAGCCCTCAAATGTTCCTGATTGAGACGCAAGAAAAATATCAGTCTAGATCTCTACATCCAATATAACATCGAAGGAACCAAGTTCATTTACATAGCCAAACAATTTCAGTATATGATCCCGAACTAAAGTCTCCTCTGCCATCTTTATGGACACCAATTTCTTGATGGTCAGGTAACGAGTTACCCGTTTATGACCCTCAAACATTTCCTTTAAATACAACATCATGTCTGAAGCGAAGGCCATGTCTTCGACTTACTTCTGAAGGATGGTCTCCAAGGATGACACTATGTAGCACTTGCATATCTCATCAGCATCTAGCCAGTCTTTTTATTCCTTTAATTGGGCCACAGTAGCACTTGGTCCCGGCATTGCCGGTTGAGGGGTACTTTGGGCAATAAAGTGTTTGCCAACCCTTAGGACGAGCATTAGGTTACACTTCCAGTCCTCGTACTTTGGTCCCATAAGTTTATTATAATTAAGGATAGAGGCAAGGGGGTCGAGCTTGGTCATAATTTTTGTAAATAATGGTTCAAAGCAAAATTAGGGTCTACTACAATCTATTTTATGGAATTTAAAAATAGATAATATTTATCTAGCTGCTATGCCTTCACTACCTCAAGTGGAGACATTCAAGAATCAAAATTTCCTAGGCTCAAACACTAAGACTATCAGCCTTGAATTGGAGATAGCATCTCGATGAGAGCATACAACCGCTTCTGCTAACGGGGTATTTACGATCCAGTCTTCATCAGAATTATCCACGGTAAACTGAAAAGACCTCTTAGTCTTCTTTTGGCCAACTTTATTTGACCCACTATGCGTAGCAACAACGGCTTCATACAAGCTTTCGGATGCTGCCCATAAATCTAGGTAGTGTCAGTAGGGGGTTCATAGGCTTCCACGGTGTAGGAAAAAAAACCCTCATCTACTGCCACTGGCATCCTCCATGTCCCGAAGGAAACCACTAGGTGAACCAACATGAAGGAAACACAACTCTCACCCAGTGAGAATATAGAACTCCATACCTCCAACCCAGACCCTTAGCTGGTTGATTGTGTAGGCCAGGGGCTCCCCTTTAGAGGAAACCACTTATATATCCCTTCTTTATGAGGTTTTATGTATGTCTAGAAAGGTCACGACCTCCTAGACCAAGACCCTGGTCTATCGCGCTCCCATTAGGATTACAAACCTTCTCGCAAAACATTAGTATCCTTCAAAAATATCATAGTCCCTACCTTGAATACTCAGTATTTGTCTTTCTTGCAAGGATCACATTACATAGATTTCAAGGATCCCGATACTTTACTAGTTTGCCCATAATCCTAAGATCTAGAGCCTAGCCTAAGGTCAACGTGGAAAGAACTCCTACTAGAATGATGCCTCGTTCATAATTTGATGCCTGATGTCATAGTAGACCTCATCTCATTATAGGTTTTGATGCTGGCCAAATAGGGACATCCGACAACCTCCGTCAGACCTCAACCTAATGGTGGCATAACCAAATCATGATAATTCCACACTACCATCAAACGTCAACTAGAAACGGGTATTACTTAGTGGAATCCTAACCTAACTTGGTCGCTAGGACTATGTGGGAAAAGGGTATCCCACTAGGGTTATCATACTTCTTATGGGGATATTAGTTATCTCTAAACAAATCCAACATTACGTCTATCTCGGTGCACAGTACTCGACTACTTGAACTACCACGAGGGCGATTTCCATCTTTCCTTTTAGTTAGCCGCTGGATTCGGACGTATTAGAAACATATAGAGATACCAATGAATCCATAAGCTAAGTACTAACCCTAAGCCTGATCTAGAGACTAACTTATAAACAAGACTAATAATTAAATTTTATCGGGGTTCTCTAAACACTAAGTAAAGAGTATAACAGAAAAAAAATCCAAACTGAATCAAATCCAGGGTCCAACCCCTGAACCTAAATAGCACAGCCAAGATCTTCTGTTCTTTCATTCTACATGATCTCTTGACGGCAATCCCGATCATCGCCAACGTGCACGCTTTCACCGAATCTTTGCACTCTATAGTACAGTTTGCCCGAACAGTGGATGTAGCACCATCTTCTTCTTCTTGTGACCAAAAAACTAACACGCTCCGAGCAAGTGCTTGTTCGTGTACAATTTCGCTAGAAAGAAAAGAAATAATCCTAGAAAACATAGCCAGGGAAACGAGGGTGGTCAACTTCCACCCCCGCCTATCTAGAGCCTTAAAATCCACAAGCACAATAATAATCAATGCAAAAAATTAAATCCAGGGTCCGACCCCTTGAGGCATGCAATCACAGATTATTATTCAGCATGGCACATGCAAAGACACAATACATAGCACAATCCATATACATGATTTACGCCGAACCCCGACCAAAACATATACCATTATATATTCACATGATGTTTTCATGAATTCATGCATGAAACACACACCGAAGCGTGCTCTGATACTAATTATTGAAATTAAATCCTATTATCAGAGTCACAGTGGAAGCAAAAGATAGATCTAAAGATCTTACAGTGTATGTTTCATTGCAATTAATTCTACAAAATAATCTATATGTAAATCTATAATCTTCGCATATGTGCGGACACCCTAGAGGCATACTACGATCTACGGAAGACATGCATGCATCTAGTTAGGTGTTTAGAATCATCATACCATGTGGATCTATGATCCGAAGAGAACGGAACGATGATGAACCGCACGTGAATCGCAAGGGAAGCTGTCGAATGGCACCTAGTCCTTTACGAAGGGAGGAATCCTCGAAGTTCTATCTCTGAGTGCAAGGACTACGAGTCGACGGAGGAATTCGTTGCGAAGACAATAGAGAGCTGCGAGATCTTCTCCTTCTCTCTTTCTTCTTCCTTTTCCTTCCTTACTCCTTCTTCTTCCTTCTTCTTCCTCTTTCTTCCTTGGCCAAAACCACAAAGAGGGAGAGAGGAGAAGGGGGTCGGGTTTTCTGGAGAGGGAAGACCTTAGGGCCGGCCCCCTCTCCCTCCAATCCCTTTATAGGGTCGGCCCCAACTCCCATACGCAAGCCAGGGCTGGCCCCCTAGAGATAGGGATGAGGGGGGTAGTTTTTAGTGTTTCCACTTAGCTATCATGAAGCCTGGATGTAAACACCCTTCACGAAAAGTAAAACACTGTAAGAGAGATTGTGTGAGGTACGCTACTCGGAATCGAGTTCCGTTAGTACCTATAAGCTCCTGGAATTATTTCGCTCATTTTAAGATTCATATTCAATATGTTCTAAGCCATATTTTAGTATTTATCAAAATACCCCTATGGCCCTTAACACATGTGAATTAGATTCTTAGGCTCCGGGCTTGCGCTCATCGTGCTACTTCACATCCAACGTATCCAAACAGGTCGGGGAATAATTCCTATACGCAACAATAGGGTGGAACCTTTAGGGTTCAGGATCTCTAGCTCCAACCGAATTCCTGATTAACTGTTCCGGTGACACACCAAAAGTTTCGTTAATCAGCCCTAATCCGATTAACCTGCGTAGCCACCCAGGGTTCGACGCAAGTTGAACTCTAGTGATCCTAAACTTATGTTACTCCCTTGTAACCTTGTTCTCTACTATACTCTGATAATCCTTAGTCCCTTCTATTACTAGTGCCATGATTCGATTCGGGCGGTGAGGAGCACCATTAGATCCCGATCTATCATCTGACTAGGATTTGATGACTTGTCATCTATAACACCACACACCTTCCGATGCTATGCCTAGCATCCAGAACGTCGTCAGTCATACTGACAACCACCAGGCCTTGGTTAATTGTGTGGACAGATTGACTCATCAAAACACACCCATCTAATACTGGACGTCGGATAACCTGTAGGGATTGCATGCCACTCGAGCGCCAGCTGGGTAACCTAACGTACCGTGGTATTGGACTTTGGAAGGTTCGCGCACGTTGGCACATCAAAGCACTACTCAACTAGTTGGCTTAGTGTACATAGTCTCTTAGGGTTAAGGACATGTAATGTATAGTAGTAAGATGGTTTATGCACCAGTGTCTGAATCACTGAACTGTGCACCGTCTTGGTTCCTGTTCAACACAATCATCATGCTTGTTCAGGTGAATGGGAATCCCCCGTTCTCGTGGTGGATACTTCACCACATCCTCTACCTACCAATAACTTATTCTCGGTGAAGCGACCGAGCATCACCAAAGCTGTGAACTAATTCTAGGTCTATACAGAACTGGTCCACTAGGTCTCCCAAGCATAGATCCACTATGCGCCTCAGTAGCCTACTGTGTTCCCTAGGGTCCTTTATTATATATATGAATTAACATACACCAAAGTAGTATCATAAAAAAAGCAATAACCAAAGTCATCTTTATTAATGTTAATACAGAAAATCCACGCTCTGGACACACGAGCTACAATATGCTTTGCACTAGTTCACGATGGTTGCGTATGGATATGTGTGCACTAGGATCTAAATCCAGAATAGTACAGAAATACGCTAGGTCATAACCTAACCCTAGTGATGTTCGTAATATAGGTGTGATGCACCGATACGTGTTGCGAGTTGACCGAATAATTTTACTAGGGGCACCCTAGATGTTTAATAAAGGCACCCTAGTAATAGTGAAAGCACTAGTTATAATTCACTCGGTGCGTCATGCGAGTTCTCGATGCGAAGGGAAACCAACTAGACGTGTGGGGGTGCCTTGGGAAACCAAGGGCACCACCACACACTAGGGTGGCCGCCCCCTCCATGAGCACAAGACATGGCTGGCCCCCCTTGTTTCTAGGGTTTGCAATTGCAAACTTCAAGGATAAGGGGGGCCGGGTTTGGGGGTTTGACCAAAAGGGGGGGCGACCTCTAGGTACCATAGGGGGCCGGCTTTCACATGGAAATGAGAGAGAGAGAGAGAGAGAGAGAGAGAGAGAAGTAAGGGCCGGCCCTAGCTTCATGGGGTTTCTAGGGGTCGTCCCCTATATGAGAACTAGACAGGGGGGGCGGCCTCTCTCTCTTGGAGGAAGCCCTGGCCAAAACCCCCCCTCTCAAGCTCTCTTCTCTCTCATCTCCTCCCTTGTGTGCGGCCTCGAACTTCATCCTCGCGTGACGAATCGAAGACGGAGAATGGTCGTTCATCGGAGGCACTCAAAGATCCGATAATGATGTTCCGTGCAACGTGTGAGATCGGGTGAACGAAGAATGCTTCATCCTCTCACATATCATTATCCATCTTTGCGGGAGTTCTTCCGTCTCCATCGACATAGAAGACAATCCTCCACGGTTAAAAGATCCGCACGAAGGTTTATATCGTTCTAACTCGTAATCTAGCATAGTCTCGGATTACATGCATGCTAGATATTCGATTCACTAGATTGACCTTAGGGCGTTCGTCTTTCGTGCACATATATGCACGCATATTAGTTTCGTGAAAGATTTATCGTATAACGTGCACCACACACGGTCTTTCGATCGATAAATTGCTTTTGTTATGGGTCTCTACTATAGGATTTTTCTAACAAATATGTCATAAACCTTGAGGGACCATGTACGCTGAGCCAACCGGTTATGTGGTACTTTAATGAGCCAATGTGTGCTGACCCTCCTGTGGGTGCAAATTTTGGCAAGAAGTCTGCAAACAACGGGACCCACAGGCCCTGCCTGGTGGGCCCACAAAGACTACCGCTGGACCCACCGGCCCTGCCTGATGGGCCCACGAAGACTACCGCGGGACCCACCGGCCCTGCTTGGTGGGCCCACAAAGACTACCGCGGGACCCACCGGCCCTGCTTGTGGAATCCCCAGAAGATAGCAGTGGGACCCACCAGCCCTGTCTGGAGAAACTTCCAGAAGCAACCAGAAACCGCCATCTACTCCAGAATTTCTCTATAAATAGCAGACCCCTCAAATGTAAATGATCCAATTTCCAGTTCTGAGATCTGATTTTCAGAAACCAGAGTTCTTGAATTTTCTAACTTCCTATCCTTTATCTCTCCTCGATCTTCTTCTTATCTTTGAAGAGATCGGAGAGGCTTCAGTGATACTCGGTCTGTCGAGATCACTTCGAGAAAAGAGTTAGTGAATTCGGGTTACTCCCTATAGCACGGAGACGTAGGCTTCGGCTGAACTCCGAGATCACATCTCGTGTCAACTCTCTAATTGCATCTCTCTCTGTTTGTGTATTGAGAACGGTAACTTCAATCAGCAGATCGAACAATGATCTTCGACTTGAACCTCAATTGACTTGTGCGACGAAGTCTTCGGGTCGGCATGAAGATTTTCCCCCACAGTTTGGCACCGTCTGTGGGATCGAACGAGAACCAAGTTCGCCCTACAACAAGTCAGATCGGTTGAGCAGACAACCGATCAGACTTCCTAGCCCCTTCGGTTGAACAAACAACCGTTAGGACAGCGGCACTCTCGTTGCAACCTTCGCTCTCTCAATGGCGAGGATAAAGCATTAGGGTCAACCAGAAGGAAGTAACGCTCATCAACCTCATCCTGAGACTCATTCAATGAGTCAAAGGCTCAATTTTGGACAGTCCCTTGCTGTCCCCGACATGGGGGTTCACTCAGGAAGCGGGAGATCAGTCGATCGACCGATCGCCCCTCCTCCCCATCAATCAATAGGGCATACAACCCCTGCTCCTGTTGAAGACCCTCCATCCACTTATCAAATTTCTGCAATCGACTTTCAACTACTTCAGTTGACAAAACAAAATGCCACCCTCACTGCTGAGAGGGATGCTCTCAAGAAAGCAGCCTCTGAAGCTGGGATCGCTCTCCCTATTCCTTCAACCAATGAGAGGGCCGATCTGCCACGACAATCGATCCACTCCGAGCAACGGAGGTCAATGGGCACTGATGCCCCTGAGAGGATTCGTCGTGATCCAATTCCCTCTGCTGCCCCATGGAAGCAGAGTGTTTGGGATCGCATCGACGATGAGTCATCCCAATCCTCTTCCGGTCGTAACTGTGACAGGAGAGCGCCTTCAAAGCCCGACATATCAAGAAGACACCAGATGAAAGGGGCTCCCTCAAAGAGTAAAGTTTCTCCGTCCATTCTGCTTCATCATGGACTCGGATCGGACCTTCCCCACCGACTACAACTGGCAAATACTCAAATGCCCGAGCAAGACCTTGCGATCTTACCTCTTGACCTGCATCCAAGTCGAGGGCATGGTCGTAGAGAGGGATACTCCTCCGTCGGACCTCTCCATCGGAGCCTGTTCGAGTCAACATTTCCAAGGGGATAGAGAACTCCCACTCTCCCCAAATTCAATTGCATCAAAGGAGATCCAACTCTTCACATACTCGCCTTCAAGCAAAGCTCTGACGCCGCACGAAGAAGAAAACAGCATGCTCTGTCGCACCTTCACAGGGAGCCTTGACGAGCCATCCCTCGATTGGTACCATAATCTCCAAGCTGGGTCCATCACCCAGTTCAGTGTCTTGGCCAATCACTTCGTGTAGCACTACCAGCTGAACTTGAAGCCGAAGAAGAAACTTGATTTCCTCTATCGGCTGAGGATGGGCGCTGACAAGAGTCTTCGAAGCTTCACAAGGAGATTCTGCAACGAGCACGCTGCCCTCTCGGGGAGGCATTTGGATGATGAAGCTATCATGTTGGCTTTCCAGAATGCACTCCGCTTCGACCTGCACATCTACAACGACTTTATTCGCAATCCTCCTCCTTCTCTGGGTTCAATGTTCGATCGGATTCAGAGAGAAATTGAAGTTGAAGATGATCAAGTCGCCCGAAAAGGGCGAGAGACGAAGAGGCGACCCGCCGAGAGGGAAGCTCCGAAGTATGCTGCCAAAGCTCACAACGCTGAGGCAGCAGTCCCTCCTGCTAACAAATGGTCAAGGAACGACGGACGTCGATCCCCGACGAAGACCACTTTCACCGAGTGGAATTTACCGATCGAGCAGATCCTCGACCGCATCCAACACGAAGAATTCCTTCGAAGGCCCAATCCTCTTCAACCTAACACTAAAGTCACGGCTGACAAAACGGTCTATTGCGACTTCCACCGAAGTCACGGCCATTCCACCGATCGGTGCTATCGGCTGAGATTTCATCTCGAAGACTTACTACGTGAAGGTCATCTTCAAGAGTTCGTCAAAGGCGGACAAGATCAGTGTAGAACCTCCGCAAAAGGGAAAGAGGCTTGCTGGGTCCATCAAATCTCTTCCAACCGATCGCCTATCACTGTGAATACCAGTATCTTTGGCATTCACGGGACATTGCACAATCAAGCGCTGACGGGGAAAAAAGTAGATCGGCAAGTTCGACGCATCTTCTACATTCGCTCTACGGCGAACAAGGAGGACACCTGGATCGAGAAGCCGCACTGTCAATCGAATCCTCATCGACACCGGGAGCTCCATCGATATTATGTTCTTAGACTGCTTCAAACGTCTAGGACATAAATATTCAAGCCTTGACGTCGTCCCAACGGTGATCACGAGCTTCAACGGTGAGCAAAGCACATCACGATGGGCGAATCAAGATTCACTCTCGACCTCAGCCGGGAGACTCGGGTCTCGATGAGGTTCGTAATCGTCGAGAGAACGTCCAACTACAACGTCATCCTCGGTCGGCCATTTCTACATCAAATCAATGCCATCTCCTCCTCCTACCATCAGCTCCTCAAATTTGCAACGGGAGAGGGCATTGTGTGCATCCGAGGAGATCAACAGGCCGGGCGATCTTGCGAAGCGGCTGCGGCGAAGACAAATCGTAAGATAAATATTGCTCCTCCAAAGCGACCACGAGATAAAGCCGGCCCTTCTTCCAAATAGCAACCAAAGGAGATCCCGCTGACCGAGCCTCCACCAATTGAGTGGGAGGCTTCACCTTCAATCGAAGAAATCATTCCAATCAATATCGGCAGTGGAGATCTCCCTTAAGAAATGTTCATTGGTACCGGTCTCAGCGACGCAAAAGCACGAGACATGGTATCCTTCCTCCAGTCCAACATCGATATCTTCGCTTGGTGCTTCGAAGATATGCCTGGGATCAATCCAGATGACGCCTGCCATCGGCTCGCAATCAAAGAAGAAGTGAAGCCTGTCAAGCAAAAGCCACGCACAATCCGACCAGAACTACAAGTTGCAGTTCAAGAAGAGATCAGTAAGCTACTCGTAGCAGGCTTCATCCGTAAAGTAGAGTACCCTACTTGGATCTCCAATATAGTTACCGTCCCAAAGAAGAATGGGAAGGTCAGAGTGTGCATCGACTTCACCAACCTTAACAAGGCTTGTCCTAAAGATCCATTCCCCATGCCAAGGATAGATAGGTTCGTCGACGCCACTGCTGGCCACGAGCTATTATCTTTCATGGATGGATACTCTGGGTACAATCAAATTCCGCTTCACTCGGACGATCAAGAGAAGACATGCTTTGTGACTGACCGGGGACTTACTGCTACAACGTAATGCCCTTCGGCCTCAAGAATGCGGGATCTACCTATCAAAGGTTAGTCACAAAGATGTTCAAAGATCAGATCGGGCATAACGTCGAAGTCTACGACGACGACCTTCTCACCAAGAGCTCTACTTGAAAGAGCCATCAATCCGATCTGGCGAAAACCTTTCAAGTCCTTTGAAAATATCGCATGAAGCTCAATCCAGCCAAATGCGCTTTCGGGGTTCAATCGGGCAAATTCATGGGCCACCTTGTGACCAGGAGAGGCATCGAAGCCAATCCTGATCAAATTCGAGCAATCCTCGACATGTCGTCACCAACCAATCGAAAGGAAGTGCAGTGCCTCACTGGAAAACTTGCTGCCCTCAATCGGTTCATCTCGAAATCTTCTGACAAATGCAAGCCGCTCTTCAACAAGCTACGAAAGGCGGATACGTCTGGCTGGAGTCCAACTTGCGAACAAGCCTTTCAAGACGTCAAGAGATATCTCGTGCGAGCTCCCATCCTAATAGCTCCACTTCCAAAAGAAGATCTCTGGCTCTATCTCGCCGTCACCAATCAAGCAATCAGTGCGGTTCTAGTCAGCAAAAGAGAAAGCATCGAACATCCGGTCTACTATATTAGCCATACGCTTCTCCCTACTGAGACCCGCTACTCAAAGACGGAGAAGGTCATACTGGCCTTACTCACCGCATCGCGTCGTCTCCAACCCTATTTTGTCTCCCACCAGATCACAGTCACCTCAGAGCACCCACTCAAAGATATCATCGATAAGGCAGGTCGAGCGGGTCGAATGATTAAATAGGTAATCGAGATGAGTGCTCTAGGGATCCAGTTCGAATCTCGCACTTCGATCAAGGGGCAAGCAATTGCTAATTTTCTAGCCGACTTTCCAGTTGAAGACCCCATAACTTGGGAGGAAGATATCGATATGCGCCTTGAAGATGAAGCTGAGCCTCCATTCAATTCGGCTACAAAAGCCGATCCGAGCCTTGAGGCTCCTGCCACAATAACTCCATGGAAGCTTTATACTGATAGAGCTTTACGTGCGATCGGTTCGGGAACTGGGATAGTCTTGGTATTCCCCGAACAAGATCATCTTCAGAAGGCCACTCTCCTCAGATTCAATGCCACCAACAATGAAGCCGAATACGAAGCACTCATTTCCGGGCTCGAGATAGCTGAATCCCTAAAGGTGGATCGAATCATCGTCTACAGCGACTCCCAGCTAATCATAAGGCAAATCAACGAGAAGTACATAGCACGAGAAGAAAAAATACAAAATTACTTGGCCCTAGTGCGACGTCTTCAACAACGTTTTACTACCACCGAATTCATTCAAATCCCAAGGGCAGAAAATCGAGAAGCAGATGCTTTAACCAATGCTGCCTCGGTTCTTGGAGATTTGCTTAGAGGAAGACAAATACAAATCGATTACCAAGAAGCGCCCAAGACCACCCCCGAGCAACAGATCTTCGCCACTACAGAAAGATCTGGGGGTGGAGAACAATTGGCCTCGAACCTTACCACCTCAAATGAGCTCGATGATTGGAGACAACCAATCTTCGACTTCTTCAAACATGGCAAGGTGCCTGAAGATCCAAATCAAGCCCGAAGACTACAAAGAAAGCTTCCATGCTATAACTTTCAAGGTAAAGATCTATATTTCAAGTCTCACAATGGGATGTTGCTCAAATGTATTGGCCCTGAACAAGCAAAGGCAATCCTGATTAACATCCACTCCGGAGCATGCGGGAATCATTCGGGAGGAAGATCTCTTGAAGCCAAGACGAAGTTACAGGGTTACTACTGGCCCACAATGGCAAGAGATGCTCGCCAAGTGGTTCAAAGATGCGAACCTTGCCAAAGACATGCTCGGGCTATCCATCTCCCAGCAGATGAGCTCCATCAATTGACAAGCCCATGGCCTTTCCATCAATGGGGGTTAAACTTCCTAGGTCCCTTCCCACCAACTCCAAGCAAAAAGAAGTATCTGCTGCTGGCCACAAATTACTTCACCAAGTGGGTTGAAGCAGTGCCACTCTTTCGAGAAACTGATGATGAAGTCATCAAATTCATCAGGCACAATATCTTCTCGAGGTTTGGCACACCACAAGTACTAATTGCTGACAATGGACCCCAATTCGACTCTGACAAGTTTCGCGAATACTGCCTGAACAACGGAATCAAGCTTTTCTACTCAACTCCAAGATACCCTTAGTGCAATGGTCAAGCTGAAGCCTCAAACAGAGCCATTTTGGGTATACTCAAGAAGAAACTTGATAACAAGAAAGGATTGTAGGAGCAAGTCCTACCAGAAGTACTGTGGGGCTATCAAACAACTTTGAAAAGATCAACTGGGTTCTCACCTTTCCGAATAAGATATGGGTCTGAAGCAGTGCTCCCAACAGAAAACATATCAAGTACTTTGAAGACCAGAGCAGTTGAAGAAGGTGTCAATGAAGAACTTCAAGTCAATGACCTGGATCTCTCTGAAGAATTACGAGATCGAGCAATCGTTCGTGTTGCCAAGTATCAACAGAAGATCAAGCGAGCCTACGATCAAAAGGTCTACAAGAGACAGTTCCCAATTGGCAGCCTGGTCCTCAGAGCAGGTTTCTACAACACGAAGGAGTATAGTAGTGGAAAAATAGCTCCCAACTGGGAAGGACCCTATATCGTCGAATCTGTAGGACGCAAAGGTTCTTACCGGCTGATTTCGCCAGAAGGAGACAAACTACCACGAGCTTGGAATGCTAGACATCTCAAAATGTACTATCCATGATGTAAATTCTATGATGAATAAATATCCCTTTCAAATGTTCAAATGTTCAAATGATCACTTCTCAATTCAAATTCTGGAGCAGTTTCAAGTTATCTACGTTCAAGTTCAAAATTATCTGCATTCAAATTACCAGGTCGTTTAACAAGTTTGGGTGCTTGAGTTGCGACTCAACCCCTTACCGGCAGATGTTAAACGGTTTCGGGTTGTGACACAAAACAACCTTCAAGTCACTAGGTCAATTTAACATGTTTGGGAACTTGTGTTGCGACACTACCCCTTACTTACAAATGTTATTGATCTTTGATTTCAATATCGTCTAACAGGTTTGGGTGCTTGAGTTGCGACTCAACCCCTCATATACAAATGTTAATGATTTCAAGTTGTGCTACAATACAACCTTCAAATCTCAAGTTACTTAACAAGTTTGGGTGATCGAGTTGCGACTCGGCCCCTTACATTCAAGTGTTTATATATTCGAACATTCCAACACCATCCAGAATACAACATTCAAAGATATTCAACGCAAGAGACAGGTAGTTTCTAACACCAAAAAGACATTTTTATTCATCAAAAAGTTTCTAAGTATAGGATTGAGCTTCTATATGAGAAGAGTTTACAGGTACAACAACAGAGAAAGAGAGAGCATATCAAGGTTTGGCCACACTTGGAGCACGCGACCTCTCCCCTTCGGATCCACCTCGAGCCTTGCTCGCTGCAGAAGCCTTCGAAGATTGGACGCTGCTAGCATGAACCCTGCGCCTCCACCGCCTTCTCAGTCGTTGCCATGAAACTCTCACACTCGGCGCGCGTGTGCTCCAACTTCTTTTTGAAGGACTCTTCCTTGGCAACGAAAGCAGCTTCCTTGGCTACCAGGGCACCTTCCTTTGCAGCAAGTCGATCCTTCAGCTCCTTTATTTCAGTTGCGCACTCGATGGATAAAGTCTTGACCTTGTAGAAGTGGTTCTTCAACTCTTCAAGCTCGTGGCCTCGAGCAACGCAACCATCTTGCCAGCCCTTGCTTTCGAGCTTCTCCTTGTGAAGAGCCTCGATCTTGGCCTTCAGGGACTCCTTCTTTGAAGTTAGAATTTCCCTCAATTTCTCTCTCTCTTCGCTGGCTGCTTCAAGTTCAACCGTCAAACGAGAAACTTCAGATGAAGCCTCCCACTCTCTGACCCTCTTGAAGAGCCTTGTAGCGAACTTCAGAACAGCTGAATTCTGCAAGCAAACAAAAAGAGTTAGAAATATTTCTGAAGATATAACTCAAAGAATGAATTCAAGTTGATGCACTTACCACTACTTTAAGCCTATTATAGTCCTCTTCGAGCGTAGCATCCGGAAGATTGCAGAGCTTCCGGATGACAAGAGTTGGGTGGTTGATGTCAACCTCACCCAAGTCCTTCAAAAATTGAGCCGTGCCAGCAGGAGCATCTGCAATCGACACAAAAGTTCAAAGAGTTAGAATATTTCAAACATCAGAAGCACAATACAGTTCGAAAGAAGTGAGCGAGGGAATACCTGTGGCATCGACTTGACGAGCTTTCCCCTTCCCACAGTCGGAGCTCTTACCCTTAGGGGCCGATTTCTCCTTGGTGGGGGTTATCTCTAGAGGAGGTTGGGGAGTCCCAGCCTCGACGCGGCTCCCTCCCTCTATTTGTCCGGGGGAAGGGATACCCCGAAGAGGAGTGATCTCCCCTTCTTCCTGCTGCCCACCAGGCTGCTCAAGGCTAGCCATGATGGCAGCCATCTCCTCAGCTACCTGAGCAGCCGAAGAACGCGACAAGGGCGGAGGCTGTTCAACCTCCAAGCCCCCACTTGTCGTAGCCCCTTCAAGGCGAAGGGGGCTAGGAGGTAGTTGGTCAAGGGGTGTGCGGTTGCTTGCAACCCCATCACTCCCCGAGAATCTGATCCTGATACGCACTGGGCGCTTCAGCTCCTCGAAGCGGTACGTGGGCTGCACCTTCGAGCCATCGCCCACGGCATCCATCACCGCTTCCATTCGACGGGTCTTAGCCTCGTCGATAGGGATGGGCGGCGAATCCACTTCACCACCAGTGGGGGTGGGAGGAATTTCTTCCTCACTACCCCCTTCTTCATCACCACCAGTGGGGGTGGGAGGAATTTCTTCTTTACCACCCCCTTTTCCTTCATTACCCCCAGTAGGGGTGGGAGGAATCTCATCACCTCCACCATCACCCCCGTCTCCTCCGTCATCGTCGACATCATCATCATCATTCCCATCATCTTCACCATCATCATCATCCTCCTCTCCTTTTTCCTCTTCTTCTTCTTCTCCCCCATCTTCTTCTTCTTCTTTCTTCTCCTCCTCGATGAAGACCTTCCTCTTCTTCACCTGGCCCCTGTGATTGATCACGAGCCTCTCCTTAGGTGGCAGACGACGCCTTGCTCCGTACGCCTTCTTCTTGACCCGGATTCTTCTGATGATCTTGCCCGATTGAGGATCCTCCTCATAATCGGAGTACAAAACCTCATTGTCCTCATAACGAGCCCACAGTCGGTGGAGGAGGTTGGCGTTGCCATGCCGGATGGGGCAGTTTGAGAACTACTTCCACGACCGGGTGCCGCAGGTCAATTCCAAGAAAAGATTGTCGTGGGATCCTACCCGCTCCGAAGACCAAGCAAAAGCTCCTCCTGTGCAGTACATTTTGACCTCTTTGTGTACTTGATTCCTGGGGGTCTCGGGCACCGAAAGAGGAGTCCATGCACCGGAAAGTGAGATCGGCCAGTCGGTGTAAAGTTTGTCGGAGGCAACGATGTCAACGATCGGGCGCAGGGCAGAGACACCTGTCAAGTTGAAGAATGGGCTATCCTTCCTTGAAGCCCACTTATAGTGGTAGAAGAAATAGCCCAACTCTATCCTTGCTTCCTCGCCCTCAGGAATGTTGGAGTAGCAAGCCTTCAGCTTATCTTGGAAGTCAGATTCTACGTGACAGAAGGCGTAGATGATCCTCCACGCGTTCCCAAAAATCTGCCCAAGACAGAGACCTGAGGTATTTAGCAACCTCACGGCGAAGAGAGGCAGTGGGAGACGCAGTCCACAATTCAGTTGACCAATGGTGACCAGAGTCCCCATTACTTGCTCCTTACTGGCATAATTTGTGAAGACCGTCCGCTTGTCGATGCCAAAGGCGGACTGAACTCCAGGAAGAAATGGACGGACATTCCCCTCTATGAAGCAAGCAAGCAGTGTCTGTCACTTTGCCCTCTTCACGTCTGTAAGCTTCCCACCGACGTTGTACTCGTATACAGGCTCCTCCGTCAGCGACATCAAGGGCGCCAGAACAAAATTCGCCTTGGGAATATGCTCTGGCCTTGATGGTGTAGAGGCAAACCCCACCCCCTGATGCCTCTTGCCGAGAATGCCAAGTTCAGCCTTGCCTTTGCCCCTGCCTTTCTGCTGCACGGGCGACACTTCAGCCCTCTCCTTCCCCTTCCTCTTCGAGGGCACGATGTTGATCTTCTTCGAGCTACCGGAAGAAGCCATTCCAACCGATCGAGAGATTGCAAAGAATAGAAAATCGAGAGCAAAGAGTTCTGGACTTCAAAAAATTTTAGAAGCGCGAGGCAAAAATGAATCCGGAGAGAGCATATATACCCAGAGGAAACTGGCGCGCAAATCGAGAAAACACGTGCCATCAACAGATCAAATCCCGTGTTTTTACAAAGGACACGTGGCATCAATCTGTAGCAAGCGCAAAACCAGGCGAACCGTCGGGACCAGACGAAGCGTCGAACCGCCGATCCAAGCGAACCAACAGTCCGACCGGACCGTCGGTTCAGAAGACTCACCGATCCAGATGGACCAATTCAAGCAGAGAAATCTACTTCAAAATTGCCGCTTGAAGACTTTACCCTTTCGACAGGCAGACGATCGGGTAATTTACCAAAGGATCGTGCAGAAAACAGGCTTTTCTGCCGTATCAACCTCGACCGGTTGAATTTAACCAATCGGTCAAACTTGACCGATCGGTCAAATTCAACCGATCGGTCGATTTTCTACTGAATCGGGCAAAAAACTTGGCCTTTTGTCCGATCCCGTCAAACTCGATCGGTTGAATTTAACCGATCGGTCAAACTTGATCGATCGGTCAAATTCAACCGATCGGTCGATTTTCTACTAGATCGGGCAAAAAACTTGGCCTTTTGCCCGATCCCGTCAACCTCGATTGGTTGAATTTAACTGATCGGTCAAATTCAACCGATCGATCGATTTTCTACTGGATCGGGCAAAAAACTTGGCCTTTTGCCCGATCCCATTAACCTCGACCGGTTGAAATTAATCGATCGGTCAAACTTGATTGATCGGTCAAATTCAACTGATCAGTCGATTTTCTACTGGATCGGGCAAAAAACTTGCTCTTTTGCCCGATCCGGTCAACCTCGACCGGTTGAAATTAACCGATTGGTCAAACTTGACCGATCGGTCAAATTCAACCGATCGGTCAATTTTCTACTGGATCGGGCAAAAACCTTGCCCTTTTGCCCGATCCGGTCAACCTCGATCGGTTGAATTTAACCAATCAGTCAAACTTGACCGATCGGTCAAATTCAACCGATCGGTCGATTTTTAACTGGATCGGGCAAAAAACTTGGCCTTTTGCCCGATCCTGTCAAACTCGATCGGTTGAATTTAACTGATCGGTCAAACTTGATCGATCAGTCAAATTCAATCGATCGGTTGATTTTCTACTGGATCGGGCAAAAAACTTGTCCTTTTTCTCGATCCCGTCAACCTCGACCGGTTGAAATTAACCGATCGGTCAAAATTTGACCGATCGGTCAAGTTCAACCGATCGGTCGAATTCCTACGTGATCGGTCAAAAAACTGTGTTTTTTGACCGATCATCTCCCACTCGACCGGTTGAATTCGACCGATCGGTCAACTTTGACCGATCAGCCTTTTTTGGCGCTAACACTCGACAAGCTCCTTTTGCACTTGTGACAGGGGGTCGTTAGCTTTGCACCGAGAATCCAAGCCAGCCAAGGTGGCCTCTTAGCTAACTTAGAGGGGGTAACTGTGGGTGCAAATTTTGGCAAGAAGTCTGCAAACAACGGGACCCACCGGCCCTGCCTGGTGGGCCCACGAAGACTACCGCTGGACCCACCGGCCCTGCCTGATGGGCCCACGAAGACTACCGCAGGACCCACCGGCCCTGCCTAGTGGGCCCACGAAGACTACCGCGGGACCTACCGGCCCTGCCTGTGGAATCCCCATAAGACAGCAGTGGGACCCACCAGCCCTGTCTGGAGAAACTTCCAGAAGCAACCAGAAACCGCCATCTACTACAGAATTTCTCTATAAATAGCAGACCCCTCAAATGTAAATGATCCGATATCCAGTTCTGAGATCTGATTTTCAGAAACCAGAGCTCTGGAATTTTCTAACTTCCTATCCTTCACCTCTCCTCGATCTTCTTCTTATCTTTGAAGAGATCGGAGAGGCTTCAGTGATACTCGGTCTGTCGAGATCACTTCGAGAAAAGAGTTAGTGAATTCGGGTTGCTCCCTATAGCACGGAGACGTAGGCTTCGGCTGAACTCCGAGATCACATCTCGTGTCAACTCTCTGATTGCATCTCTCTCTGTTTGTGTATTGAGAACGGTAACTTTAATCAGCAGATCGAACAACGATCTTCGACTCGAACCTCAATTGACTGGTGTGGCGAAGTCTTCGGGTCGGCACGAAGATTTTCCCCCACACCTCCATAGTCCAATACCACGGTACGTTGGGTTACCCAACTAGCGCTAGAGCATGCAATCCCTACAGGTTATTCGACATCTAGTGTTAGATGGGTACATTTTGATGAGTCAATCTGTCCTATAATTAATCCAGGCCTGGTGGTTGTCAATATGACTGACGACATTCTGGATGCTAGGCATAGCACCGGAAGGTATGTGGTGTTATAGATGATAAGTCATCAAATCCTAGTCAGATGATCGATCATGTTCTGATAGTGCTCCCCACCGCCCGAGTCGAATCATAGCACCAGTAATAGAAGGGACTAAAGATTATCAGAATATAGTAAAAAATAGAGTTACGAGAAAGTAATATAAATTTAGGATCACTAGAGTTCAACTCGCGTCGCACTTTGGGTGGCTACGCAGGTTAATCAGATTAGGACTGATTAGCGAAACTTTCAGTGTGTCACAGGAATAGTTAATCAGGGATCTGGTTGGAGCTAGAGATCCTGAACCTAGAAGGTTTGACCATGTCGTTGCGTATAGGAATTGTTCCCCGATCCGGTTGGATAAGTTAGATATCAAGTAGCACGATGAAGCACAAGCCTGAAGCATAAGTATCAAATTCACATGTGTTAAGGGGCCATCAGGGTATTTTGGTAAATACTAAAATATGGCTCATAACATATTGAATATGGATCTTAAAATGAGTGAAATAATTCTAGGAGTTCATAGGCGCTGATGGAACTCGATTCCGAGTAGCGCACCTCACTCTATCTATCTTACTGTACTCCCCTTTTCATGAGGGCATTTTTATCCTAGCTTCACGGAAGATAAGATGAAGCGCTAAAAACTGCCCCCCCTCATCCTTATCCTTAGGGAGCAGGCCCTAGCTTGTGTAAATAAGTAGGGGGCTGGCCCTATAAGAGGAATAAAGAGAGAGGAGGCCGGCCCTAGCTCTCCCTCTCTCTCCTTGGAAAAATCGGCCCCCCTACCTTTCTCTCTTGTTTGTGGTTTCGACCAAGAAGAAGAGGAAGAAGAAAGAGGAAAAAATGAGGAAAGGAAGGAGAAGGAAAAAGAAGAGAGAAAGAGAAGGGTTCGGAGCGTCATCGTCTTCGCTTCGTGTGATCGTCCATCGGCTCATAGTCCTTGCACTCAAAGATAGGACTTCGAGGATTCCTCCCTTCACAAAGTATAAGGTACTATCCGATAGCTTTCCTCTCGATTCACGAGCGGTTCATCATTAACCATCGTTTCGTTCTCTTCAGATCAAAGACCCACAAGTTATGATGTTTCTAAATACCTAAGTAGATGCATGCATGCATATCTTTTGTAGATCGTAGTATGCGTGTAGGGTGTCTGAACATATGCTAGGATCATAGATTTGCATGTAGATTATTTTATAAAATTTAATTGTAATGAAACATACACTATGAGATCCTCAGATCTATCTTTTGCTTCCGCTGCGACTCTGATAATAGGATTTAATTCCAACAGGAGTTGCTCTTAATGCAGTTAGTTAGGAGAGCTGGAGCTCAAATGAAACTATTGTCGGAACTTTAGCTATAATGTAGTTTTGGAAAGGGGTTCTAGGCACATTACCACTAAAAATAAATAGGGTTAATAAGTCTTAAGTCCCTCCACATCTCTTAATTTAAGCTGAAGGATATGACTTTTTATAGGATATTAGCTAAAGTCCCTCCCGAATGATCGTTTGTACAGCAAGTCCCTTACTGAAAATTTTGGCTTTTCAACCCTTTAAATTACATGATTGCCCTCTAGCAAGAGTATCCATTCTTCTTCAGTAAGAGTATCCATTCACCGGTTAACACTATGCATGTAGTCGTTGCTATAGTGATCACTGTAGCTGCTATAGTGATCACTGTAGCTGCTACAGTGAAATCACTGTAGCTGCTATGGCGAAAATCAATGTAGCAAGAGTATTGGTTCGCTAAATTGATACTCTTACAAAACTGAATGGGTACTCTTGCTATAATGATTTCACAGTAGCAGTTATAGTGAAATAACTATAGTAACCGCTATATGCATAATGTCAACCGGCGAATGGACACTCTTGTCGGTGATGAATGAATACTTTTATTAGAGACGATTTGGAGGGGCAGTATAAGGGTGTGAGGGACTTGCCATAGCATGTGATGTTTCAGAGGAACTTGGTGCAATATTGAAACATTGTCAGTCAATTAGCTAATATATCATTTGATAAAATTTGATAAAATGACTTAAGACTAAGGCTCCCAAATAAATAAATAAATTGTGGGGCATAAGTCATTACCTTCAAGGTTTTTTTTTTTTTGGAATTTAGAAACCAGCCTCTCTAATGCTCTTATCCATTCTCCATCTTGGCACTGGGTTCCAATCTCAACAGGTTGTCCAGAACCAATAACCAGGATAGAGAGGTGGTAAGAGCAATGGATCGGTGGCCAGATTTTATTAATGATAATCATTAGCATAGCATCCTTGTATATAGTACCTTTTCAAAAAGAGTCGAGATACAACCATGCAGAGAGTAAAGGCAAAAGGAGGTTTTTACCGAAATGGCCACCAACTCTTAACTATTGTTGAGAATGGGCCAGGTTGCTTTTGGCTTTACCAAAATGACCATTGAAACTCTTTGGGACCAAACTACCCTTTTACTGACTGTGATTTTTCAGGTTTGACGGCTGATGGCAGCGCGGCAGCAGGGGTTGGGCGCCGGCTCGGTTGTGGACCGCCGGAGCTAGGGAAGGTCGGCTCGGGCTTGGGCTTGACTGCCACCGTGAGAGGAGGTGGAGGAGGTTGGCGGGCCCGGTGTCGGATGGTCGCCGGAGCTTGAGGAGGAGGGCTGCTGGAACGTGGGTTGCACCCCTTCTCTCTTCAACTCTCTCTCTCTCTCTCTCTCTCTCTCTCTCTCTGTCTCTCTCTCTCTCTGTTTCTCTCTCACTCTTTGTTTCTCTCTCACTCTTTCTTTCACTCTCTCTTTCTCTCTGCTCACCCACTCTCTCACTCTCTCTGCTCACTCTCTCACTCTTGACTCTCTATGTGAGAGGAGATGGAGGTGGTGAAGATGGTAAGGGTCACTATGATTTTTTGGCGATGAAAACTAGACGAAACATGTTATTTTTGTCGGATTTCGTCTGATTTTTCGGCGACGAAAATTAGACGAAATTTGTTATTTCGTCCGATTTTCGTCACACAGCCCAAAGCCATTCTCGGGGAGAAATGACTGTGATTTTTTGGCGATGAAAACTAGACGAAACATGTTATTTCGTCGGATTTCGTCCGATTTTTTGCGCGTCGCCGGAGCAAAGGACGAAGGAGGGCTGCTGGAACGTGGGTTGCACCCCTCCTCTCTTCAACTCTCTCTCTCTCTCTCTCTCTCTCTCTCTCTCCTTCACTCTCTATTTCTCTCTCACTCTTTGTTTCTCTCTCACTCTTTCTTTCACTCTCTCTTTCTCTCTGCTCACCCACTCTTTCACTCTCTCACTCTCTCTGCTCACTCTCTCACTCTTTGACTCTCTCTGTGAGAGGAGATGGAGGTGGTGAAGATGGTTAAGGGTCACTATGATTTTTTGGCGACGAAAACTAGACGAAACATGTTATTTTCGTCGGATTTCGTCTGATTTTTCGGCGACGAAAACTAGACGAAATTTGTTATTTCGTCCGATTTTCGTCACACAGCCCAAAGCCATTCTCGGGGAGAAATGACTGTGATTTTTTGGCGACGAAAACTAGACGAAACATGTTATTTCGTCGGATTTCGTCCGATTTTCGTCCGATTTTTTGCGCGTCGCCGGAGCAAAGGACGAAGGAGGGCTGCTGGAACGTGGGTTGCACCCCTCCTCTCTTCAACTCTCTCTCTCTCTCTCTCTCTCTCCTTCACTCTCTATTTCTCTCTCACTCTTTGTTTCTCTCTCACTCTTTCTTTCACTCTCTCTTTCTCTCTGCTCACCCACTCTTTCACTCTCTCACTCTCTCTGCTCACTCTCTCACTCTTTGACTCTCTCTGTGAGAGGAGATGGAGGTGGTGAAGATGGTAAGGGTCACTATGATTTTTTGGCGACGAAAACTAGACGAAACATGTTATTTTCGTCGGATTTCGTCTGATTTTTCGGCGACGAAAACTAGACGAAATTTGTTATTTCGTTCGATTTTCGTCACACAGCCCAAAGCCAGTCTCAGGGAGAAATGACTGTGATTTTTTGGCGACGAAAACTAGACGAAACATGTTATTTCGTCGGATTTCGTCCGATTTTTTGCGCGTCGCCGGAGCAAAGGACGAAGGAGGGGGCGTCGCCGCTGCTCCCTCCGCGCGTCGCCGGAGCACAGGGAGGGGGGGTCGCCGCTGCTCCTCCCGTGCGTCACCGGAGCACGGGGAGGGGGGGTCGAGATCGAGCTCGGGGGAGATCGGGCGCCGAAGTGCAGGGGGGGTCGGGAGATCGGGCGCGGGGGGGGGGGGGGGGGGGGGGGGGGGGGCGGGCCGTGCGTCACCAGAGCTCGGGTTTGACGGCGACGGCAGCGCGTTAGCAGGGGTTGGGCGCCGGCTCGGTTGTGGACCGCCGGAGCTAGGGAAGGTCGGCTCGGGCTTGGGCTTGACTCTTTCTCACTCTTTGTTTCTCTCTCACTCCTTCTTTCACTCTCTTTCTCTCTGCTCACCCACTCTTTCACTCTCTCACTCTCTCTGCTCACTCTCTCACTCTTTGACTCTCTCTGTGAGAGAAGATGGAGGTGGAGAAGATGGTAAGGGTCAATATGTCTTTTTACCTGGTTAGTGTCACCGTTGCGACCTGTTTTCCCACGTGCCAGTGGCCATTTTCGTTCAGATTTCTTGACGGGGTCCATTCTCAACAATAGTTGAGAGTTGGTGGCCATTTCGGTAAAAACCTCAGGCAAGAATCAAAATTACATTAAAACTGTGTTGAATGAAGGAATATCTAGGGTGGGTGTAGCCCTTTTTCCCCAGCCGCAGATTCTCTGTGTCCCCCCACTCTCGCTATCAGTCGCACCACCACTCGGACGGAAAGGGGTGCATTAAATCCTCCCACCAAAGCCCTCTTCTTCTTTGATGATGGTGGGTTGCATTGCGGTGAGTCCCTGCGGGGGGATACTGGAGAGGGTAAGGGGAAGGAGTTTCTGAGGGTTTCCATTCTGGATTGGGAGGGAGAAGTGTCGTCGTACCCCTCCTCCTCCTCTCTCTCTCTCTCTCTCTCTCTCTCTCTCTCTCTCTCTCATTTTTCCTGGTTGCGGTGGAGGGGGGAAGATAGAGAATTAGATGCCGAGACCAGGGCCAAGGCCTTACGAGTGCGTCAGGAGAGCATGGCACAGCGACCGACACCAGCCCATGAGAGGATCCCTCATCCAAGAGATCTTCAGGTCCTCTCTCTCTCTCTCTCTCTCTCTCTCTCTCTCTCTCTCTCTCTCTCT